>JACDJE010000103.1:456990-810568 GCA_016647715.1 Pavo muticus | reverse complement strand
GGGGGCTACGCCTCGGCGGGCACGCGCGCCCGTTCCCCGCCCCCGGCCCGGCCCCTCCCGCGGGAGCGCGCCGCCCTCCGCCCGGGGTCGCGCGTTTGTCCCCATCTTGCGCGGCGAGGTGCTGCACGCACCGCTGGACAACTCTCTGCACGGAGCACTCGGAGTCACTTAGGAGGCGAAGCCTGAGGCGCCAGCAAAGCGCAGAAGCACAGCACTGAGCTCAGAAGAGACAGCAGCTGCTCAGGTGGCTACAAGCGGCAACGAAGTAGCTCAGCTTTGCTTCAGTAACCCCCACCACCATTACTTCGGAAGATTTTACATTCTGGTACATTCTGCTGCTATCATTAATATTAGGCAAAAACCACAGTAATCGAATAGACAAAAAACAGTACAAAATAGCGTATCAAAGACATCGTGGTTCAGATTAAAGCAATACATAAAAAATCTCCTCAGAAAGCCCACTCAGCCAACGGGGTGAAAGGAAACACTACCAGCTGGCCATTTTTAAACTACTTCTAAACACGTCATAGGGTTTTCCATCCCTTGCTAACACCAGCAACAACAGTACAGGAAGACTCCAACTGCTCTCAGGCAGCCCTTCTCTGCCAGTTGCCATGAGAACAGGCTTGGGAGCCCTGGGCAGACTCAGCTCTTCATTATAGCATGAGCAGAAGTGGGATTCCTGCCATTAAGCACATTTTAGCACAAGTTTGAGATTAGGCCATAGCCCTGTTAAAGCTCTTGGAGCAGATGATGCTTACTTGGGATGCCCATTTTCCCTGCAGGTTGGTGTTCTGGAAAAGGGAAGGGTAGAATTCCACCACCACCGATGGCTCTGGCACTACACAGAGAGCAGAAAGAACAACAGGTCTTACTTACCAAGGGCTCAAACAGAAGCACAGAGCAAAAATGTCACCTGATACAAATCAGCCTGCGTGCTCCCCCACCCCCCCCTTATCTCAGCTTAAGCTAATAACAAAACACCACATCTGAAAAACATTTATCCCAAGTGCTGTCACGGCCAGCTTACCAACATGAATGAAGTGACTGCACACAGAAGGATCGCATTGCTTCTTGGGACTGCATGCAGAAGCATTTTATTGCTTTGTGTGCATTTAGAGTAACTTCCACTGAGAAGTTTTGTGGAAAAGGATAGAATAGAGGTGGGAATCAAATGACAGCAGTTAAAACTTAGATTCTCTAAAATGCTGCTAGCTAATGTAAGGGCAAAAGTGACTGTGGGGACTGCTTTCCTGTAGGCTCTTTTGTCCCTCTTACAACAGTCTCCTGTTTCGAAATAGTACAAATACATACCAGTTGGAGAATATCCCTAAGTCATGGGTATCAATGTCATGCATTCTACAGCTGGTTTTGGTTGCCACTCTACCATCTTGCTTAAAGCTAAGAACCCTTTTTTTCCCCCTCCTTTCCAAGCAGCTGTTCCCAGATGGAGGGGACAGTGGGAACTCGGCCGGTCCTAGAAAAATATGGAAACTCAAGTAACAAAGAGTGCTGCTGTATAGTTAGGAATTTCCTACCACATATTTCCATCAGTTGCAAAATAATAATAACAATAATAAATCCTCCTTAGATTTGGAAGCTGAACAATCCATCCATCTTTTGTATTTCTAACATTTAAATCTTTCTCCCAGGAGAGATCGACCTTGGCTGCACAAGGAAGGAGTTAAGAAAAGAGCTCAGCTCTCGGCTGTAGGCCAGGACGCACGCATCACACCTGTGGACATATCCCTGGTGTCAGACAGTTAAAGATCATCCAGTATCAAACCTTAAGAACTAATTAAGAAAAAATGAGTGAAAACAATGTTCCCACAAGTGTTCAGGAGTCACTAAAACTGTACTGTGGTAGTGTCTTCCATATCGTAACATGCCATAGCTTCAAAAGATCTGGTTTACCTTAAGCAAAAGATTATCAGCTATATGACAGTGATCCCAGATGATGAAATTGAAATTTAACTTAAATGGATCTATTGCTATTAATGGTTCTCTCTTTTAAGCCACCAGGTCTTGATAAATGTGTCAATATTAATGAAGAAGAAAGAAAAGAGCTCTGAAAGGAAGATCTGTCTTACTATTCCCATTTTATAGATGCAGAAACTTAAAGAGAGTCATAAATGTGCCTATTTTAACATCTTGCACACATGCTCAAGGCTAAACCAATAATTAGATTTGGAGTCAGGAAAGACTCTGCCCCCTGCTAAGACAGGAAGAGACCCCTGGGGGTAATGGGTTTTGTTTTTAATTTGCTTCTTTCTAGAGACACACAATCTACTTCCTAAGGTCATCCAGACATTATCAGTGGGTGCTTAAAACAGTGTGGGTCGTGGAGGACAGATCCAGGCTCCAGAACAAGTCCATCCAAGAGCCTGCTTGTGCCTTGGGGGGGCAAAGAGGAGCACAGCATACCATCCTGGCAGCCAACCGCCTCCTGCTGCATCCAAGCATTTATTGGCACTTCCAGATTAGCTGCTGCTGTGTCCATATGTGACTTGAAAGTGGAATTAGATGCATGAATCCTGCTACATTTGCTTTGACATTGGCAGTCACCACTTCTGTATCCAGATGCTTTCCAACAAATCCTGTAGTTTAGCATCGTTAATGCTGCATAAGCTAAACCCTACAGAATTCCTTGTAGGGTGCAGGCAGCCACATCTCCCCCTGATCACTTTCTATCACATTCTCATTCTTGAGCTTTCTTCTTAAATACCTCAAGACTATCTTCAGGTATTTGGGGGTGTTTTGAGGTTTGTAGAGTTCAGAGAGTAGAGTGAATAGTCTTGTGACCTTTCTGGATGACTTAATGTCTTCTACAGGAAATTGCACTTAATGACCAAGGAAGTTTTTCCAGTCCTATATTCCCAAAGGCTCAAGTTAGCATCAGATGTAAAGGCAAATTACACTGAAAAGGAACCGACTGAAATAAACTAGTTACTATGCACAAATGACTTCTGCTCGCTATCGAAACCACGATTTGTCAGTAATCCATGAATACAAATCCTTGTATAATATGACCATTCCCCAGACCTCACAGTTCCTTGTAGAGAGAGTACACAGGCTAACTTACTCTGCTGGCAGGAAGCATCTGCAGTCAAATGTGACTCTCTGTATTTCTATTCAGTTTTTCACGTGTTTATTTTTGCATATGAATTCATATGAATATAATATATAATAATGTGATAATGTAACAGGCAGCTCAGTTCTGAGGTCTTTCAACTTATCAATCTGCCACCAAATGCACTTCTTTCTGTTACACAAGCAAGCTGAATTGACTCACCCTGTGGCCACATGATCTTTTCTGAGAAAAGAGGGAGCAGAGCAGGACTGCATCTTTCAGCAGCAGCCTTCTGTTACGCTGGATTAGGTGTAATATGAAACTGCACTTTTAGAGAAAAGTAGATTTGTGATGCAAAGAAAATTACAAATTGCACAGAAAAGTGACTTTTCAATAAAAAAATCCACTGAACTTGAAACATCCCAATCCAGCAACTGTATTCTTAAGTCACGTATGTTTTATTCTTTAGAAATATTTGAATCATCATCAGCGCTCGACTTCAGAATATTTGTCTGCAATACAGGCGTTTCATTTCAGCCAACTACCCAACAAGAAAATGAAGCCTCCTCCAGTGCCACTGGAATACTTGCTAGAATTGTAAATAAAGTGATGCTTTCTCAAAAGTTTCTTGGGTTTACTTTTAATCTCAGCTTCTTAACGCAGCACAATACCTTCCACACAGACATCTTGCCATTTTCCATCTGCAGGGAAATATGCGCCTGGGTTTGGGGGAGCTGACTTAACAGCCTACCCTGAAATTCACCAATCTACAGCATCCTGTGGCCATGTCTGTGAAACTAATCCTAGCACACTAAGGGACCCCTGACTGAGCACAACCTGCCTTAAACCTTTTCCCATTTAACCAAGGGGAGAGCAATTTGTTCAAGCACTTCAAGATGGCATCATTCGTTATTTGAGGCCAACAGCTAAGTGTAATTAAGGCTAAAGAAAATGTTTTGAAGATTTTTGTGATTAATACAGAGAGACTACTAGCAGATACCATTACAGAACAATAGGAGCATTTCCCGAAGAATTCCAAACTCCTACTATTTTGTAACTGCTGTGGAAGATGATTGGAAAGCACTCTGTCAATAGCACCTCATTCTACTCCCACTAAGGGAAATATACAAACAAATGAAAATGTGGAGGCACATGGAAATCGTAGTCTGTTTATATGACAGATACATAACAGCATTTCAGAGAAGAAGTTAGAACACTTCATGGCAGGTTTACAAAAGAATTCTACAGCAATTCTACAGAACTGTACTAAACAAAGAGGAAGGGCCCTGCTAGGAATAACAATTACTGCTGACAGCCCTACTTCTCAAACGAACAACTTAAGGTCCTCCATATCTACAGTTTGGAACGTTGTTGTAAAAAAAGTTTGAAGCACTCAGATATCGGGATTAATTCTTTTTGAAAAGAGTAATAAGAAAATCCAGATAAGAGATTGATAAAGTGCAGATCTGTTAATAAAACGTTGATAAAACAAAGATCTATTAAGGCTTGCAGAGAAAGTTAATGCACGTTAATAGTAAGTTACAATAATTATTATTTGCTTGTGGTTAGATGGCAATACTAGGAATCACTGACAAGAACGCTCCAACTGAACTGCTGTTTGTGATAGACCTTACTGTCCAGCAGTGTAGTTCGTAGAAGATAGAGGGGAAAAAAATCTCACTTAAGCAAGAATGACTACAAGAAAAGCTTTTCTACATAACTACTTGAGTTTCACAAAAACATCTAGCCAGTCAACTGCATTTTAGGAGTGGTGACGATGCCTCATTAGACTGTTTCCTTATGACTTCCTTTCCCTGTCAAAACAAATTAGAGCAATTTGCAATTATATTGTCAGTCAGCCACATCCTGTAGCGTGGAATGAGATGTTGTTCCACCTTTGAAGTGAGAGAAGTACACATATATCCGTATCCAGCCAGTAACTTAGAAATATTCAAATCAAGAAAGAAATAGAAGTGATGACTATCACATTTTAAATATTTTACCCTGACTAAACATATTGAAATGCAAGCCAGACCATTAACAGACGTACAGTATTTAAACAGTACAATGCCATTTCTTATTGTTCTAATGTGATGAAGCGGGGCTATAGGAAAAAGCAGGTGGTCATCAGCCCTTTTGCATGCCAAACATTTGTATTCTCAAGTTTGCATTTGTTATCACAGAAGAATTACATTAGTAGATGCTGTAGCAAAGTCACTCTATGGTTCCATTGTAAGGGTGGGGTATTTTTTGTTTGTTTTAGAATTACTTGATGCTTTGTCAGATGTAAAAAGATCCTGGTGCTGTAAATGGACTGCACTTTGTAGTGCTGTAAACACGTACCCACGAAAGCAGCCTTAACGATTTAGAAGGCTGCAAAAGGTTGCCCCAAACTGAATTCTGAAGCTAGTATCTAAATATTAAATGTTCAGACTATCAAAAACACTAAGAACCTACCAATTTCCACTGGGCTCGATTCAACATAGCCCATCCTGAGTTTTTGAAAAGCAGACACAAGGTCAAGCATTCATACACGCATACAAACTTTGTGACTAAATCTTCGTCATACAACATTTAGCAACCACCGCATTCTTCAAAACCCCTTGACTGCAGGCACCTCCCCAAAGATGTAGAACTGTAATTCTAAGCTCCAGCCACAAGAGGGCAAAAGTAGCCCACCATTTTCAGCGGTATTTGAAATACTGGATAGCTGCTTCCATATTCGTGAATTTAAACGCTGGTCTGATCCGGGGGCAAAAAAAAAAAGATCAAGACGCAGTTTATAAATAGCCAACAGCCTCTAATGCAGAATATTTGATGTGCTGTCGTCTTAATTTCTTTAACAACAGCATCAGTCATACAAACTGAATCCCAGGATATTTTTGAATATTACTGTGGTTGCTAATATAACTCTCAGCATTAAAAGCGTGAAATACGTAATTAAAAGGTATAATATTTATTTTCAGTTAATACACTAAGCATAAATTGGTTATATGTAGGCAAGATTCTAGACAATGTGGACAAAGCAATCACAATAGAAGTATTAAAATAACAACAACTGGTAAAATGAAAAAAATGGTGTTAGAAGAACAAGAAAGTATTAAACAAGATACAATAACTACGTTGATGTAAATTTACAGAGATGATGTTATGACAACTGGCATATTACTGGCAATTATACCAGAATTAGGCCAAAACCACGTGTGTGGAGTCACCATCCTTGCAGGTGTTCAAGAAACGCGTAGAAGTGGCACGTAGGGGCACGGTTTAGCGGCATGGTGGTGATTGCTGCTGGTTGGACCAGGTGACCACGGAGGTCTTTTCCAGCCTCAACAATTCAATGATTCTATATCCCTAAGCATTTTTTTTATTATTATTTTCTTACCTCAGTGAGGATAAACACCCTGCAAAAACAAGTTTTTAGAAGAAATCCAGTTTATTACTTATAAATTCAATAAATACATGTTTACTTTGGGTGCCCAAAATAAAGACCACTCTCCCACTTTTTGTCTCCCTTTCTCCTTCACCTCATGTAAGTGTGGGGTCTATTTCCTAAGAAAGGAATCTGGAACTGATGGTTCTTCTGCAATCCCGGATTACCATCCCTGCCGACAACTGTTTGCCCATCAGATCCCATGAAGTTCCTTTGTGATGCAGTCAGACAGAATCCTTCCTCTCTCCTCCCCACCCCAGAGAGCTCAACAGCCCCAGCTCCTCCCCACATAATGAGCTAATTACATCATAGCAAATCCTATAAAATTAAGTGATAAAAAGCATCAACCTGACTACTGATAGAGAAACCAGTTCAAGCCAGAGAATCATAACAAACATTATTTTACAAATAATTTCTAAGAAGCTTCAATTTTTTTTTTTTTTTTTTTTTAATCACTAGTCAGCTTTGAGAATTAATCTCAACTATTTGAAATTACCTTAATTTCAATGTTTGGTAAACAAGTCGTTTGTTAAATCCAGCCATAGAAATGCCTGGGTGAAGTTCTGAGGCCATGTTTACTTTCAGTAAGAACGCAGCATTATTCTTCTCCTATGGAACTGCAGAACACCCTGGGTTTTGTTGCTTTAGAAGTATTTTCAATACAGGACTTTTGACAACAAGAATAATGCAGACATACTGACACCCACTAGGAAAATTGTAATAGAGTTCGCTGGGGTTCAAGCTTGCTGTTTGTAATCACAGACTTGGTAAACCAAATAATTGCCAATACAAAATTATAAGTCCAAAAGTGTTATAAATGTAGCCTTTAAAAATCTAATATTGGTAATTTAAAGAATGTTTCAAACTGTGCTCTCATATATGCTGCAAGTAATCATATTAGAACAGAACTGTGGAAGCACTTGTCGTTTGGTGTAATTTGGGCATGCCTTCAGGCCATGAGCACAGATCATCTTTTTTGGATGGCAATAGGCAGTACTGAAGTTCATGACTAGAAAAGTTTTTTAAGCTTGAGACACCAAGAAAGAGAAGAAAGTCAATTTAAAACAAATAATTACGCAGCCTAGCATCCTGACTAGGTCACTGGCACAGGACCCTATTCCAGGAGAGCACTACTAGCATTTTTAAGCACCATTACAATCAGTTCTAGGAGAGACTCATCAACTTAACACTAACCGAAATTGTAGCTGCTGATGAATGCTGACATGACAACTTGCCAATACTAACAGGGGGAAGTCTTACCATGAGCCAGCTTTCTTGCTGGATGTTTTCACTGTCTTTGTAAATGTAAGAACTCATCTCAGGGTCACAGGGCTCTTGAGCCAACGCAAAATGGTTGGAAGAAGAAAAGGAGGTTGTGTCTTCACAAACCTGAAGTCAAATGAGGAACTAAGATGACTAAGGTTTTTCTGATCACACTTCTGAAAAGTAGATAAACAGAAGCACCACGAGACAAAGTATGCAAAACTGGAATGGGACCAGATTTCAACATGCACTTGTGACAGTCTCATCCACTATTCTTACCAGGACCAGCTGTGCCCAGCTAGCTAACAGTATTACATGTATTACTGAGGTCACTGCATATTATTGTGAAGATTAGTGAGTACTATGAAGTACAGAATAATATTTTAAGATAGAAAAGAAATCTAAAGAAATTTAAATACAAGAAAGTCTTTGCCACAAATTAGACCCAAGCTGGTCAAAATAGGTATGTACGTGAAGTTAAAGGTTCTCCTTTAACTTGTTGATATATTTACTTTGGGAAGAACAGTGTAAGCCAAGATTAAAGAAATAACACTATCATGTTATCTGACTTTTGCTCCTTACAACGCTATGTAGAACTCTTGGTACCGAGCAAGCCATCCCTCTAGTAACATTTGCTAATTGAGAGCTGGATACCAGAGCTGGTGCTGCTATTATTCCGCTCCTCTTAAATTGCTTTGTCAGACTTCCGTCACTTGAGACAGGTCCCATTATAACAGACATTAGGTGCATTTAGGTATTTGCCAGATAATAGAGTAAGGTTCTTAGGCATCGGTCTGTACAGATTAGTCTAATCTGTTGCTGTTGGAGACCTTGTTTCCAGCAGTAAGGTAAACAATAGTTTCAAATTACTTGCACTAAAGCTAAGCTACAGGTACTACATGTCTGGAGGTGAAAAACAAAATAGAACTCCTGCATTTCCAATATTGCCTTTAACTCAGATCAGGTCTGCATCTGAATCGAATTTCTTTCTCTAGAACTATTTGTAATAGATTTGGTGCCATTTAAAATGCTCTATCCAAAAATGCTTAAGAGAAATAGAAGTTCAGTCAGTAATACTAAATGCTAATGTTACTTCCTAAATTCAAAGCATGAATAGTTGACATTTCAATATTAGGTAAAAGTTTGTTATTTCCACACTGAAATGGGTTTTCAAGAAGTAAAAAATCGAGCACTTTGAGATTTTAGGGCTTCTATAAAAATGAAGGCAATAAGCCCATAGAGCTGCGTTTTGTTGTTTTTTAATGACATAACAGGTATGATATATCTGGTAAAATCCTAAGCTAATTGCACTTTGAAATACCTTGCAAACATTCAAAACTACATTAAATCATCCATTACTAAAACTGAAAAGCAAAATAGATTTCTAAGGAAGATCTTAAGCTAAAAGAAGAGGAGAGCACATGTTAGGAAGGGGTGTAGCAATCAAGAATGGTCTGGAAGAAGTTAAGATAGGCCTTTAAATGTTTTAACACCAACCTGAAGCACTAACCTAACTGCATTTGGACAACTACAACAATAGAAGAATTTATACAGTTTTTTCCATGTTTCCCCCACTGCCTTTTGTTTGTTTGTTTGCTATTTACATTTAACCTATATTGACAATGGCGTTGTGTCCTTCATGTCCTTGTAAGTGATTCTAATAGAAACCAAGTGCCAGAGACTGCATCAGCCTGGTGACGGAGCCCGAAGACTTGGGCTTCAGTTCTTCCCTCCAGTGAATATCAAAGTACTTCATACAAAACAGCTGTTTCCTCAAGAAATCTGGAAACCAACACCAGAACACGTAACAGCTCACAACAGCTAGACATTACTTCAAGAAGGAATGCTTAGTTTAAGATCTATAAGTTTTTAATGTTTTGCCCTACAGTCCTTTTTTGCTTTCCCATCTTGTATATTAAAGCCATTTCCTTTGCACCAGATGAAATAATTCAGTTCAATTCTTTGATTATTACAGATATAGTCTTGCTTTCGAATAAAACCTATTACTCATGTCAGCCATGTAGCAAAACGCAATATAGCCTTATGCCTTATTCACACTGAGAAGAGAGGAGATATCTGAATTGAAGCAATAATAGACAAGTAGACAAATAATATTTTAAACAGAAATGAATTAAAATATATTAAAAAGATTACAATTTTAAGCTTCTTTTAACGAAACAATTGTTCAAAATGAAACCAGTTTAATACTAGTCCATTTGTTTTCATGGAGAGCAATGTTTTAGAAAATGGGGTCATACTCTTCTTAAAAACTGCTCGTTAGAATTTAAATAGCTAATCTGTTTCGTGTATCAAAAACTATTTTGCATGCTAAGAATTTTAGACTTTAGAAGTAGGAAGCTTAGCTGCCTTCAGTGGAGCCTGAAGTGATTCATCCTAGCTGAAAATCTTACACAGCCCAGAACTTACGGTTTATCTTTTAACTGCAAAAAATACCTGAGCTTTTCTGAACGTATTTATTAAAATATATAGGAAAAGTTCACTTTCTCCACAAAAATTAGTTTATAATACTTCACATATTTACAGTTTATTTGCGTGAAAAATCATAATCTTTCAAATCTAGGGATAAAATCATAATTAATGTATAATCATTGTTTAATACAAATTACAGCAATCCTAGTAATTCTTCAAGTCCCATTGTAGTAACATAAAGGCAAACCATCCTTCCTCCTACTCCAGCAGGCTGGAGGTGAAATTATTTTTCACCATGAGAAACTGTGATTCTCGGTGTGATCTCTTCAGTTTTGCACGACGGTTCTGGAACCAGATCTAAAATGGAAATGAAAGGCACGCTTCTCAGAAACACAGTGCTGTACACAGAGCAGGCTTTGAAAGGTAAAAGTATTCACACAACCCCACAGCGTTTTGTGAGATGTCAGTATTTTGGAAGCTTAATAGTAAATCAGAATTTGCAGTTGACGACCTGCACAAATTAAGACTAAGAAAATAATGCCCTCAGCTTCACCGGAGAATGAGGATCAGCTTCACTAATTAATACACAAACCAATATCAACTTTGGTGACACTCAGTCAGACCCCGGCATTCCTGAACACCTGGAATTCACACACAAGTCTTCAGGTGTGACTTCAACTGCTTAAAGAACTGCAACATCAAGCTTCCCGTTAAGCCAAACATGAATGACATGAAAAGCATAATAAATATCAAGGAAAGGCCCAAATTCTAATTCTTATTGTATGCTTACCACATATGAGTTGTTAGAAATCAGTAATTAAAGCCCAGAGTGGATTTTGCTTTTGGCCAGATGAATGACATTGTCTCAAATCCTGGTTTAATGCAGTTATGCTCTCCTAACACTCTCAAAACACAAACATACTTATATTTTCATACAAATTATTTCAATATTGGCTTCAAATTATGTTTTAAACTATGTTGCCAAGCATAATAGACATGATTTTAGAACCTGGGAGCAAAGGATTGGAGGTTAGCAAAGCAGAAACTGCAGAAATATTACTGTGACAAATGTCTCATCTATGCCATGGAAAAAGATTTAAGATTCCAGAAGGAATTTGATGGCATCCATTCCATGAATCACTTCAGGCATACCACACGTTATTTTATGCTGACATTAAAATTATTGCTATTACTGATAGTCTACCTATTTACATGGACAGAGTACATATGGAAGGAAACATGGATATTTTCAAGTAAAAATTCAATTACCTGGATCCTGTCTTCATCTAAATCTAACTTGCGAGCTAATTCTTCTCTAATATCAATGCCAGGGTAGGAGTTCATTTTAAAAACATTTTCCAAGACTTCAATCTGAGGAAATTAAAATACACTCATTGAGTGATCATCACTACCTTTACAAGAGTTAAAAATACCACTTTAGTTTGTCTTATAGGAGACCTCTGAACTGTGCTTGGGCAGTTGTGATTTCATGCAGAAATACCAGCCTGCTGAAGTTAGCAGCACAACGGAATTTATACAAGTGCTTAACTACATTTTTCTATGGAGAGGTGCACAGTGCTGAACTAGCCAGCTGTTACAGGCTTCTGCCAACTTTTTCTGAACCACACTGTTACTGATCCATCAAATAGTAAGAAAATCCATACCTGGTTTCTAGTGAAAGCAGTTCTCGGTCTTCTACCCCTGTACCAGCTCAGTTCTCGTTTGAAAGATAGCCTTTCAGTCACTGAAAAGTATTTGTCACATTTCAGAACTTTTTCCTCTTGCACTGGATTACTGTTAGCATGAAATAATGAGTTGTCATAGGAAACAACAGGGATTTGCAGATGTGGATTGTTGTCATCACCTAAAACTGGAAAAAGCAAGCAAAGGTGAACTTCATGCTACTGACTTTCAGTAGAAACGTGGCTACATGTAGTTTTCAAAAGGAGTAAAAGCTTGAGAGGTTACAAAACAGACCGCTGACTCACCCAAGTTGGTGCATGCATCCATCCACGGTCTGTGAGGTTTCGCAGCTGCAATGCCATCCTTCTTCTGCTCCAATCCTAAGATACTTTCAATGGAAAACGAGCACTGAGTGGTTTTATTTTCTACAAAACCAGGCACCTTCCGAAGACTCTGAGATGCTGACGGATTAGCTGCACACAGCGATGTACTTGCCATGGTTTCACCTTCAGCCAGCACAGCACGTACACTGCACTTGCATTTCTCCAGAAGTCCTCCTTATAGCTTTGTTGACAAGGGGGTTGGATTTGCGACGTCATTAATTAAATCTTTTATTAGAAAGTTTTAGCATGTCAATGAAAACTCTCCCACCAAGAGGCACGAGGAGTTAATTGTTTATTTGTTTGCAAGTAATTAGCAACTAATGGTGACACTAGGGGGGCCACCAAGAGGGACAAGAAGTGTTATCTCTCCTAACCAGAACATCGACTTAACTTTCTCAAAAGAAGCTATGCACAAATATAGGACTTCTCTTTTATTTGAAATCATTAATGTATAAAATCAGTTCTTTAAAAAAAACTTTATACTCTAATGGACTCCACTTACCTAAACACAGCAGCACGACAGGAAACCAGTCAAGTAATAAGTAATCTCATTTAAGTGAATTTCCTTCCAAGGAAATTTAAAAAATAATCTCTTAATGCTATTAGGCTAATCCCAATGAAAATGCCTCTGTTTTTTCATATGCATATGTAATGGTGAACGTGGTCAATAAAACAACAATAGCTTTTGGCATAAGGCGCCGTGCAGTGGGTTGGCAGTGTTGTCAAAGCTCAGTGTAATTGCCTTCCAAGTGCCTGGATTAGTTAGCAGAAACAGTTGCACCAACTATTTTAAATAATTCATACGTTCATTTTTCTTTTTAAAATAGCTTTGTTGCAGCTTTTTTGAAGGATACCATATGTGAAATCTCCTGATCACACTACACAAAATAAAACAGAACTTGAAGTAATATTAGCCACACACTCAAACGTACAGGTTTTAACACCCTGAACTGCTCGGTGTTCCTTCTTTCCTCTAAGAGGGTTTATAACCAAATTATTCCACAGAGCATGTATATGAAATGACCAAAAATCATGTGTAATGGAGATAAAGGATTTAAAGCATTTGTTCTGAAGTTCTGAAAAGATCACTGATTTCATTCATTATAAAGAAAGCATCAGCTGTAACACTTTCAAACACAACTACTGGCCAGTTACACAGTCAGTCACAACTTCTCATTTATGAAAACCTCTTTTCCTATTTTAGATACAGCTACGTGACAAATGCAAAATACAAGCAATATTTTCTTTCAGAAAGCAGATTTTACTCCTCTAAAATACAACTTTGCAGCACGTGATGTAGGATCGTACCCTTTCAGAGGAAAAATCTCACCCTTTTTTCTTGTCTCACCATTTACTCAGAGCAGTTTATTCTGTGCAATCAGTCATATTCTCATGGTTAACAAGTTACACTAAGGAAAAACACAGAAAATCAAAGTACAGATACTGTCCATTTGTCAACTGCCCAAGATAAACCTTTAGGAATAACAGAAGCAGGAAAACTTGTAGGGAAATGGCACAGCATGGAACTGACAGTGCGGTGCTGAGGGAGATTCTAGTGTGAAAAATAGAATCATACATTACTTCATGTCAGAGTGATGTTCGGCTGCATGACAGTGACTTACTGGGCTGACTCAGAAGCAGTGATTCAAGAAGCAATCTTACCAAGACACCTTACCAACACGTCAATATGTTTTGAAGTGGCAGCAGAATAAACGCAGTGACCATCTGCGAGCTGAGCTCCAACCACCATTTGGCAGCCTCAGCAGCTATGAAGTATAGACAGAAGAAAAATCACACAAACCTGCATAAGCAGCTCGCTGGCTGCTGACATGCCTTCTGATCATGTCAGCATCGAGGAAGAGTAACAAGGCCTATAGGTCTCACCCCTGAGTAAGGCTGTCTTCATATGCGTGATCCACACTACCACCAACTTCCCGAGCAAACACAACCCCTGCTAGCCTGTCCAAACTCAGTTGCTAAGAAAGCTGGCTTAGAAATCCAATTAAAGATCCATGGCAGAATATGAAAACTGAGAATTCCAAGAACATACTGGCAGTGTTTAGAGTTAACTTTCTGTACTAGGCTAATGATGTTTTATGAATGTATATGAAGACTCGAGGCAAAAAGAATGTGCAGTTTGTATGTTTCAGATGGGTAAGGGCTGACCCTGAAGAAAGACATGCTTAACTGCCAAAATCTTCCCTCAGGTTCTCCGTAATGCTCAAACACTCTTTTCTGAAGGAAACCCAGTGTCAGCTTTCAGAAAACTGCAGAGCAGCTGACATAACTTTTCCTAACTGGAAGTTTCCAGAGTGTCAGGATCAAAATGTAACAGACCCGTCAGTGCCTTCACAAGAATCCGTACCACACTGGTAGCCTCTGGAGAAGCGTCATCTGTGCAGAAGCTTCAGGAGCTTCATGATGGTGTATTTCATGAATCAGAGGTCAGCAGGAAACGAGGGCCTTACAGCCCTTTATATTTAAGTATGGCTGGTCCTAATGCAACACAAACTGAGATCCCAGATGAACAACAGAGCTCCTTTTCTTGACTGCAGACTTTTGACAACACACCAAGTTGGGAGGTTGCTGAAGAGACAAAGCTCAGGCTCTTGTATCCCAAGGATTGATAAATCAGCTTTCTGCCTCTACAGTTTCTACACGGAACGCCAACTTTAAAGACAAAATGCCCCCAGAAGATAACAAGTCAAAAAGAAATCAGTGCATCTCCTGCAGTGAGTTTGGTGCCGCTTATCAATTTCTCTATCCTAAAGAGGTTTGAGGCACGATCACTGATAGACAGCGTCTTGAATTCAGAAACAAATGTGGACCTTAATAACAAAAGAAACCTCTTAATGAGTGTGAATGAAGCTGGTTTCCAAATACAGACCGCTATCTACGTATAGATGTTGTGTGTTGTTGTTTTTTAAAGTTTTATAAAAGAACTTACACAAAAACATTTCAGAAAATATTTATTTCACCATAATGAATAGAAATTAAATTTACCGCAACTACATGGTTTACAGCCAGATTACCATACAGATCAGGTCCCAAACTGGTGACTGCCTTCATAGGCGTGATCTCTTCAGGAAGCTACCAAGAACGGTCACAGAAGAGACATGGAGGTAGAAGTAGGACTGAGGAAGCACAAACCTCCACATTAACCAAGTAGCTGTAACTTGTTTTGGTCTGAGATCGAGGAGGACAAAAAAAGCCCTTCGGAGTAGTTTGCTTTTAGCTCCCACCTGGAGGTTCTCATTCTTTCAGGGTTTATTTATTTGTTTATCTTAAGGACTTTCCAGGAAAAAGATCCCAGTAGCTCTCAAAAATAGGTTTAATAAAGTAAGTCAAAAAACACGGGCTGGATTTGACAGGCAGAGGTCAGAAACTAATCAAATACTGCCATCTGGTGTTCGTGTTTGCTCAGCTGCTACATTTGTTCAACAACGTTACCTGAATAGGAAACTTACTATCAAAATAATTAGATTAATTTGCTCAAGTTGAATTGAATCAGACCTGGAGACTGCAGCACAGTAACTGAAACATACCAACACTGCTTTGAAACTGTGCATGGCTGCAGCTCCACATAGGAACTGGAAGTACCGGTACAGAAGTTCCTGGGGTAACTGCTCACAGTGCTTCCTAATTTGAGGAACTCAGTGAAAATGAAACACCACACACCTAAGAGACCCTTACAGTGTTAGGGCAAATCCATATAACTGTCTATAAAAGTGTCACTTGAAAAGAGAATTTATTCCAAAGGTAACAAGTTTGTCTTAATACCAACATGAAACAGAGGTAAATCTACTGGAAAGCCTGGCTGAAGATCAAACAACCAAACGGTGTTACATTTCTTTAAAGAGAAGAATGCTGAACTGTAGAAGAAAGCAATAAAAAAAAACCAAACAGTCAACAGAGCTTTTTACACAAGAAATGAGGATAAAAGTATATTCTCGATAGAGCAGAAAACTTAAGAAGTTTTAAACTCAACTCAAGCCATTCTATGGTTCTAAAGCAGTAGAATTTGATAGTAAAGATTCAGATTCCGTTTCCAGGAATTCACACTGCAATTCGAGCTTGATTCTTCATTCAAAAATTTTATCTCTTCATCCTAGTCTATTACAAGTGAGCGGTTCTTCCCTTGCAACCCATATGAACAGCTTTGCCTAAACACGTTTGTAGGAACAGTGAGAGCAGCACGAGAAACTTTACATTGAAAACCCTGGGTGACAAAAATCAACCACAGGAGAAATCACTGTTCCTTGAATAGGCCGAAACAATCTTCTAACAGAATTCACACCTGATGAAGCAGAAAATTCATATTCCTTGCAGATCTTATACCACCTGTTCTTTGCCCAGGGACAGCAGTGTTCACCTCTTGAGCAGATGCTACCTATTGCCACTACCACCCACTGCAACTCTGCTGTCAGTATTGCAACAGCCTGTGCAGTATTTTCAGCTTTTTGGAACGCTATGAACAGCACACGTAATCTTTCTTGATTACTTATCACACAGAAAATTGCCTTTCATCTCACCTTTCCTGCAGCTCTTTCACTCAAGTGCAGCAGTATTTCACCACCTTAGACATTTTGCTGCACAGATCGACCTTTCAAACATGTTTTGATCATTAATTACAGAGATTATATTCAAAGCCAACTACAAAACTGTGCAGGTTTTTTTTTTTTTTTTTTGCAGGAGTACCTTAATACTTCCAACATCATCTTTTTCAAAGCACGACTGAAAGCAGTTAGCTGTTCCTTAGTTAAGTGAAAGCTACTTTGATCTAGGGCGATTAAGTGAACACAGATAAATTCAAGGTAAATCCAAGGGTATCAGAAGAAACAGTGTGATAGTATGCCTGATCCAGACAGCTAATTCCACTCTCCAGCAGAGCCAGAGTTCTCTCATATAGGGGACACATCCGAAATCCTTGAAAGAGCTGTTGGCTGCTCTTCTCCCTGTTTATACAGTGCCAAGTATTGGTTCTCCACACCTACAGAGAAAAAGGAGGAGTCACACACACTAAGAAAGTTTACAATTCCGATAGAAGCGTGACACTAAAAACACACTCGTTAGTGGATTCTTACGGATTCCTCAGTTCATTGCTATCCAATCTCCTCCGTTGCAGCCAAACATATATCCCAAATAAAACTTTTAAACTCCCTGTGTACATTTTCACAAATGTCTCAGCATACAAGGCTACTAAGACATTACTGATTGTTTCCATGTAAGAGACCTAGTTAGAAACCTAACTATGATCTAGAAGAAGCGCTGGTGTGCTACAGAACAACTAGAGAGGGCTCCTCTTGCTACTAAAGTGAACTGATTCATTAAACAGAAACATTAAGATCAACAGAAACAAGAAACATTATGCCACATGCCAATTGAGATATCAAAGCTCATGTTTACATGTTAAAAACTTGTCTGTTATCATTTTGTTTTGATATAGAATCACAGAATGGTTTGGGTTGGAAGGGATTTTTAAGATCATCTAGATCCAACCCCCCTGCTATAGGCAGGGACGCCTCCCTCTACACCAGGCTGCTCAGAGCCCCTTGAACACCTCCAGTGAGGGGGCATTCATGACCTCACTGGGCAACTTGTTCCATATCTGCAAAACTTTTAGTTTTTTAAGGGCTGAGCTCCTATAAAATGAGAAGAAAAATAAATGTGTCTTTTCTGTCACCTGCAGCTGTAAAAATGCAAAGATAACTAGAAATAATTCTGTTTAAAGTTACTTACTACCTTTCTGAGTTCTGCTAAGGGAATGAGACTAATATACATTACAGCCATTCTTACAGAAGACTGCTGTAAAAAATTAGTCACAAGTTAACTGTTATCAAAACCAGAAAGTTGTGCACGTGTATGTAGGTCATAAGCCAGTGCTGACGTTGCCTGCTTGTACTTACAGATCCAGTTAGAGCTCAGCAAGCAAAAGATCAAATAAGAAGATACAAGGCTTAGTCTTTAAACCTGGTCAGATAACTCTATATGATTTCTTTCATTTGATAGGGGACATAAGGAAGTTAGCAATGTGGTTTGCCTCAGCCACGAGTCACTGGATGAGCTGGTAAAAGAACCCACTGAACTGAGTTCTAGCAGTGATATTTATTCACTGTTCCCTAGGGGGAAAAACAAAACAAAACAAAAACAAAACAAAAAACACAAAACCAAGCAACGAACAAAAAAACCTACAACATCAACTGCTTGCACTTCAATACTTTCTAATATTGTAAAGTTCTTGCCTTTATGTTTTTAAAAGTAAAACATGACCTGATACAACACAAAGGAAGGTCTTCCTAGCAGGACTGCACAGCAGTTAACACTTGGCTCCCCTGGGCCGTTCGGCCCAACTCATCAGCACGTTATACACCGTGAACAGGAGGGCACAGCCAGCAGGAACAGCCGCTCCCAACGAGACGGGCACCTCCAGCACCACAAGCTGCTCTGAAACGCAGAAGTGAAACACCAACGAACTTCAGAGCTGAACCTGTGTGCAACTGCAAACATCCAGCACGATTCGGTTTTCTTTTTGTCAGAGCTTTAAGAGCGAGCATGAGTACACTGCCTCGTTTGACACAGCATATTTTCACGTTTCTAAGTAAGTTTAGAATTAAATACGTATTACTAACCATCTGTACGTAGTTTATGCCTCCTCAGAGATCTACCCTTAAAACACGAATTGCTTAACCTACAGGGGTAATTCAACACCCTAGTCACAGAGCTGTAGGAAGGGCAATTCAGGAGCAGTTTCTTCCCCCTCCGTGTAACAGCACACACCGACCTGGCTCAGCCTAACGAGCTCCCACACCAGGAGCGGGAGGGATATCCCCACCCTGACAGGACGCGGTGGCGGCAGCCCCCCTGTGCTGCGCCGCGCAGATAAGCGCCAGCCCCGAGGCGCGAGGCCCTATTCCCGCCGCTCATCGCGCGCGAGAACAACCCGAACCACAAGACACCTCCCGTCAAGCGGCCACCGAGGCGGGAACAGAGCCCACAGTATGTGGGCAGACAGAAGGGCCCGCTGACCAATAACAAGTCGGGCAGCCGGGCGGCGGAGCCAATCGCAAGGGCAGGCGGGCGGCAGGTGGGAGGGACATCCGTTTCGGGGCGGGGCCGCGTGTCGTGCTGCGGGGGGGCCCAGCCAGCTGGGCGAGCCGAGGGGAGTGGGAGCAACAGCGGCGCAGATCAGTTCCCGCGGCCGCCATGCCCGGCATCGACAAGCTGCCCATCGAGGAGACGCTGGAAGACAGCCCCCAGGTAAATTAGGCGAGGAGCAGCTCGATGAGGGAAGGGCAGATCGGGCTTGACTCGGCAGCGCCAGGCCTACTGCGGCTTCCTTCAGCGTCTCGGCAGCGCTTACGCGGAGCGGGAGGCCCGGCCCGGCCCCCTGTCCTCCCGTGCGGCGCGGGCTCGGAGCGCTGCGGGCTGTCAGCCCCGGCGCTGTCCCGGTGCGCTGGCGGCCGCTCTCCGCGGCACATTCCCCTCTGCGCGCTGGATCTCGGCGCGCTGCGGGCTGCGCGTGGGGGGAGAGCGGGCGTCAGCTTCGGGCGGTGGGGCGGTGCGGCGCGTCCCCTCCTGCCGCCACTCCTGGGTGCGCGTCCGCGTGTATCTGGGAGCGCTCGTGCCGATAGAGCCCGTCCTCGCTTCTCGAGAGGGCTTTTGGTCATCTTCGTCTTGCACAAAATATGCGAACGTTTTAATAGACAGGCGTTCGTGGCGTTTGTTATTGCTGCGAGAAGGTAGGAGATGCGCGGTGCTGAGATGGCTTCAGTTGCTCCGGTAACTTCGCCTCCATTCCTGCTGCTTGACCTCTGTCAGCGACGGCATATTACGCGGCCGTTTATTTCATGCTGCTATCAAGCACAAAATACTTCATTCCGTACTATGGGTTTCTCTTGCTGCCTGCAACAACAGCAGTTACTTTGTACCACCACTTTTCTTTGGCATGGAAAAGTTACAGTGTGAATATCTATATAAATTATTCACTCTTTTGAATTAGATCCTTGTTTTGCTGCATTGTTTATGCAGATGAGCGCAAGTTCCAATGCTGTAATAGCATATTCATTGATAGTTTTGATTCCTCTACCATAGAAACTTTCTTTGCTAGACAGAGAATTTTAATCCCTATAATGGCAGTGACAACTACTGTGACAAATCTAGATCAAGTGGAGGGACAGCTTGGAAAAGAAGGCTGTGTAGGAGGTGTGTCATTGCTTTCCAAAAGACAGTGTCCCATATAGCTCTGGTACCAGATGTCAGACAAGATCTGGTTTGTTGCACGGTCTCTGGCCTGGAGACTAGGCCTGATGTACTCACAAAGAGGAAAACAATATGACAGTGTTACAGTAATAGTAGTTTAACATAATTGTCCATTGAAGATCTGATCTCAGTTGATGGAAATCAGAACTGTTTGTATTTATTGGGAATGTCAATGTCAGTTTGATAGGATCCCTACCAAATGGGATGTTGAGGTGGTGCTTTTTCAAGCACATAAGACTGAAGTGACATTTGGGAAGCATAGGCTAAAAGGTTACGTTTTAGACCATAATTGTCAATTCTAGAATCTTTTGTTTGGTGCTGTTTGTGATAAATACAGACTAGCAAAACCTCACTCAGCCCTATGCTTGTTTTTTGATGTACTTAAACCATTACATTTTCTATTAGAGCTATAAAACTCTCCTATCTTCCAGCCAACCTAAGAGTTCCGTAATCACCCTTAGAAGAATGCATCTCTAGTTCTACAGTCTTCTACTACATCGGTTCATTTCTTCTATTTTGAAATCAGTACACTGGAGATGACAGCGTTTTGACAAATGGCAACAATTACATCTTGAAGGAAGAGGAAACCCTGCTCTCTTTAGGAGTTGCCACAGCTTTCTGGGTGACGTGTTCGTATTGCTCTGCTGCCATGTTAAAAAAGGCCATTAATCTAGACAGTTTTTCAGGGCTAACTGTGCACTGGAATTCAGTACCATTAGACTCGTTTGAGATGCTAACTTCACTTCTATAGACTTCAAATCAAACTTACTCTGCGTCTGAGGGAAGGAAGATCTCTTAAATGGTGAATAAGCCATTGATTTCCTTCTGGTGCAGGATAAAAATCAAACCACCCTATTTTCAGACATAAGCCAAATGACATTTGTCTTTGATAAGCAAAGCAGCACAGCTCAGATAGTGTGTATGTTGTACACGTACTCAGAGTGCGTATATATGTGTTTAGAGAGTTCTGCTCTTATTTCCAAACTGCTGCACAACAAAAAATCCACAGGACTCAATGGTACAGGCTGTATCTCGTGTCTCTTACAATACAATACGTGCGATGACATGAATTAACAATTCACTGACTTCCACATAGGTGGTTTCCTTGTGCGGTTTTTTACTGGGAGCTTCTAGTATAGCTGCTGGTACATGTGGGATGGAAGCATCGTAAGGAGCATGCAGAGCTCCTCAGTTTTGCACTAGAAATGTGAGCAGTTCCTCCATTTTCTTATTAAGCAGTATCTGTCAGAACTTCTCAGTTTCAGACTTTTCTTTCTATCAGTATAATAACATTGTCAGTTTGAAGTCAATAACTGATATTTTAACCATGAAACCCATAGAAATGCTTTTATTCCACAGGGTTCTGTATTACAGAGGATTAGAGAGTAAATATAATCCAGAAATCAAACACGATAACACTTTCAAATTGCAGGGTCAGGTTTGTTAATGCTTGGTTTAAAGTTCCTGAGTATGTAATTCAGTTTCTATGGTACTGTATAATTTTTTCTTCTGCATTCTTTCATGTCTGGAAGACTCACGGCTGTTAGGATGACACAACATGTTGCCACACCTGGCAACCATCTGAGCTCTCCACCCCTTTCCTCCTCCACCCCCCAACACTTTTTCCAGTTGTTTTATAAACAAGAGCCATCATTAAAGCAATTTGCTGTGTTGGTAATGCTGTTTGCTTGTGCATATCCTTTCCCTTTGGGTATCCTGTAGGAGCTATGTGGTATGATCACATCTGTGGGACAACCACTCATCAATTTGAGTTAAATAAGAGGCTTTCATGATGAAGTGACCAAATAACACACTTGATAAATGTTCATACAAGGGGAGATGGGCTACATTCTAAGGCACATTTCAAGTTTTTATTACCTTGTTTTGTATGCAGTGCAATCCACTGCTTTTCACTGATCTCATCAGAGAGATTTTCCTGCTCTCCTGCATTGCTCTCTCATTTTCTTCCCAAGCCCCATAAGTTCCATCCATTCCTAATCATTCCTAATTCCTAATCTATAGGGAACCTATAGTTACTCAGCCGAGGAAGGCTAAGAAGGAGAACTAACAAGTTCCAGTGTTTAAAACCAGCAACTTGTGAGGGGTTAAAAAATCCGTTATGTAGTCACAGTTGTCTTCATTTTCTGTCTGGACATTAATTTCAGTATGAACCTAAAAATGAAAGCACAGCCTTCTTGCCAAGGAGTTAAAGGTTTATTTTGTGGGTTTTGCAAGTGATGGGCCTTGCATCCAGGCATCACAACCAGCATTTTAGTGCAATACTGTGTAGCTCGTGCAGAGTTACAGTTATGTTCTCTGGTCTTCCCCCTTTTGCCAAGCTATCTGATAACCTGGTTAGCAGTAATACTGCTTCCAAATGCAAAGATGCAAGAGCACTGAGTAAGCATCTTAATTAATCTTAAGGGCAAATTATCCCAGAGCAACCTGATTGCCTTCCCGTCTAGTCAGTCATTTCATCAAGAGCAGTGAACGTCATTCATGCCAATTTACCCGGGGATTCTGATCTGTGTCCAGTAACTTCCTTCTGGCCAAAGCAGGGAGGTACAGACTGCAACTGGGTGGAAGAAACAGTGGAACAGTTAGACCTAAATGGTAACGATCAGTGCTTTGAAGTCCCATATGTGGACAGCAGTACAGAGAGTGAACACTTCTAAAGTTAAGCAGGAGGTGCATTTGTGGATGGCACCAGCTAAGGGCAGGCTGGGGGCAGCAGGAAAAGAACAGACCTTCTCACTGTGAAGTGGTGTGGGGAGAAGTGCATATCAAGAAGAAGATGCAGATTCTATCAGTTGTTTTTCGTTTGATTTGGTTACTTTCAATTCCTCGGCTTTTTGAGCACAGAATTGGCTGCCATTGCAGACGTGAGTTACCTATCCCAGCACAGCCAGCAGCTACTCATGGAGAAGAGAGAGTGCTAGAAAGCCACAGCTGTTCTTTCTGCAGAAGAAATGCGTACCTGGCACACTGCTGAATTCCAGTCAGTTTTCCTTGGGGATGGATATACCATAATGATACACCAGTAGTAGCTCACAGTTCCAACGCTTATAATTTATGCTTATCCATATCTCTTGGTCCTGTCTGACATTGTCCTCCTTTAACCTGGAGAGAGGCCGATGGTACCAGCAAGACTGAGTTTGGATGTCATTTTAAAATACAGTTTCTGTTGGTTTTTCTAATTCTCTGATATGCAGCACGCAGCATTCCTGGAAACAGTGGTGGATGCTGTGACGAGGCTTTAGAAACTTCTCAGAAAGGAGATCTGCAGCACTGCTGCTCGACTTGGAGATTCTGTTGCATTTAAATACCTCTTTGCTAACTTGGCACACTGTTTTGTCTGATTCATTCTTACAGACCCGTTCCTTGCTGGGAGTGTTTGAAGAAGATGCTGCTGCAATTTCCAACTACGTGAATCAGTTATTTCAAGCAATGCACAGAGTGTATGATGCACAGGTACTGTACAGAATTCCTGAATGCATTGTAGAGCTTTTGAACCACATTTTACGTCTCTCGCTTTTTTGGAAAATTTATAAGCAAAGTATATATATTTTTAAACATTCTGGAAGTGTTTCACATTTATAAAATAAGCATTAAATTATTGTTTTTCCATATGCTGGGGAGTGGTGAGGACTGGATTCTGATTGTCACACAAGGTTTCTTTTGTGAGAGAATTTCTTATGACAAGTAACTTTCCTCAAGGCTTTCCTCATCTTCTTGTCATTTTGTTGTGTTCCCCAAGTATTTCTGACCTGCTTGCTATGAAGGGCTCACTGTGCACAGTAGTGTGGACCAAGTGGGACATTTTTTTACCCACAATACATTCATACTGTTTTACTCCTCTGTCAGTAACCCTACTCTTGTGCCAAGGCAGAACTTTTTGTGTGTTTTTCTGAACAGTTAAGGTTGTGGCTGTATTTTTAGCTACTGCATACCTGTACTGTTGGACATGTTTATTGATTTGTTAGTCTTGCTTTTCTTATTACCCTTAATCTTCCTTTACTGTTGCCTTTCTGTTTTGCTTTTAATTTTTGCATTTTCTCCCATGTGCGTACAGGTCAGAGCTGTTGGTAGCCAGGTAGTCCTGGAGTTCATTGTAATCTTTTCTTGCCTTCACAAATATCAAATTCTTAGGAGAATGAATTTGTAATAATTAAAAGCAAATATGCATTGTTTACCATCAAAAATCCAGAAGTCACTGTGCATAGTACGAACTGTGAACTTAGTATTTGTAAATACTGATTACGTGCAGCTCTTACCATTGCTATAGAAATGGAAGGGCAGAATTCCTAGGTTTTCTGAAAACCTGTAATCAGGATTCCTGCTTCTAAGTTCCACATCTGCAATATTTTGCTTTTAAAATACATGATTTTTTAAAAATAATAATTTACAAACTTCTTTCTTCTTTTCTAAATTAGAATGAATTAAGTGCAGCAACTCATCTGACTTCAAAGCTTCTGAAGGAATATGAGAAACAGGTATAGTATAAGTCACTGGTGGTTTGTGTGGTCAGAACGGTATTTTGTAGTCTTTTATCTCCCAAAGCACAGTACAGAATGTATTCAGCTTTGATTCAGATAAAGCAAACTATTAAGGTTGGTGGCTCAAATCGTTGCCAAAAGAATCAGCCTATCTGCATATCAGCTCTTCCAGTGAAAACACAGGTGCTTTCCATTCCGTATGGAAAAATGGTGCACGTGAAGCGTTTACTGAAACGTGTCCTGTTATTACGATTTTCCAGAATTAAGTTTTTCTTACTATGATGAATGTTAATAAGATCTGGAGATTTTATGTCTGGTGTTGTTTTAGAATAGTTCAGTTGGAAGAGACCTACAAAGATGAACCAGAAGTTAAAGCATATTAACGAGGGCATTATCCAAATGCTTTTTGAATGCTGACAGGCTTAGGGAATCAATCAGCCACCTCATTCGGAACCCTGTTCCAGTTCCTGATGACTCACGGTAAACAGATTTTCCCTGATATCTAGTCTGAACCTCCCCTGATGCAGCCTTGTTCCATTGCCATGCATCCTGTCATCTGTTCAAGAAGAGAAGGGGCAGAGAAAAGAGAAAGGGGGGGGGGGGGGAGAGAGTATTTCAACTGCATCATTTTAAATGAAATACCCAATGCATTCTCAGACATGAATATTATATTTGCGTGAATGGCAGAAAACACTACAACCAGCACACCTTTTTTGTGTTGGGTTTTTTTTTTTTTGCAGCATTTTCCACTAGGGGGAGATGATGAAATTATGAATTCTACTTTACAGCAATTTGCAAAAGTGATTGATGAGGCAAGTACTTGCATTTATTTCATTTACTTTGCTAATGTTTGTCATGTATTCACTTTGACTTGCTAGACTGTAGTCTTAAGATTGGAGGTTCAGAAATGGCTTTCATTTAATGATGTTGAAGTTTTGTTGCAGTATAAGCTTAGGGTTACATGACCTGAAGGTAAAGAATCAATCTAGCAAAATGAGTACACGTTGCTGAGGATCAAGGTGGTTTAACTACAAAACCAAAAGCATTACAGAATGATAAATGACATTACAGAATGGTAAAAACACCTTTGTCTCATCAGGGCATCTGCATCCCCTGATTTCAGATACCTGACTGATAAAGGAGCCTTTTGCTGTCCGTATTAGAGACAGGCTGAGAGACTCTTCTGAAGAAATATTTTAGTATCATTAAGAATCAGGGTTTTTCCTCATGATCCCTCTCCTCTGTTTAAACACTACTTGCTGAAAGAAAGAACATTTTGTTTGGATCCTCCTCTGCAACCTGAGAAAGATGGACTGTGATGTAGCTGGAGTGAAGCTGTAGAAATAAATTGACTGGTCACCAGAAGGTGTGAGGCCATCTTCTGACATGATTCAACAATTTGGAGTATAGATGGAGGGAATAAGGGAAAATACTATGCTATAGAAGTCTTCTATGTAAAGATGATGGTGAAATAAGGAACCTTAGAAGAGAATAGCTTTGAAAGTGAATTTGCAAAATTACATTCAAGTTGCACATCAGATTTCAGTGGAACCTCTCTCGCTTTCTTACCTCCCTTAGTCTCAGCACTGTTTTCCTAAAAACATCCTTTTTTCCCTTGTTTTACAGCTCAGTTCTTGCCATGCAGTACTTTCAACTCAACTTGCAGATGCAATGATGTTCCCTATTACTCAGTTTAAGGAAAGAGATCTGAAAGGTAGGGTGGTCAAACAAATTCTGCTTTTTCCCATGGCAGCAATAACAAAAATCACAGCATTCTATCTCTGTAGCTCTTATTGTGCACGATAGGATCCTCCACTTATTTTTCAGCTCTCAAGTGTATGCATCTCCTAATGTTTTTAATGTAAATTGTTTCTACTCAGGAGAGCATTGGATTTGAAGAACTAAGTACTACTGTGTTACAACAGAAATACTACTTACATTATAGAAGCAGCTATTCAAGTTGAAAATTTGGGATTTGCTGTAAACATTTTCAGAATACTTGCATGTTCAGGAAATAGTTGTGTCTGTACCAACATCACAACACAAATATACTGCCTGAATTAAATCTAAAAGATGAAGTGCCAAAATTGTAGTATTTCCTTTATTACTGTAAGGCTAATAATGCAATAGAAAGCACAGCAATAATAGCAGGGTAGCAAAGTCCTAGGCTGCAGCAAGTGAGGATAAGCCTAAATGCAGCAGCCATAGACACAGAAACAAAGGAAAATAAGCTGCTTACCCTTGGAAGACCTCAGATACATCTCCAGCAAAATACCCTTGCTTCCACTGCCAACCCTTAAATGAGGTCTGGAAAGGGGTGGATCCTGGCTCCACCCCTTCTGGTCACTCAGGGGCATTGCATGGCATTGCACGCACCTGAGCTCCCCTTGGTTGGCCCTGCCTTCCCACCAGGTGCTCTGTCACTGCTTCAAGCTGTGACTCAGCATTTCCACTGCAATTACTAAGGTTTAGGAAGGTAGATCTTTTGCCCTACTGGTAATAATTTCTAAGCATAAGATGAAGAACTTTTTATTTTTGTGACAGCTCTGGCTTAATCTGCCTGGTCTAAAAGAATAGAACTAAATATGATAGACCTTACTCAAGGTGCCAAATTGAAGAGGCTGGTGTGGCAAACGGCTTTCAAATATAAACCAAAGTTAAAGTAACTTGGATCCACAATGGTGAATTTTTCAATGCTAATGTTACTGCTTAGAGCTGGGAAGGTCTCCTGTCAGTATTTTCTGAAGAGGCAATAATAGCAAATGAAATTTTCTTACTGGTGTGTTTTTTAGACACCAGCTAACACAGTATTAAATTACACATTACTTCATTATGTATTTCACAGACACTTTCTTTAAAGCTTTTGCATACTTTTTTTCTTTGTCTTTGCTTATGGTAAACTCGAACATGGCTTTTTGCTAGTTTATGTTGTGAAGTGACACAAAAATGCAATCAAGATTAGAGCAAGTTTTCCTAAGCGTTGTACTGATTTCTGTTTCTTGACTGAGACTGGAAAAACAGCTGGAACATGAGTAATTTTAGGTAGGAGAAATTGCTCATACAGCAGTAATCACGGTGTTGTGGGGTTTTCTGTTTCCTGATACTTCCCCTTCTCATGTGCTTCCACTTCCCCAACTAAGACTGAAGCCCTGAGCAGAACAATAGGCAGTGCTTTTGGACTGATTATCTTTTTCAAAGTCTTTGGAAAAGAAGTTTCTCCTTAACTTACTACAGTACAGTATCACTTTTGGTAAGTCAGAGAGCAACATAAATGGTACTGAGATCCAAAGTAGGAGCAGACTTCGCCAGCTGCAGATGCCTGTACTGATAATTTAGTGTGGCAGGAGGTATGAACTGCACCTGTTCAGCAATGTAACATGGTGTGAGAAGCCTTTATGTATCTATATCTGTGTTAATAATAACTTCACTAACTGTGATATGTTGTTTTGTAGAGATATTAACTCTAAAAGAAGTTTTCCAAATTGCAAGCAATGGTAAGTGTAAAATAGTCAATGTTACAGATATTGCAGTCCAGTGGTATTATTGTAGAATATTTACTCTGACAATTAGTGAAGACAGTTGGAAGGCCTAAAGTAATTACACTGTAATTTGTTTTCAGTGATATTCAGGCAGCCAGCTATCCTTGAACATCTTGTAAATATGCTTTGTGGACCAAAGCATTAGGGCAAATAGACAGTATTAGTCTTCCTCACAATACTTTACATGTGTATGTAGTTATAAAATAATTTAGGATTATGCTTCTAAAATTTATGTAAAGAGTAAGGCTTACTTTTTAAACTCAGGACTTAAAATGGATTGATAAATACAAATCTCATCTCCCTAAAATTTGTTTGATAGTCTTCTTCCTAATTGTCAGTAGCTACTTTTGCTCTGCTATGTCCTTCTCTTAATCTAGATAGCTTCATTGCTTCAGAAGCAAAAAAGATGAGCTAGAGGTTTTCATGGAGAGTTGACTCTATTTTGAGTCAGGTTCTCAGACTTCAAGGGAAATTGGTTAGAATTTATCTTCAGCCCAAGTATTGGCAGCCATATAGTAATTATGAAGAAGCAAGAAGAATTATTAAAGGCTTTATTATGGCAGAACTTTGTGTTTGGGTTGCTATGCAGGACACAGGGATATGAAAGTTTTTATGCTCTATTTCGTAAGTGATTAATTTATCACAATGATCCCTTATTCTCTCTCTCCATTGCTTAGACCATGACGCTGCCATTACCCGATACAGTCGGTTGTCAAAAAGAAGGGAAAATGAAAAGGTTTGTGAAACAAAGTGCTGATAAGACTCCTAGAGGAGTTAAGAATTAAGTTTTGTCTAACGTATGTATTTGTGATGAAAGACAATGTACAGCAGATTGCACTTGTAGTTGATGTTTTAACACAAAAATAAGCTTTCTTGAATACACTGAAAAAGCTAGAAGGTGCAAGTTGTGATACTGTAGTCCAGTTGTTTTGTAATGAACTGACTGCTGTATATAATACTGCATGTGCTTTTCATGCATCCCTCATCTTTGAATTACAGAAAGGGAGTTGTAGTGCACAAGAGTTAATGCTGATGGGGCTTAGAACATTACTGTATTGGTTTTTTTTTATTTCTTGCTTTTTATAAAGCTGTTGAGAAGGCATGTGATTAATACCAAGACTCAAACATTCTTTTTTCTCCCTCTCCTTGTCTGTATCTCTTTAGATCAAGGCTGAAGTTACAGAAGATGTGTATACTTCCAGGAAAAAACAGCATCAGACTATGATGCATTATTTCTGTGCATTAAATACTCTTCAGTACAAGAAGAAAATTGCTGTGTTAGAACCATTGCTAGGATACATGCAAGCTCAGGTAATACCACATTCTGTAAGCTGTAGGCCTGAAAGAAGATGTAAGAGTACTTCATGAGAGTTGATCTACTGAAATTCCTTGCAAGACCTCTTTTTACAATCCAGGGAAGCGAACTCCATCTTCATCCCTGTAGCTGTTGTACTTGTTGACAAGTGCCATTAGCACTATTCATGTTCTGTTCAATCTTAGGACATTTTTGCATCACATCATGACATGCTCCCATTGAAGTATCTCTTGGGGAAGTCTGGGCACCAAACAGAAAGATTTAATTCTAATCCAAATTCTGGGTGGCTAAATTTGAGCTCTCAGTTGCTAACAGAGAACTGCACCAGCTTGTTTTGTTTAGTTTTTTTCTTCACTGGATCACAAACAGAAGTAGCTGATTAAAACTTTCATGCACGCAGGTCTGCATAAAAGTGCACTTTCTTAGAAGTTAACATGGGGACAGATAAGCTCTTTCCTGTGGCAGCTATTCGGAGATAATTATCAAAGTCACGTCGCTACTGTTTCTAATCACGGGCGTGAAAGAGTTGGAACGCTCAAGATCATTCTGGTTTGATTTTGTTTAATATAATGGGTTTGTTTCAGGATGGGTGTTATAGAGAAAGCTTTTTGGAAACTTTCTAGCCTCTGGTTAGAGTGTAGGAATGAATTTCTACGCAGTGTTTAAAACTTTTCCATGTCCAAGAACTCTTGCTTCCCTTGGAGAATTTGGAGCTTGTACAAAATAACGAAGCTTTAAAGGTTTTCTTTTACAAGGTAGATAGTGCAACCTGTTGCTCAGGTGCAGCTTTTTACTGAATCTGAGAACAGGAATGGCAGGACTGCCCCCCGTGGCTTCTTGTTCTGATATTTCATATGGCTAAATTCAATTTACATGGCGGTTTACCTGAACCAATATGGAGTGAAATGTTTTAAGATCATATTGTCCATCCCCCTTGGCACATCCAGTTAGAGAACTAACCTAGACAAGTTTCTACAGTCTCATATTTCATTTCACTTGCTCTGTTCACATCCTCTCAGTGAAATGAAATTCCTTTGCAATGTCAACATCAACCTTCACTTACAGACAAAAAGCTGCATTCTGCTCCTTTTGCTGAGACTGCTGGGAATAAGGAACGAAGCCAGATTTCTTTCTGAAGCTTTAACTTCCTGTCATTTATTTACTGATCGGTTTATTCAGTTTCATTCATTACTAAGTTCTCCCTTTTCCTCCTTCTTTTAAGATAAGTTTTTTTAAAATGGGTTCAGAAAATCTCACTGAGCAGCTGGAAGAATTTCTCACCAACATTGGCACAAGTGTACAAAAGTAAGTTGTTTTTGTTAAATTTTGCACTTTTTCTTTGCACAGTTATTTTTCCTGTTTCCACTCAGTAATATCTTGTGTTTGTTAGTAACACGTAACTTGCCTTAGTGTTCGCAGGGAAATGGAGTGCGAAATAGAGAACATGCAGCAAACTATAGAAGACTTGGAAGTAGCCAGTGATCCGCTTTATTTGCCTGATCCTGACCCTACGAAATTTCCTGCCCATAGAAATCTAACACGGAAAGCTGGCTATCTCAATGCAAGGAAGTAAGACTAACTTGTTACTGAAATCTTAAAAAATATTTAGCTTTGGGAAAGCTAGAAACATATGCTGTATTGTTTTGGAATAAGCGATGCTGATCTTAAATATGTAGTTTAGTGCAGTAAGTCACATCAGAGCTATTCTGTTCTTTCGTTGGATTCCCTCATTTATTTATGAGTGTAATTTCACTGGATTGTAATGGTAAGCCAGCAAGACTGCAGCTGGAAGTATTTTTGTATGAGTATCCAGTAAAGCTCTGGGATTCAAGATACTGATAAATCCAACAAGCTTGGGTTGTACAGGGCAAACCACTATTGCCTAAAAACACTTTGAACATCCTTCACAGTTTCATGAGGTGGTCTTTCCTCTGCTGGAGGGAGCTGTAATGCTATTAAAGTCATTTTAGCGGTTGAAAATAAGTTGTAACAGTAAGATTTTTTTCAGTAATTTGCGTAATAACCTCCAAACAAGCAGGTTTTTTCCTAAAGTTAAATTATTTTTCCATTAGCAGTTAGTGAAATACTCACTGAATGAGGCCTGGATTCCTGCCGTAGAACACAATTGCAGCAATTAATATTGAAGAGAGTATCTGAACAAGGGAGGCCAAACCACAAGCATTACTGACTTTTGGTTCCTTTGTTGTTCTTCTGGAAGGAAAGGAGGAAAAGGAACTCAAACGTGCTCTAAGAAAACTTTGATAATCTCATTGAATGATACAAAATACTTGGAAAATCAAGGTGTCTTACATCCCTTAGCTAATGCTTACCTCAAGTTTTCCAGTGAGAGTAGAGTTCGGAGACCGTACAGAATAATTGGATAACATGTGTCGGTTGAATATGCTTCATAAAGCAGTGCTATAAAAACTGGAAATCAAAATTAAAGAACTGATGTCTTTGTAATCCCAATGCAGTCTCATAAAATCTAAGAAAGCAAATATTTTTGTAAACTTTGCCCAGCAGTGGATTTAAAATAAATATGCAACAGATAGAGACTAATTTAGCTGTAAAGCTAACCTAAAACATTAAATGAGGAAAATATTTTAAGTGCCCATATGGCTTGCTCATGTCATTTTTATTTTTAATATTCTAATTAAAGAGCTCAGCCAAACTCCTAACCCACTGAGCAGGGATCTCTTTTCATGTTCTAGTAAAACAGGGCTGGTATCTTCCAGCTGGGAGAGACAGTTCTACTTCACTCAAGGTGGAAATCTGATGAGCCAGGCAAGAGGTGATGTGGCTGGGGGACTTGTCATGGACATAGACAATTGTTCAGTAATGGCTGTGGACTGCGAAGACAGACGGTACTGTTTTCAAATAACATCTTTTGATGGTAAAAAGTAAGTATTGTTACATTTTGTCTGTAATAAAATGTACTCACTGCTTAAGAAAAGAAAAATGGTCTGACTGCAGACAGATTATAGCTTGATGGATTTGGAGTGTATTTAGAACCTCTGTCTGGGATGTCTGCTATCTTTATTGTGATGCTGCTTTTGTTCCCTAGCAGCTTCTGCTAGAGTAGCTGAGTGGTACTTCAGAATAAAATTACAGTATCCATTTTACAGTGGTGTCAAACCCACAGCTTTCAAGTAGAAATTCAAACTGAACATAATTTGTGGGGAAAAGAGAAGGCTTAAAACTTGACCAGCTTTTTCTGGGTGGCTCCAAAGCAGTTTTTATGTCATTTGAAATAAGTACTTTGATAGAGTGAAATGTTATCAGATGTGATTATTTGTAGTGTTCTATTAAACTCCCGATGTTAACTTCTTATTGATTTGGGGATTTTTAAAAGTAGTTTTGTCGTTTTATGAAATTAGTTTTGTAATTATTTGGGAAATAACAAATAAGCCAAGTTTAATAGTATGCTTTGGGTGCTCGTTAGATTAAATCTGTCTTGGAAACTCCCATTTTCTTTACTGTGTGTATCGTTCCTGTAAGCTGTTTTGAAGACTACTAGATCAAACCTCGAGGCTCAGAGTATCTGTCATTTTAATGAGAATGGCACTAGATGGATTTACCACTCTGCTTAACTCTTACATTAAACCTAGATCCAACTTCTATGTGTTTATGCTGTAAAACAATGGCTTTAATGTATTTAAATTCTAATTCATTTCAAAATGACTTTTCAGTGGACTATATGGTTAGAAATATAACAAGAGACCTGCATCTAGCATAGGTATAAATACACTCCTGTGCTGTCATCATTTGTTTAATTCTACCATAAATTCTCAGTAAGCACAAACCATACCTGTTCTCAAGTCTGTATGACTATACATTTTCCATCTGATCAGAGAAAATGTGTGTGTTGCCACATGCTTTTCATTGCTTAGTAAGTCATTGTTTTCAGATGATGCATATATCTGAATGAGGTAGCTTCCCTTCAGAAATGATTTTAACGTACATGAATTGAAAAATAGCCCGAAAAATAGTAATAGATAAAGAATAAATGAAATAACTGTAAAAAAATGAAATAAAACACCAAAAGAAAAAACCCCCATAAGCTCAGTGCCTTCTCTTTTCACACTTTCATCTGTTTTAAAAACGATGCTGAGGCCATCAGAATGAGGCTGGTTGTTTTCTCTGACGGCCAACAAATTCTTCAGGAAACAACACTTACTCAGCTTTGGCTCAGGAAGCATCGCTCACATTAACTTCACTGTATTTGTGCATGTTTTTGGAAGGCTGAAGCGTTTGATGCAGTACTGCCTACCTTAGGAGAAGGCTCTCGTTTTTCAGAGTTTGACCCAAATTAAAACCATGGAAAGATATTTTTCTTAAGCGAGTAAGATGAGCTCTTCAATTGCTGTAAGTGGATGGGTGCTGTAGAGGATATAGAACAATGGATTTTCTTTCCCCAGTTAAATGTTGTCTGCACTCAGTGCACAGAATCTTCAGACTTGATTGTTTCTTCTTGCAGTGTATGAACACAAAAAGGGAGTTTCTAATCTGAAAGGACACGTGAGGCATTTCAGATAGGCAAAATTTTGTTTTCCATTCTCTTTCAGGTCTTCGATCTTACAGGCAGAGAGTAAAAAAGATTATGAAGAGGTAAGCTTGCAGGAGGTTCGCATGGCGTCGAGTGACGCTGCACAGAAGGGAATGTGTTGATAGAAATAGTTGGAGTGCACGTTTTATATTCTTCAGGCAGTCAATAGTGAATGTTCTATGCATGACAACTTTCAGAAAGCCTGACAAAATATTACTGTATTTAAATCCTTTTCCATAATAGAGTGGGATTAGAAAAAAATTGTTCTAAAAGCCATTTGAGGCATGTTTGGGTGAACAGCTTTTTTGTTATATTGGGATAAAATAGTGTTTTATGCTATTTTTAAGGCTTTTAGCTGGGCTGTGTTAGCCTGGCCCCGAAATTACAAATGAGGTGGAAAAGGTGCTGAAAGCAGTCAGTGCTGGGGGTGTTTAACCAAATTTCTTGGAAAGAAGCTATGACAAATCTAATATTTTCTTTTTTCCTCTCTTTTTCAGTGGATATGCACAATAAACAACATATCTAAACAGATATATCTAAGTGAAAACCCTGAGGTAAACGTCACCAAAATTTATTGCATCAGTAACATTTTCATACATAGATACACACAAAATTAACTGGATCTAACTGCATAGCACAGAATTGAGTACTTCCCACATGTCCCTCTTAAGCTGTGACCATTATTCCCTAAACCAGGGGAGTTGGCCCAACAGAATCTGTTGTTTTGTAACAGAGCGTGGAACTGTGTGCATAACGTGCAGAAGGAGAAGTCGTACTCCTTGATTTTCTGTTCAGGTTTGAAGCAGTGATGAGTTATGTGAAAGGAAACTTTCCAGTGCTTCCATAGCAGACATGAGCATTGTAGTCAGAGTAGTTGAATAACACTGGGATCTGCTGCCAAAGGCACTTGCTCTGATGAGTTCAAAGCTGAGGTTCTGTTTAGTTCAGGCGTAGAGGAGCGCAAAGCCCTCCTTAGATCAGTGAGGGTGTATTTACTTATATTGTGCATGAATTCAGGAGAATAATAAGATCTGTGACCCCTTTATAACAATTAGAACTCAAAATTTTAAAGCCTTTTTACAGTTCTGATGCTTTTGGGATTATGAATGTCAGTTGCTGAATAGAACTTGTTAGAAGGGCAGAAATATCTTCTGAAAAGTACTGCTTTAAAATGGATCGCTCCCAGCTCTTTCTGTATTTCCTGTGATACCGCTGCCTTCTCACTTCACAATGGCTTTATGCTCTCATTTTCTGAGTCACTTGCACAAAACTTTGCTTCTTCACTGCTTTGTCTCCTATATCTTCCCTCTCCAAAATCCTCTTTATTTCAGGACTTTTGCTGTTGGCTTTACCCCGTGAAGTAAAGCCATCAATATTAAATACTGATATCTCAGAATAAGTAGTTTCAATAAAAGAATAAAACTGAATTCTTAAACTTTAAAAGGTCTATTATTTGCTGAAATAACATTGTTACTTAGTGGCTATTTTGATAGTCACTCCTGTCTTGGTTTTAAAGAAACATTTAAACATTCCCAAATTTCAAGTGCAGACTTTTGAGTCTTTGTGTTTTGTTGGTGGTCGAGAGGTACATTTTTTAAGTGAGATCTTTATTTTTCTTCCTGTATCTGCTTATTTTATCAGACAGCTTGCAATTTTACTGCTGGCTTTTACTAATATTTGCAGCATTATAAAGCAAGTGTATTCACTCAGGTGTAGAAAGTGAACAGCACAAAATGCGACAAGTTTGAAAATGCCTCGGATATGTTACTGAAAGGGGACAGTTCAGAACTTCTGTCAAGTGCATATAAAACTAAAATCTGGCACTGTATTTTGAGGAAAATGTTTTCATTTACTCGTTGCAGGAAATGGCAGCACGTGTAAACCAGTCAGCTCTCGAGGCCGTTACTCCATCGCCTTCATTTCAGCAGAGGCACGAGAGCATGCGTCCGACTGTGTAAGCTGCTGAACTGTGGGCGTTTGAAGAGCACTCCTGAAAAGAATCTTGCATTAAGTTCCAGTAAAAGACAAACCAAACAAAGCCAATCAACAGCAACAACAAATTCATAAAAAAACCTCAGCTTTCTGTGTTCAGAGTGAAAGCTTTGATAGGCTTAGAGGAACATTTCTCAAATTTGCCTTGCTAGTGTTGTTGAGCATCCACTGTTACAAACGATCCGGATTTCCTGCCAGTTAGAGAGTTTTGTTACCTTACATTACATCTGGTTTGTTTGTTCTCTGTATTCGTGCTGAGTTTTATCTTAATGTGTACAACTCCTGGAAGCAGACCTTAGACTGTACTGCATTTTGTGTGCAACTGTACATTGATGTTACTCTGATGGCATTATTAATGCAAATACTAAGTAGAACTGACTTAAATTTGTTTGGCTTTGATTATTTGACTATATCTTATCCTCTTCAGTTCTTAGATTTTGTTTTTGTTTTGGAATATTATATTCATCTTCCATTGGTTCAACTGATTATCAACCAACCTGAAATTAACGTGCCTTCATTTTCATTTCTTTGTTTCATTTCAGACCATCTCGGCCTCCCGCAGCCCGCACCAGCAGCACGGGCTCACTGGGATCCGAATCCACCGCTCTGTCTGCGCTGTCCTTGGATTCACTTGTCGCCCCTGACACTCCTATTCAATTTGACATAATATCTCCAGTTAGTGAAGATCTGCCTGGTCAAGCAAAGTCTTCAGGGCAGTCAGGCAGGTAGGAAATGTAAATTTAAAAAAATAATTAAAAAACCCCCATGTTTAGGCTGCAGCTCCACTCACACCACTGCCTTTGTCCCTTCTCTTTCTTGTTTTAAAATAATAATAATAACTTACAGATGTACAGTGACCTGTGAAGCAAAACCAGTGTTCTTTGTTGTTGTTGTTAAATATAGTTATAAAACGTGACTTATTTACATACATTAGATTCAAAATGTTGTTTTCTAATTTGCAGCAGCTTTTCTTGCTTTAACAGCTAATGCTTTTTTTAATTTGATTTATTTTAATAATTTGGTTTCACAAAGTATTTTCCTTTCCTATTGCTTGCTCACCCAGCAGCTTGGGTTATTTCCTCTTGGAAATTCAAGAGAAATTTGGTAGCCCTGCCTCCAGGTGATGATGGCATACGATGACACTCTTCTTAAACTGAAAGGTGAGTGAAAATGATCTAGGCTTCTAGAGTGATCTCGCATACAGACAAGTTAAAATTGTCTAAGAGCTCTTCCCAAAACAGAAAATCCTTTTCTCAAAGCTGAATTTTTTCAATTTTCCCATACAAAAATGATAATAAAAAACTGCAAATCAGCACTGCATTTCTGGAACTATTTGTACAGAATTCAAGTATTAAGAAAACATATTTGCAGCTCCAGCTCTTGTAAGGGAAAAAAAGTCACAGTAGCGTGTTCTGTATTCCCGGCCCTCTGGAAAAATAACTTCTAGTTGTTTAACTCAAATGTATATGAAAGCATATGAAAGCAGAAAATGGTAATATGCAACTTTTTTTCCCCGTCTGGACAGTTCTTTGTTGTTTGGTGTAACAGAATAATCAGTTGGCTAACTACATCATTAAGAACATACTGATTTAAAATCAATCTTGAACTGTATTCCAGGAACTGGAAGCTTAATACTTCAGCTAAATTCATGTCATCAGTTATAATGTAATCATAGAAAATTGTGTTTTTCATGCAGAAATGACTCAGAGTTTTGCATATTCTATCAGTAAAGAATTGCAGTGTTTGGTACAGAATGCAACGTGCTACCTTAAAGCAAATTTTATATAAAAAAATAAATACAATACATAGACTTATCCTGGTTTCTGATGCTGATGACATAATCTCTTTATTTTGTCAGATCCCATGAGATTTTGCATTTACTGTTCCCATCTAGTCTTGAGTGACAAGTGTAAGCAAAAAACTGCTAATAGAATTTATCTGTAGTGTGTTTACACAGGTCGAATTTCAGTGGGAGGATTCTTAATTGAGTCCTCATTATTTAAGCATTGTAGCAATGCAACCTCTACTGAATAGGAGAGATTCACATAATTTTTCTCTGACTGAAATTTGCTCTTAGGACACTTAACAATAGAGAAGGGGGTGCATTCATTACTCCCCTGTGAAACCTAATTCAAAGTTTATGAGCCCTTGATAAGTTTATTTTAATTAATTTCCCTGTTCCCCGTGTTCTTTTCAGCATTGCTTTTAAAAACAGACTTGGAAGCCTAGAGTATTTTCACTTTTCGTTGTAACTCATAGCACTTCTGAGAGCCAGAAACGGCCACATTTCTCTTGACCCTCTAGGAGTAAAACCCCATTGGTGTTTTCAGAAAGCTGCATTTGAAATAAAACCAGTGACTTTTCTTCAGTAAGTAATGCATCAACTTGAGACAGTGCTAAGAGGTGTGGTGCTCCTTTGGAGAAATGAAAGGAGTAGCGTTTGGCTGTACTTCCCAAAGCTGTTCTGTCACACTTCATTCCCTTGGGCTTAATTCAAGTATAAAAAATGCCATGGGAGCCAAGCTTTTTGTGCAGCAATAGGACAATAACAGCTGCTATTTTCCCCATCATTTGGCAGTTTGTCTTACTCCCAGTTAAATTTCTCACCCTTACAAATTGCTTGCCTTTATCATAGGTTATTCCTCCAGATTACAAGTTTGTGAAGTCATGATCTTGTTCTTGTTTTATGCAGCATGAGACTACATTATTCATTAGTGGTTCCTGTGATCTGACTCCTGGTTTAATGTTTTCGTTTTTTAATAGACGCACGAATCCTTTTGGTGAAACGGGAGGCTCAAAATCTGAAACTGAAGGTAAAAAACCACTAAACTTCAATGCAGAATGAATCAGAGAATTTACAGCTTGATCTTGTACGTTTACCCGCACCTTTTCTCCTTGTTTAACACCAGTTTTAGAGCGTTTATGTACATTACATTAGCAGTGTATTAGACAAGTTGAGTTAAATCAGACCGCTGTCTGACAGTCCTGGTTCTTGTTCTCTGCTATAAACATAAAAGTATTTTATTGCGTCTTTTGTATTCTTGAAACCAAATGAATAGATATCTATCTTGCTGTGTAGTAATTGTATCTGTAATTCGTAAGCACAAACAGTCTCTTTCCAATTTATTGGAAGTCTGGCTTTGGTCTTGGGAGTAGTTTTGGACAGAAGCCCCCACACGGAGTTCACTTACTCAGTACTTTTGTTTCCCTTAGATTCAATTCTTCATCAGTTGTTCATTGTAAGGTTTCTTGGCTCTATGGAGGTGAAGTCTGATGAAAGTCCAGATGTTGTTTACGAAACAATGCGTCAAATCCTAGCAGCTCGGGCCATCCATAACATTTTCAGGATGACAGAATCGCACTTATTGGTCACTTGTGACTGTTTAAAGTAAGTTTCCTTCCTGGCTTCTGCTAATGTTTGTTTACAGAAGGAACATTTTTCACTTTGGTAAAATTTCTTTCTGGTTTGTTTTTAAAACCAAATTTTTAGGTTAATTGATCCACAGACACAAGTTACAAGACTACGAGTAAGTAACTTTACATTTTAAGATAAGTACCCAGCAAAGTAATTCTTGTGCTCTTTAAACATTATTATTAAATGCTAGCAGAAATCACTGGCAGCATGAGATTTCCAGGCAGGTTTCCCCAGAAACTCGGAGGCTGATGCAAACACTGGGACTAAGGGGAGTGAGCTCAGCAGGAGAAAGAAGTTCTTTAAAACATTTTTCCCCCCAGTTTGATAGGGTAAAATCTTAGGAAAATAAGAGCATTTTATTGTAACAATCTGCTTGATATAATTGGTGGAGAAATAGATGAAGGTTGGAATGAACTCAGAAGTCCAAAACGTTTTTGTTGCCTTTTTTTTTTTCTTTTGTTTTGGGTTTTTGGTTTTTCTGTAACCTGTAACTAAATTTGTATGGTGTATGCAGTGTTGTATGGTTGGCTTGTTCAGTTCTTTACAATAAACGCACATGAAAAAAATAGGTGGGATTTTCACTCGGAATCAAATACGGCCAACTTAATTCTTCATTAACTGCAGTCTTTATTTTCTGTATTTCAAAACTGTGCCTCCCCCGCTTTGTCTCTGCATGGTTCATAGTCATTTAATGTATTTGGGTCTTGTTACAAAGATGCTCAATTTGCCAGGGACCCTAAATTGTTATCGTTTCCATAAAAGGAAATACTGAGCATATGAAATGTTCTTCATATTGCACAGTGTATGTTTTCCTTTTTTTTTTTCCTTCTTCGTGGCATTAAGTTCAGAACTTACAGGTGAGGTAAAGGAGTGGGTGCATGTGGAGCATTCTAGGTGTGTTCCTCCATGGTGAGGAAGAGCTCTCATGCTGTCAGTTTGTAACACTTGCAGTAGGGGCCTTCAGAAGTGGAAAACTTAGTTACTCTTTGCTAAGATTCATTTGAAATTTCTGGTCCAACTTCTTTTAGGAATCGAGAATACAAAGCATTTCTATTGAAACAAAACAACACACAAATGTATGTTTTTTTCTTGCTTATATGATTCAGGCGAGCCCAACTTCTTGCAGGAAGTGCTTTAGAAAAGAGCCTTATCTGGCACCAAGCGCTGAGAGCTTGAGCACAAATGCACTTCGTATAGATGCCTCTTCTAAAACAATTGTATAAAGTGTTCACATTTAGAAAGATGACTGAAAGTCATTGCAAATGTAATCCCCTCTTCTATCTGCAGTGATTCCCTTCTAACCCACGCTTTGGTGTTTGGCACACCATGTTCAGTCAGGTTATAGCTTTCTCAGGTGTGGTTGTGTTTTTGATATTGAAGTAATGTGCAGTACAGTGAAAATCTATACAGAATGTCTGAAACCACTTTTAATATGTCTGTATTTGATCCTTTCTGGCAGTTTCCTTTGCCCAATGTAGTCTTGTACGCTACACATCAGGAGAATAAGCGCCTCTTTGGATTTGTGCTTAGAACTTCAGGAGGGAGAGCTGACAGTCGGCAAACTTCCATCTGCTATATCTTTGAATCAAATAATGAAGGGGAAAAGGTATTGGTGATGGTTATAATCGTATCCATTTTCATTTTCTGGTTCCAGTCGTTTTCTGACATGGATTCTAAGGAGTTAGTTCCATTCAAGCTGTCTACGGGATTTGTATGGGAGAGTTTATGTACTGAAAACAAGTTAACCCAATAGTTTAGTAACTGTAAAATGCTTTAGCACACTATCGTACCTGATTTGGGAATGTGGCATGCTTTTAAAGGCACTTCTGTCAGATTCTTACAGATGATTTCAAATCTGATTTGTATTTAGATTTGTGACTCCGTTGGACTGGCAAAACAGATTGCTTTCCATGCAGAACTGGTAAGAATCTCTTTAGGGGACAGTATCCTTGTGAGTGGAAGGGAGAAGGCATATTTAGTGTGTGTAATAGGATATATTCTGCAAGATGCTTACAGATGCAGTGATGCTGTTGTGGAGAACTCAAAAGGATTTGTTTTATAGAATTTGAACCCAAGATAACAAGACCTTCACCAATGTCTGCCTTGGAACAACACTCAAGTTTGAAATCCACTCTTTACCTTTAACAGACATGTCTGTCCATTAAAAAAAGCATGATCAGGTGTCCTAGCAGTTTTGAGCAAACTCAGAGAAGCCCACAGCATACCAAGCCTGCTGGGCAGTTGTTTCTTTTATTGTCATTTTTGCCCTTCAGGATCGAAAAGCATCGGAAAAGCAAAAAGAAATGGAGAGAGTCAAAGAGAAACAACAAAAGGAACTGACTAAACAAAAACAAATTGAAAAGGTACACTTTGTTATTTTTAATGCTATTTTTTATGGTTGTTTTTTTTTTCCTATTTAGTGACTTTGTTTTGTAGCTTTGTAGTTCCAGCTGCAATATCACATTCTTTAGTAGAAATAAATAGAGTATTGTGGAATCAGGTTAATTACTGAAGTATTTTCTGTGCAGATCCTGTATAATTTTGTATTATAGTTCTTCAAAAGAGAGCTTTTCTGAGAAGATAAGCAACAAAACATCTTCGTAGGTGTATTTAAGAGCAGTGCTTGAAGGAACGTCTATCACAAACTGTCCCATGCGTGGCTGCAAGTAAATATCTGCCATGCATTGAGACAGTTCAGTTGGAGACAAAGGTTCAGCTAGACAGTGAGGCAGGGGCTGCAGGGAGCAGGCTGTAGGCCAAGCTGTTAGTTCTGACCTGCTGTATCGTGTGGATTCCCAGTACAGAGGCAGTCAACATGTTAGCTCTACTACTAACATCAGCTTTAGAAACCCAGATGTCCAAGTCTTAGCAATAGGATTCTGTTTCTACCGTAGGGAACTTTAATGTGAATATTATTTTTCTGATTTCCTTTCCTCCCTCCTTTCTCCAATTAGGACTTAGAGGAGCAAAGCCGACTGATTGCTGCTTCCAACAGATCAAACCCTAGCAGTGGAGAAGGACAGTTTGTAGTCCTTAGCAGCAGCCAGTCAGAAGACAGCGATTTAGGAGAGGATGGAAAGAAGAAAAGGGAATCTGAAACCTAAGGTTGCCTAGTTAATTAAAATGGGAATCGTGGATATAAGTAAGTTCTACAAGAAGTGAAATATAGGTGGAGGGTCTGATGTATTACATAAAAGACTTCACAATGTCTGGACCCTAATATGCCTTGCTGTTTCTTTCTCAGTTAAGTGATTTCCACTTTCATGTCAGTTTAAGTAAGTTCTCTTTGTATGCCAGACAGACATGGTAGCATCACCACTCTTCTTTTCAAAATTATGTTTTCTCAAGGAATTCTCTGCAGGAAGGGAGAAGATGGATTTTTCTTTTTGCCTTTTACCCGTCTGTGCAATTGACTGCTTTGGAAACAAAAATTAAGCTCTCACTGAACTTGAGTAGTACTGAAATTTGTTCTTTACACTGCAGTGTGCAGAACACCTTGCTGGAAAGGAAAGTGGCTGCCCAGATAAGACAGTGCTAAGCTTTACAGAACTTGTTGCACTAAACTGTTTTTACAGTTAGAAAGAAAAATCCTTTTTCACATCAATGGGATGTGCAGTAGTTCTAGAAAGAAAGATCATAGTTTTTGTTTCATACTGCACTGTGTGGTACTGCCTTTTTTCGTGTGATTGAAATGCTGGAAGGCTTCCTTGAACAGGAGGTGGAAAAAAATACTTGTCAGACGGTGAGAGCTGAAGAGATGCAGCTGCAGTTTGCTGCATGAGGAATGCAGAAAGAACTCCTTATCAAATAGTAAATATAATGCATACATTCTTGTTGCACAAGTGCCACAAGTGGTTGTTCCCCAGTGTGTAATGAAGAGCAGCAAGCTGTTGAGTGAGTTCATGTTAAATAAAAACACGTGTAGAGTTGAAGAAATATTGAATTCCACCACTTGAAAAAATCTGAATCCAGAAAGGCCTTGCTACCAGTATTCTGCATTTGCTGAGTTAAAGCTTTCTAAGTCTTTTTATGAACTGTATTTTGCAAACAGAAGTGCAAGACTATGCCAGTCTGCATCCTAAAGTCAGCCTCCTAACGCAGTTTTCAAAGCAGTCTCTGTTTATACCTCATAAGCCTGAACTCCACGGTCCATACCCTGTGTAATATTTATTTTGTATAATACTAAATGTGCATTCATCTTTTGATCCAGAAAAGAAAACGTGTTTGAAGTAAGAAGAAATATTTATTTTTGCACTAATTACTATAAATACTAAACTCTAATGGAACAGATGTCTCTCTAATAGTGGCCTGAGCATAACAGAAAATGTAGAAAGAGAAGAATATATTCTAAGATGTTTTATAACGGTTAAGAGTGTTTTACAGTTCATTGCAGAGCATTTTTAGTCTTCGGCTTTCAGCCCAGCCCTTCATAGCTAGAATTGCATGGTGCTGATTAAGTGAGGAATTTCAGGACCTCTGTGCTAGATGGCTGTAGATGCAAGAAAGGAACGCTGTCCTTAATTGCACAGAAGTTGTTTTGCATAGGCTAACAAAGGCAATCTCCTCCTGCTTTTTATGCTGGAGATAGATAGGCATTTCTATGCAGCAACCAACTGCATCTGCCTCCTGTCACAGGAGAGAAAAGGGAGCATTGCTCTCACGGTGCCACTGGCACCACAGCATACAGAAGGGATTGAGCAGCTGCGGAAGCGCTCACGGTGTTTAAAAGAGGAGATGGAGTGGGAGACTGAGCAAGAGAGAGGCTCCAGGTTCTCTTCCTTCTGTTTCAGCACATTCGTCCTCAGAGTAGCCAGTATCTTGCAGAAGTACCTGCTTTTGCTGTTATCCAGTCAGGCCATGTGGCGTCAGCCTGCTGCCAGATGTTGCCTTCGTAGTGTCACATGGACCATACACATCTAAGGCTTTGAAAACAAACAACAACAAACAAAAACTTCAGTGGCATTTACCTCCTGTCTAGTCTTGTATTCCCATCTGTAAGAGGCTACTTTTATTCTTTTCAACAAAAACGTACAGAAAGGCAGCAAATGCTTTTCTTTTTCTTTCCTTTTCCTGTCTCTAGTTGCGTGGCAGCCAGTCCATCTCTACAGGTTGCTTCAGTTGGTGTTTCTTTCTCTTGGATTTTTTTTAATTTGATGATTTCTACTTTCTGTGAAATAACACACATGCCAGCACAGCTCGAATTTATAAAATCATCAAATCATTAAGGTTGAAAAGTCGACTAATATCACCTAGTCCAACCTTTAACCTCCAAATTTACTGCGTCTTCCTCAAGTACATCTGAAGATAAATTAATTCAGCAACAGCACAGAAAAATATTACACCAGTGGTGGTCACCAAGCTGACAGAGTAAGATGGGCTGCAGTAGCCACAGCACCATGAGGAGGACAGCTAGCAGATCAGCAACCTCATCAAAAGGTATTGCTGACAGGGTGCCTTACTGGAGAGGGGGCAGAGAGCTGAGTTATCTTTTCTTGGACCCACCCATTATGTTTTAGACATAAATATACAACTCTGAGGAGGAAATCAAGAGAAAAATCTGATGCACTGCATTGCTGTTTTGGAATTTTTCAGATTAAACAATATCTGATTGGAATTACTCCAGTTTTAGTTCATGTTTTACCACCTATGCCATTAAATGTAGTTTTCTGAATCAGACGGCATAGGATTGAACTTCATTTCACTTGCAGTGAATGATTCTTTTCTCCTAACCCCTGAAAAGAAGGGAAATGAATGAAAAGAGCAGCACTTCAAAAAAAGTGACATGCATGAATGAAATGAGGTGGTTTGGTTTTGCTTCTTTAGGAGAGTTTTGCTGGTGTAAAATGAGCAAAAAGATGGACAGACATAAAAGCTTCTGGAAAAGTGATGAAAGCTGCAGGAGCGAAGGGCAAGTTGTGGGAGATCAGGATGTTAAAATGGAACAGTACAATGAATTAGCAGTGGGATGAGAATTACTCGGTGCCACTTAAAGGGAGGAGCATCTGGGTCTGTGGATAGAACTACCAAAAGGCAAAGAACAGCTGCTGAGGTTTTACCCATGTCTTCCTCCCCTCAGAAAATCTTTCTGGTACCCTTTGAACTATGAATTGTAGAGCTGCTTCATCAGAAAACATGTTTCTTAATTAAAAAAACTAGAGTACTTAATATTTACTTTGGGAGTACAACTTTGAACATAAGCACCTGGTGTTCTCCTGGGAATGGCTGTGGTAGGGTTTCAGCACCTGTTATTTTAAGTAAATTACTGGTTGGTTTCCTTTCTCGTCATTTATTTTGCCTGTTTAATATTTCCTGTTGCCTTTCACTTAAGGACTGATCTTCTGAGCACTTCCAGCTGAAGCTGTAATTTGCCTCATGTGAACATGGTATCATTTTGGAAACTACTTGGGTGATGGGATATTAAGTTTATTACACTGTGCAGACCATGCAAGTCTTGCTGTTAATTGTTCTGCTCTACATACATTCTGTATGAAGGTAGCAGTGTGAATATCAAAATATATAAAAAGTGTGGGCAAACTACAGGCATGCATTTCATTGCACTATAACTAATGCCAAGCACTTATTTATGGCCATGAATAGATTTCTAGAAGTCTAAACCAGAGGACAAGTTAACAGTCATATGCAGCTTAGCCACAGCCGTGGTAATGTGTGTTTTGTGTAAGCAAACGCAGATTTGATAGTCTGTTATTTCCTTAATGTTTTCAAGTTGGAAATTATATCGAGGCAGCTTGCCAACTAACAGACAAGTAACATTTAAGAGTTAAGAAACATGCAGATAAATGACATCTTTATATGGATGTGAAACCACAGCTGAAAAACTTGATGCAGCTGAGCCTTTTTATAAAGATATAATTTATTTATGTTGCAGAAGAATATTGGCTGGTCACATGTTTAAGGTGAAGTCTGATGAATTAAAGAGGGTGCACAGAACTGGGGAGATGCCAGTGGAGAAAGCTATGCTGTTACAGTCTCTTATTATGTCCAGAACTGACACACTCAGAGAAAGAAATCCTGCCTCTGCTTAGTGAGTTTAGTTGAGATACTTAGTCTAGCAGCAAGAACTGGTATCTGCCTTCCTTTCCTTTGCTCTGTTTTACAGAATTTCTTGCAAGTCTATCAATCTCCAAGGTTTTTCTTTCTACCCAAGCAGTAAGCTGTGTCTTTGTCATGCCGTAGTGATATCTAAGTTATCATGACAAGAATAAGTTGGTGTATGTCATTGTGATTGCACTTGTATTCCTAATGAAGTTCATATTGCAAGCCAAGGATTTTGTACAACCTTTCAGGTCACTTTTATAATGCAGTGGAGTGGTCAAATTCTTATGATGATGTTCTGGACTGGTCCTGTTCTAGTGAAGTGTAAGTGATTTTGCAATGTTTGAGACTTACACGTTTGTCCCTGAATAGCTGTATTAAAGACCTCCAGTAGTATACCTACTTAATTCAGCTTTGATTGTTGTGTCTTAATCTTGGAAGCACCGATAGGATGTATTATGCCAAAACTCCGGTCAGCATTTTGTAGGTTACATAAAAGCTTCAGCATGGTAACTTTCTGAGTGGAATTGGTATTGACACCAAAACTGCCTGCTTCTTTCCCAGCAGTGGCGCTCCAGGTGTGCTGTTACTGGTGACAGGGGTCCTGTCCCTTAAACCAAGTTCTAACATGCAGTTGAATCTCTCTCTTGTAAAGCGCGTCTCAATTCTCTGAATTTTAGTCCTATCAGCCAGCTCTCCTCAGAGGAAGTTACTCTACTTGGGAATGCTGATAACTTACTTCTGCAACAATCAAAGGCTGAACGTTAGAAGAAAAAACCCTTTCTATCTCTGCTGGCTGTTTTAGTGCACGTGTTGCTGTGTTACGTGACAGCGTGTAGCACGTTGCACAGAGCTGCAGTGTGGTAACCGTCAGAGTTCATCTGTACAGAAGCTATACCAGCACAACTATTAATGGGAGTACCTCCACCTGTTTTCACTGGCTCCATTAGTTCTCCTAATTCCATGACAGAAGCAATGGGTCATACCACATTACGGTTAAATTTGTATTTTATAAGATTTGTAGATTTTTCTGGAGAAAAGCAGACTTTTGAACTATGTAACTCTAAGCGAATACAGATGCATGTATAACTAGAAAATCTATGCTTAACTGATAATGAAGGAATAAATACTATTAATACCAAATGGTTCTGTTGGGTTTTTTGTAGCATTTTTTGAAAGAGTAGGCGTGTGTCCTGTAAGACAAGTGTGACTGCTTTCAGGTAAATGCTCCGTAAGCTTTAATGCACCTACTGGAAGAGAAACTGGAAAACTGCTCTCTCCAGAACTTGGCTTTCTTTTATAGTGCTGTCCAAAGACACACTTACAATCAGCTATTTAGTGAATGCGACATATTAGTACTTGGTAATGAGATGCAGAATCAACGTTTCAGAAATGCTGTCATCTTGTTTACCTGAAGGCCCTGAATGTAACACTGCAATTAAAAGCAGTGTTACGTGTTCTGCCAGGCTTTCTCCTCACACAAACGCAAGGCTCACAGCCGTACCAGTGATTGTAATGGTTCTTCACATCTTCACTCAAAGCATTTTAAGTAGTATGGCCATAACCACTCACTTAACTTTCAGTTTATATCCTAGTGTATAAGTAGCATGGGACCACCACTATTTACATTTTGGGCTCCTACCCATTTTCTACAGGGAATGAGGGGAGGAACACTGAGACTCAGTATATATCTTAGTATATATCTTAGTATATCTATCTCAGTATACGTGAGCTAAAATCCCAAAAGGAAAAAGGAGGAAATAGTCTCACCCACCTCAACGTTCCCTTCAAAATACAGAATAATTATGTGCAGTTGACACTGGAGGTTCCCAGGAAACTTTCCGGTCCATAGAGGTCATATTCCTTGTATAGTATGTAGTCTTTCAAGCAGTTTGGCAGTGGAAGGAAGGTCATGAAGACAGGACAACGGAGACGCAGCCGGCCCATGCATTCCCGTATCTTCAGGCGACAAAGATGCTTCAGAGAGCGAGGATTTGCTAGAAGCCAGGAGATGATTGATATTAATGAGTCACTTAATCATTTTTGTGCAGCTGCTCGCTCCCCTGCACCTATCAAAAACCGCTCCAGATTTTACTGCACGTGCCTGTCCTTGGCAGGATCTAAGTCCTGGACCTCAGCCCGTGCCTCTATCAGCTATATGGGCAGTCATCAGCTAACTCAACTAATTGTGTTTATTTACAGAGTGTAAGTAGTAAAGTTTGGGGAATGTGCTGTAACCCCAAATAACGGTGCCCATTGGCCCAATGGTGCTAGCTCTTGGCCAACCTGAAGAAGCTACTAAAATTAGAATTTTGACTTCCTTGTTTTTAATCTCTTGTTTTTAATCTGTGTTCTAATAAAAAGCACACAGAATTAAGCTAGGCTAGAATTCAAATTGCTCACTTCAAGATAGTTTGTTTATTAGAGTTCTTCCATCAACTTGAGGTGGGGGAAAAGCTTTTCTCCCACTGAGAGGATTTTATTGTCTACGTTACATTGAAAATTCTCAGCTGCTCCACATAAACTGTGCTGTTACAGTCCATCACGGCTATCAGACAGAGTTATCTGACTTCAAACACCACACAGACTGATTTTCTTTTCAGAAATACCTTCTTGTCAAAACAACTTTTGGGCTAACCAACCTTCAGGGGAGAAAAACAAACAACTCTAAAATAGCACCAACAAAAAGGTCCCAATCCCACAACAGTGTTTGTTATTTCAAATCTAACTGTCAGATACTTACTTAAAATTGAATTGATGTCTGGCCAGAGCTCCTGTTCTTTGAGAGCTGCTTCTAGCTTCCAGCAGATGTTAACATGATCAACATAATCTAACATTACTCGCACTACTTTCCCAGAAAGATGCTTCAGCCATGACAAGGTTATCACTTCACAGAACTGATGGAAACAAAACATTTTAATTGGAAAATATCCAATACTTCTGTAAACGACTTCCTTCTCTGCAGGACAAGAGCAAGCCTATAACTGCAGAACTCCGGGAAGGAGTGCCTGTTAGAGGAGCTTCGGGGGCTGTCACAGCTTGTATCCAGCCTCCAGTCAATCTGAAAATCTGAGAGATGTTATTTTGTACTAGGCTAGAGCAAAAAATGAACTTTAACAGCTGTATATTTGGTACCTAAGTGCTTAAAAAGAAATGCTACCATTCCTGAAGAGGAACTCCAAAACCTCAGTAGGAAATTTAAACTTCCTGGACATTGCTGGAAGAGACCTGTGTCCCAGCCTGCCAAACAGGCCCCACCAGCCCAGTGCAAACTGCATTCCTGTGTCAGTGGAATTGAGTGCACCCTCAGCAAGTTTGCTGATGACATCAAGCTGAGTGGTGCAGCTGACACAATAAAAGGGAAGGATGCCATCCAGAGAGACCTGGACACACTTGAAAAGCAGGCACACAATTTAATGTGGTTTAATGAGGCCAAGTGCAAGGTTGAGGCAATCTCAGGCATGAGAATATACTGGGAGAACTCATATAAAGCCCTGCAGATGTCTTGGGGGTCCTGGTGGACAAAAAGCTGGACATGAGCCAGCAGTGTGTTCCTACAGCCTGGAAGGCCAACAGTATCCTGGGCAGCATCAACAGAGGCCTGGGAGCAGGTAGAGGGAGGTGATTGTCCCCCTCTGCTCTGCCCTTGGGAGGCCCCATCTGGAGTACTGCACCCAGGCCTGGGGCCCCCAGCACAGGAAGGATGTGGAGCTGCTGGAGTGGGTCCAGAGGAGGGCCACAAAGATGCTGGAGCACCTCTCCTTTGGAGAGGCGCTGAGGGAGCTGGGCTTGTTTAGCTTGGAGAAAAGATGGGTCTGGGGAGACACTGTAGCCTTCCAGTACTTGAAGGGAACATATAAGCAGGAAGGTGACTGACTTGTTATACAGTCTGACAGTGGCAGGACAAGGGGGAATGGCTTTAAACTACAAGAGGGGAGATTTAGGTTAGATGTTAGGAAGAAATTCTGTACTCGAGGCAGTGAGGCACTGGCACAGCTGCCCAGAGCTGTGGGTACCCCGTCCCTGGAGGTGCTCAAGGCCATGGATGGGGCCCTGGGCAGCCTGAGCTGGTAGGGGACAACCAACCCATGGCAAGGGGGTTGGAACTGGATGAGATTCCTTCCTACCTAAGCCATTCGATGATCTTCAGATTAAATAAAGGTGTCTTAAATTCAAATGGACTTTAAAACCTGCATAACATTGGCTTTGAGAGGTGTCTCGAGGAACTTGCTTAGGTCAGTCCAGGTTTTCTGCTCGGTGTTTATCAGGTGGGTCCCTAGAGCAGACTTCCAGTATTAGCGACATGACACAGTACAGCTCACAAGCTAGCCTCCAAGCTCCTGCTTTCACAGCATGGACAAGAGTGCCCCAGAGAGCAAATTCTGTGCTAATCATTAGCTGCATTTTCACAATTGTAAAATACAGATTATGATAATTTACTGCCATGAACTAGGTCTCGTGGCAATGTTAATTTAACTTGAAAGCCTTGTCTATTCCTAATTTTATGAGTAAAGTGTTTAAAACTTTTGTTTCTGACAGATCACTTTAAGTACATTTTCTTTTAGCTTTATGAATGATACCAGCAGTAAAACAACACACGAAGCCGTGTGATATACTCACCTTTGTATCTTTGATAACAGTAGAAGTCCATCCATCAGTCACATACTGGGAATGGGAAACATCTCCCCGAGGGCAATCAAAGCAGCGGTGCACATCATAGCCATAGTTCATCAGCATTCTTAACATGACTTCATCTTTCAGAGCATACTGCAGAGCCGATGGAAAATGCGTTGTGTTCACTCTGCAGAAGTAATTAACATTAGCCCCATGCCGGAGCAGTAAATTCATTAACTCATAGTTGCCCATTCTCAAGGCTATTTGGAGACAGTTGATGGGATCTTGGTTTGGCAGGGCTCCAGCATTCAGCAGCAACTGCGCTGAACTGATATCCCCATTTGACACAGCAAAGTACAATGCTGACTTCCGGCGGTCATCGTAGCCTTTGCGAATTCTTTGATCCAGCATAAAATTGGCATCAAACCCAGACTTGAGGAGAAACTCGAGGCACTGAGGATGTGCTCCTGCTGCTGCTGAGTGAATTGGACTTATTCCGCTTTCTTTAATGGCATCAAAATTAGTAACTGGAACTAAATTCTTCAAGGCACTGAAGAAAAGAAATAAGGACAGTAAGGGAATCTGAAGCATGCTGGTTCACATAGCTCTATCTTCATGTTGCTGGGCTTTGCAATTTATCCTGACTATATTCCATAGACTTAATCTACCAAATCAGTACCATGACATGCTGTACTTCTACATTAATTGCTAAGCATAAAACAGTTAGCCAGCAATGGATACTGTGATTTCACATTTACTAATCATAAATTTTACTACTACTCTTCATTAACACTGCATTCTGTGCTCGCAGATTAATTGTTCCTTCTCAGTGAGAGCTCTCTGGGGATGTCAAGAGCACTGTGTTGTTGCACAGCCTACAGGAATTAGGGAATTGACACAACATATTATTAATTCCTACAACACACAATTAACATAACATAGTATCATACTGACCTTCAAGCAATACATTTAAATTAACACAACATAATATTTAAACACAATTTAAATATATGTATTAATATGGGAATATAAAATTCTTAGATTTTTAAGCACAACAGAACAATCCCAGTGTCGAAGAGTTGTTTCTTACTTATTGGCCAAATTTAACATTAGTAAAATGAATATATGTGGTCTCACTGTTACTTGGTTTATGTTAACTCACAGAAAGTGTCCTCTATATGCAGCTCTGTGGATCGGTAAATGACCTGAGTGCTTTGGTACATTAGCATCAGCCCCATATTCTAGCAAAAGATTCAGAGAGTCTGGATTTCCTCCTCCTGCTGCTTCAAACAATACAGAAGAATAATCCATTGCCTGTGAAAGAACATCAGCACCTGGAAAGAAGCATCGAGAATTTTCACAGCAGTCACTGTAAATATCCAGCAATAATTACTGTCTCCCTCCAGAGACAAGATATTGTCACAGGGTCAGCTCTAGTAGGCTACTGAGGATTTCCAAGCATGGGGACTCCACAACTTCTCTGGGCATCCTATTCCAGTGTTCGACACCCTTCACAGAAAAAAGAAGTGCTTTGCTGTGTTCAAACAGAATTCCCTAGGTTTCAACATGCGTCCATTGCCTCTTGCCCAGACTGGGCACCAAGTAGAAGAATCTGGGTCTGTCTTCTTAACACCCTCCCATCAGATACTGATAGCATCGGCAAGATCCCCCTGCCCTAAGTTTCCTCTTTCTTTATAACAGTCTCACCTTTTTGCAATAACAGCTCCATAATTTCTGTATGTCCAGCTTGTGCAGCCAGTGCTAGAGGTGTGAGCCCATATCCACTGCGAGGATCAGGATCTGCTCCAGAACGAAGCAGAAGCATCACCAGATCCTTTCTGCCAAGCCTGGCAGCCTCGTGTAAAGCAGTCCTCTTGTGGATACACTGCAAATTCACTTTTGCTCCAAAATTTATCAACAAGGAGGCAATCTCATATGAATTGTGTTTAATTGCTGTAAGAAAATAATGAAAGCATTAGCCAGAATGTCAGACCGTTGCCTAGTTTCTGTTGGGTGGCAGCCCAGGAAAGCTCAAGCTGTTCCCAGCACTGCTATTTATACACCAAGAAACATCATGCTACACTGAAAGATTTAACTTCTCACCAAGTCTGTTCTTTCTCTTCAGGGTATCATAAACTAGGAATAATTTTATGGTAATCTCCTCTCCCGTGTAATCTTCTGCTGGTTCCTGTTGTAACGGAACGCAGCCTTCCCTGCCACTAGATGGAGATCACGTACAGGGGCACTTACTGCAGCCAGGAGCTGGCCTGCTCCGTTAATCATCACAGGCAATTACCATAAACATGAAACAAAGACTAAAACGACTGTCGCATACGTCCTTATCTTAGTGAGCCTGATCTGTCAATTAAGGAAAGGACAATTCTTTAATCAATAGATAATGCTCAGAACTTTGTAGTGACAGTCCCTAACACGGAACATCAGCTCAATTAAAGCCTTGATATCTTTTAAGAAAAACAGACAATACATTCAGTACTGAAATTAACATTTTTTGCTCCTTATACCAAAACATTTTTAATTCTGCATAAGTCAAATACGTAGAACTGCAACCTAACACATGTAACTATAAACTCACCTCATTCTCTCACCTCTCTACCCCCAGATAAGACACTCACCTACAACTAAAGGAGAATCTCCATCTTCATTCTTAATATTGGGATTGCAACCATTGAGCAGGAGAAAGTGGATGTTTCCCAAGAAGCAGTTTCTGACTGCCACCATGAGAGGTGTTTCCCCTCTTAGTGTGGTCTGTTCCCACGTGACGGCACGGGAGGCTGAAATTCAGAAAAGCAGCACACATCTGAAGCTGAAGTTATTCATCAAATCTGGCTCTGTAAAACACTCTGGTGGAAAATCATAAAGGACCCCATACCTTTTAAAGTTATTTCAAGAATGTTCTTATTTAGCTGTGCTGCAGCCTCATGAATAGGAAGCCAGCCTTGCTGGTCTGCTTCCTCAAAAGCAGAACTGTGCCTCACCAACTTCTTCAAGGCCTCCTCTTGGCCTGTGATATTTTGAGACAGATGTGTGTTTCATTACTCATCATAAAACAAAATTAAAGCAAATAATATATTGAGTGGTATTTATCCCAGCAGCACATCAAGAATAAAAAAAGCATATTTTATCAAAGCAATTTTTTATCAAAGGGTGGTTTACGTGAATGGAATAATCAGTGATTCACGCTGACTCACAGAGCATTCTGAAGGATACACTGAAAATACGTGCTTATAATCAATACAGCTAAAATACTTAAATTACAATCCTCTCATGTACAATAGTGCAGAGGATTTTAGTGTATTAAGCAAACAGGTGTCCTACTGAAATTGCATGGAAAATATTCAGGTTGGCAAAAGTAAAATGAAGCTGACAACTGAGATGAAACTCATTCTTGCTTCTACTAAAAGCCTTACTGGAATTCTAATTAACAAAAGTGATTATGTTTTCAATTTGATATCTCATGGAGAAGCAGTGAAACTTCAGTTGGCTAGAAAGCCTGTTAAGTAGAGGTCCTGACTGTACTGGTTTTTTTTATCCCATCATTCCCAGAAGGCAGCAGTCTGCTCTCCTATTAGCTACAACTATAGGGTACTGGGATAGACTGCTTTCAATCTCTTCTGCTGAAGTTTTCCTACCTATCACAGAATTGTATATTCATTAGGCTAGACACAAAGTGTAACTAGAGTCTAGGCACATTCTTCATTGCATGGTATACTTATTGCATCTGCTTTTCCAAAGGAGCCTTGAGCTCTTGATTCTTACTCCACTAAATGCTTCTGTAACTACTTGCTATGTGTATAAGGACTGGACAGAAGGCTTCTCACCATCACACCACTGTCCTAACAACTGTCCTAACAGCTGTCCTTCTTACATTCATTTTTGGCTATCTCTGTGACTCTGTATGTAAAGTGATTCTACCAAAAAAAGCAAGTTTCAAGAGAACAGACAAAGAGCCTCCCATATAAGAATAATTCTGGCACGCTTGGGTAGAGATGGGATTTCAATCTGGTTATCTCACAAAGTGGCTAATATTGGTTAATGAGGCATTAACTGATTAGGGGCATTGCTATCCTGGTGGTTAATTTTATGAGAAAGGACTGGCATTCATCCCTGATTCTAGGAGATCAAGTACTGCAGTCTCAGAGAGGAGGGACATACGAACCCACTCCATTACTGTGTTCCTATTTAGTAAAAGCTAGCTTTTGTGCGCCCTGCTTTCAGTTGCCTAACTCTCTCCAAGACTACATAAAGAAAAACTGCACTTAAAACAGCTGATCAAGCACAGAACGTAGGCATTGTGATTCCTAGATCTAGAGGGGTGTAGTGTAGAGTATCTGTACTTAACTGTCCGAATTGCTGCAATTATCTCTTCACGTTCTTTACTTGCAACGCACAGGAAACTGCATAAACACAACATTACAGTGCTATAATTAATGAGACATTCAGTTCATAATCACACATTAGTTTAAACCATTCAAGTCTAAACCCCATTAGATTTCTTCAACTCGTGTGAGTTTTGTCAGTTTAACACATTAAAACGCATTTTTGTTGGTCGTCTTGTGCCACTATAAATTTTGGCTTTCCAGCAAAGGACAGCAGTTAAATACTAAAATGAGGAAAAGCTGCCACACCAACCTATTTTTTTTTAATATATGCTTTTCTTCAACAAACCCTGGCATTCACTTAGATATTAGGCTTTCCGTTATTAGATAAGATGTCACCAGAAGGCTTCATACATTCCACGTTTTAGACAAAATAGGTCTGCTTTTCTAGGGAGGCCTCTGAACAAACAAGCTACAAGCGGTCTGCGGTATCTGTGAGACAGGGTCAGACATATAATAACGCCAAGAAACCACCAAAAACAGAAGTAGTAACTCATTACCTTTCATCCTCTATTGCATTGGCACTTCTTTCCATTTTATGAATATCTTGTAAGCTTTCCTGAATAGCTTGCTGGGTGGGGATTTCATCATCAGAATGATCATCAAATATGTATACAGAATTATACATAGCCAATCGGCACAACCTGGATCACCTTTTGTAGGAAAACACTGCTTTTTAATTGGATGCAGATGTTAAATCTTCAGGTTACTTCTGGAGTAACAGAAACAGCAATCACTGTTTAAGTAGCAAGAGAAACAAAGCACAGCCTAAAACAACTTAATCAGAACTTCTCCAACTCAAGCTCCAGCATTCTGCCAAGTATTTAAATTTGGACCACTGCAGAGAGAACTGTTTTGTTTAGAACATAATAAAAGCACGTGCTTTTATCTCTATTCTACAGAATGAACATACAGAATAGCTGCTGCTTCTGGTATTACTTACTGGAAAGCAGCAAAAATAACAAAACATAATTCTGAGGTAGTTTAAATAGCTCTTCCCTCTTAAATCTTCCAGACTCTGAAACATCACAGTCCTGCTCTGATCTCTCTTTAGCAGGAAAACAGATCTGAAACAAAATTTGGGATGTTTCTTCTGTTTGTTCACAGCGGCCAGCTGGTGAACAGGAGGTGAAGGACACAAACATTTTTGGTAATACGTTTTCTCAACCTGTTTCAACAAAGTTACCACTACAGCCATATCCTGCAGTAAAAAACAATACTGCAGGTTAGTGCTAGCAGTACGTTCTGACGTTATGTGCTAAATTTATCTTCCGACTGAAACAGCGTCTAATTCCTTGCTTGAAAAAAGACCAAATTTACAGCCTCATATACATCATCTACAGCCATTTGAAACAGATATACCACAACCGTTCGTTCCTTGTTAACGCATACCTGTACCGCTACTTTTAGATGCAAACATTTTATAGATATCTGACACGCTATTCTTCTGCATATTCAACTACTTGTCATTATAGATTAAAATCAAAGGAGTTCTATTTGACTCAAGCCTTTCATCATTTCACCTTATCAAAACTTCCACTTCTGTTTTTCAAGAGAGCTGGCCTGAAAACAAATAAGCAAAGTAACAAAGCCAAAAACACAGAACAAAATAATACAATACAATACAATAAAAGCGAGGATAAATAAATGAGCAAAATGAATAAGCACAGCAAAATGAAGAAGTTTTCAACATAGCTCTTAGAAGTTTTGCAATAATTCTAAAAACATCTTAAATTTGAGCAAGAGCAATTCATAGGAAGCTTGCATCACTTACCTGATCCAGCAACATGTGACTGCAAGGTCTTGCTCTGTAATCGCACACGCATCAAGAAAGAGAAATATGTTAAGAATATACCCACATAAGTAATGGTTAGAATTTGATTATACGTATAATACAATGTGTACATACACGTGTTTCTTTCCAGTACTAATTTTCCTAAGAATTGAGAAAATGCAGTTTTTTCCTCACCTTGTGAAAGAGAGAAAGCTTCACACTTTGAAGAAGTGATTAAGTTGAAAGCGATATTTTCAGGACTGAAAACGATCTGTGTAGAGTCTGTGTCCACGAATAGCTCTCTATAAATAACTGATCATAAGATACCCCGGGACTTTCTCCATGTTACTTTCATACAGGTTAGTCACATTTGACAATCTACTCTGACAAATGGTGTCAGCAAGAGAAGAAATTAGAAATCCAGTTCATTTACAAAAATACTCTTTTCTCATTCATGGAATGAGAACTTGAGAGCCATAGGGAGTAACTGCTCAGTTATGGAAAGGAAAAAATTGTTACTGATCTCCTAAGAGCGAAAACTACAGACACTGTCAGCAGCTTGTTTAAGAGAAATATAGGGCAGTACATAAAGAAAACTATATAAAAATGAAAGTAAGTATAAATAAGCAAATAAAATCAGGAGAGCACCCTATTAAAATTACTACGAGCTTCTGATTGCCAAATCACAATTTACGTTCTATTATAAACAGAAAAGCAAAGAAAAGATAACACAGAGTCTTTAAAGGAAAAACCAAAGTTTCACAAAGAAACACCCAAAACTGCTTATAACTGTAATACACAATAAGCAAAGCAGTGGTGGACAAAGCTGCCTAGATATAATGGGGAATATGGGTTGCAGAGAGACTTTTCTGTGCTTAATTCACTCCTAGAACCAGTTCTTTAGTACAGGTGATCGAAGGAAAAATGCTTGAATAATTATTATGATGACTATTTATTGAAGAAAACTAAAGTGCGGAATCCTTGAAGGAACTGAAACTGGAGTGCCTCTCTGCAGCAACAAAAAACCAGAAATAGCATTTCAGGCAAATGGCAACAAGGGAGATTGTGATCATTTCTCTTCAATGGAAACAATTTAGAAAAGAAAAAAAAATAGTAAATCAAAAAATCTGAACTATGTCTTGAAAAGATGGATTTGTTGAGCAAGGAAGGGACCTGGAAGTGCCTATTACAGACAGTTCAACAATTTCTTGTACTGCGATTTTCACTGCTGCTGTGACAGAACACAGGCTGTATGTAACGCAGCACAAAAATCCCCAGGCTTCCTGTCTGCTGGTTTCCACTCGTGGTTCAGCACTCTTCATACTTCAGAAGTTCATTAATTGGAATGCATCTCAAAGAAAGCGCAGACAATTTTTGTTTTTCATTAAGATATATTTTGTAATATTTGAGCAATGCATAAAATCGTTGTTTACACATTAAGAATGTTACCAAAGGCTAAAATCCTACCTGCATCTTTTGTAGATTGTAAAGGTGCTAATAATAACATATACTTATTTAAGGCAAAATACCAGGGGATCAGAAACGTGCCCTCTTTTCAGACTACAAAAAAAAAGCAAACAAACCCCACAACTACAGAAGTTGCCTGTATACAGCATGCTGCACTTCTTCTGTGGGCAAAGAAAAAGAGAAGTGTCCTGTGACATTTGTGTCTGAACCGTCCGGGGTCAGTCATCCAGCTGGCAGAGCAGCGCAACGCCTCGCTTGATCCAGTGCTGGACGGGCTGATCCGTATTAAGTGTCAGAGCAATGACAAAGTTAGTGGAATGCCCAGTGGTAGATAAGACTCCTTTACGCTCGCTTGTCTTGTAGAGCGGGCAAACATACGCGTCAGACTTCTTTATATCCGATTTTGCAGCTTCAAAGAAAAAAACCAGCACTACGTTGTGTACAGCAGATACATGGATGGGGACATAACCTACATATACATGTTAGGTACTTATAGCAATATCCTTAATGCTAAGTAAAGATTGCAAAATTGTTTTGTGTGCCCCATAATATGTAGCTTTTTTGTTCTTTTCTTTTTCTGTTTTTTCTTAAGGAAGAAGAAATCAAAACTAATCTAATTACAATTTGTTTCCAAGAATCGGTGTTTTTCTGTGACTACCAACTCTATCATTATTCAAAACCACATACAGGTGAGAAGATCTGCACAAATAGAGCATTCTGCTTTCATGTTGGGATTACGGCTGAGACACAAACTTTTAATATTTCAGTAAGAATTCTGGTCCTGCAGCTACAGAACATAACTGCAATACAAACCACTGCAGATTCAATGATTCTTGTATGCCTACACTGTTTACATGCAGCTTGCAATAAATCTTGTTTAAAATCACGCTGCTCTGAGAACAGATTCATCCAGTGCAACGTACAGGCAGAAAAGGTGGAAGCTTTGTATAACTGCCTATTACCTACTTACAGCTAAGTTGCAACAGCTGCAATATAAAGTCTTGCTTAAGTGTCTCCTCAATTTCAGAAGAGGCAGAAATTCAAAGACCATGCAGTTATCCTACCAAAATTGTATCTTTGTTGAGAAGCAGACTGGGCAGCAACTACACATATTTATAGAAGTTAATGTAACCAGGCAATTGGTCAATTACATAACTACAAACACCTGTGAAGAGACAGACAGGCCTACTGCTTGAGTGAGATGAGACCGAATGAGACAACACAGCAAGCACAATTTTTTACATTAGAGCCAAAGGAGAGGTGTGCATGAATTCTGTGCCCATCTGGGTACTTTGGTGAGGATGGAAGCACTGGTCTTCAGTAACAAAGTAACTCACTGTTTAAATTTCTGGTTGAATAGCACGTACTTCAGAATAATTATACTTACTTGGCTTTATCCAGATGATTGGCATCATATCAAAGAGTAATTTGGGATACTGCTCAGCTAATATTCCCCTGGTGACAGAAAGCAACAAAACAGTTATTTGTGTCTGAGTGCTGCTGTTTTGTGTGCTTTTCATTTTCCACGCATAAACCACCTTCCATCCAACAGTGAACTTGAAATTGTGTTTCCAGCTTACGAGTAACCACTCATAGCCACAGAATACAGTTGTTCTGAGGGAAGTCCAGCTTTCTTTAAAACCGCTGCAACCAAATAAGCCATCAGGAATGACACTTATTCAGCAGGTGGAGCACTCAATGTAAGGAAGAAGAGAAGAATAGGAAAGGAGGTTTCGGTCCCAGTCCAGTCAATGTTCACTAATTGAAAAAACAAAACAGCAGATCTGCCAACGTTGCAGCCAAAACTATTGCATGTATTTCTTCAAACTACGTGGGGAAAAAAATTGCAGCCTCTTCTTTGGGGGGCTGAGGCCAAGATAAAGGAAGAGAGGATAAAGGGAGATAACTAAAACTAAACTTTCATCACAAATAACAAATTTTTACAGAAGTCTAATGAAAATATAAGTCTCACTGTAGAATTTACTATTTACTGTGCAAGTAATTTAAGGACAAGTTAATGGATATCTAAAAGTATCTCTAAAGCCTGACAAATTCATTACTCAAGTGAAAGGTTGTGCACAAAGGCACTTATAAGCAAAATGATTGTCAGTAAATTGCAGTTACCTTTGGCTAAATAGCTGCCTTAGTTCTAAGCTGGTCTGCCCACTCATTTTAATCACATATATTATACATATATGATTATATTATTATATATGATAGTCATATGTATAGGATTAATTATTTTTTTTTTAAATTAACTTTTCACTATCCACCCTGAGCTGCCCATACCGTCACACTAACCAGTGATGGATATCTTAAAACACTAAAGAACAGTTGAATATTTAAATTACTATAGACCAAATCTTGACATCACTCAATGTGTCTCAGGCCTGGCTGAGTTACCTCAGAGCTATGGATACTGAAGAAAATGGAGAACAGCCTGGCTGGCTATTGCAAGAGGATGCCAGAGCTCCCAGCTCATTAATAGACAGGATAAAGACATGCTGACAACCGAAAACCTCACAAAAAAAATGTTATTTTATACGTTAAAATTATAAAGATTTTAATTCCAAAGAAAACTGCCTTTTGAGTAAGGAGAGCAGCAGAAAAACAAACAAACAACTTCCCAAACCACCTGCTTTGAACATAAACTCCTATTAAGATGACCCAGGATAGACACCAAACAATCCAAAAAACAAACAAAAAGAACAAATAGAGTCCGTGCTTGAAATACACCTGCAGCTGAAGCTGCCAGACAACTGTATGAAATACTTGCATTTGACTGCAGATCATCACATCACAACATTTCCAGCAGAACAGTATTTAAGAGTCACTTTTATTTTCTTATCTTGAGCCCAAGCGAAGTAAGAAAACATTTTCAAGCGTGCTATTGAAACAGTATGTAAAGTAACACTTAAAATACTTGAAATTCTACCTGAGCAGCTAAGAAAGCTTACTAAAACTGTACTTAATATATTTTGTTACTGACTTGGTTCTGTCCCAGCGAGCTCCATCTAAAAATAATCCATGGATATAAACACCATCTTCTGGTGCAGTATCAGCAGTATCCTGAGGAATAACCTATAAAAATAAGTGCTACGTATTAAGAAGCTTCCACAGCTATTTGCTTTTCTAGGTATTGTACTAATTGCCAATTCTCAAAAAAACCAATCTATAATGAGAACAATGTAGTAAAACCTTCCTTTGTGCACTGCTTTCATACAAAACCATAAAGACAGCAGCTTTCTGTGGTTTGTTAGTTACCTTACCTGCAGGTTACAAAGGCTTTAATCACACAAATGTTTACCTTGTAGATTGTTTTTTTTCCAAGTGGAGGTCCAGGTCCAATGATAGAACTAGTTTCTCTATCTTTCTTTTACAGATACTATTTACCTTACCAAATAATTAAACATTTGTCTTCCAGTGCATGACATGCAAAATGAGCCTCCCAGTAAGGATTCACTTACTGTTTCCTACAGCATTATCAGGTCCCAGAATAATAAAATATATAATTATAATTTATCTTTACCTGAAATTCATATCCCAGAAGGTCAATGGGGATTCTGTACTTCCTAGCATAGTTTTGCATGGCTCCAGTTAAAAATGCTTGAGTAAAATAGAATCCTGACAGCCAAAAAACTGTGGGCTTCCCTAATTCATACCAATCCTAGAAAGAGGAAAATGGTGCATTCAGTAAAGAAAAAGAAACAAATGAAACGTTCTTGGATAACTTTCTACATAACTGTATTTTAAAAATCTAGCAAAATCTATCACTTCTTTGTCAATACAGCTTTAAAATAAAGGGCAAATTATTTGAAAATGTAGACTAAATAATTAGTAGTACTGCTTCTTGTACATTACCTGTAAAAATTTCAGCCTCCGTAGGAAATCAAGAATATAGCTCCCTAATGGTTTTAGACTAGGGTAGGACTGTTTAGCCCAATTCTCAGGAACTTTTCCAATAAGCAGACTGCCACACAGAGCTTCCAGTTCAGCATCCATAACAACCAAACCTTTAATGGCTTTCTTCATGTTAGTTAGTGTAATACGAATAGTTTGGAGCAAACTAGAATAAAAAATAAAACAGAATTATCATTAAGTTTTTCATGATCTGTAAGATACCACATAATCACTGAAAAAGAAGAAATTAAAAAATATGGACAATGGAAGACAATGGAATATCTACAGAACTTCTGCAATGCTATGTAACTGTAGTTAGCCACCTATTTAAAGTTATGGAGTTCCGTTGGTTTGTGGTTTTTTTTTTGTTTGTTTGTTTACGAACAGGAACAGCTTAACAATTTTAATATCTGACAAACTCTACTGCGTGGTACGAACTCCAAATGTGTGCACTGTATGCTAGATGAAGGAAAATGTCTTAATCTATAAAAGAAGAGATGGGCAAGGCCTAAATCAAAAGATAATTTTGAGCATTAAGGCACAGAGCATTATTACAATTTTGAGAGAAATTCTGGTGGGAGAGATGAGCAGAAGAATAGAGAAAACAGAGGAGTAAGAAAAATAAGGAAGATGGAATGGAGTAGCAGGTAAAGACAAGGATAAATACACGGAAACAAGAGGAAAGAGATCCGCGACTATCTTCTCTTCTTTTTCTATCATGCATTTCTCCCTGAATCTACTCTATGTGCCGAATTGCCACAGAGGTGAATTGTACTTGGAATGCAGATATCACTGCAGACAATTAGAAGGGAACAAAATAAATGAAATATTTCACAGTTTACAGCATATGAGCAGCAGGAAAAGCTTTTCCATTACTGGGATCCTTGGGTTACATTTAATAAAAATTCTACGCTCTTACTTGTTAAATCTTTCCATTTCTTGCACCAACACCGTGTTCATACTTTCTTCATATCTCACAGGATATTTAGCTAGGCAACTTTCTATGTCAAAATCATTTGGAAGCTGCAAGTATCAACATGTTTAGAAGTCATTCCACATATCATTACAGATAGGAGTTATATTAAAAGTAACAGATACCTTTAAACCTTCTGATGAGTTTCTCATCACTACGCTATTTAGTAGCTTAATCCATACAGAAAAAGAAATTAAATGATGCTTATCTTTTGAAAATTGCCAAGAATTTTTCTGATCATGACAAAAGTATACATTTCCATTTTTTAATTAATTTTAAACTTGTTCACATGAATGAATCAACTATTCCTCCAAGCTGAGTTTGCTGTGCTTTCTCCTATCACCTACCTATATAGCAAAATTAATTTCAAATGAAATACAGCTGCAGCCCCTTCAGCCACAGAAGTTCACATTCTCATAAATGCCCTCCAGTAGAATTTTTCCTCCAATGTTAAGTTAATTTTACAGTGAAGATTTTGGTTAAAGAATTTCTTCTTGGTAAAAAGATGAATTGGAGTCATTGGTATAACTACAATACCTTGCTGAGAATGTCATCTGCAATCTCATAAAGAGTGCTGTCACCACCTCCAGAAGAAGTTCCCTGAATGTCTCCTCCTTGTGTTAAAAGCAGAGATTCAAAGAGGACCTTAATTTGCTGAAGATCTTTCGAAATATCCACATTTTCATGCAAACCAAATACCTCTGGGTGCTGACTAAAGGGAAGACTCTAGGGCAAAATACAGCAAACATCCGCATGAGATAAAGCAACAGACTGAGAATCAAATCCAAAGCTTATTTAAGAATCTGGGTGAAAAACTACTACCGACTTCAACTGAAGGTGAATAAGGACATTAATGATGGCTATTTGCAGACAGTATTACTGCTGACAGCAATTATCTCACATATAGAAAGCCATTCCCAAGCATTTCCCAAATATACTTGCTGGGTTTTTCTATCTCCTTTTTGATTACTTGCTCCCTGTCAGAAACACATACTTGATCATGGCAAGAATCATACAAGTATGTCAGGCAAGAATCCAAGCACACAGTTAAAACATGCTGCAAAACTGCTTTCTTAAAGCAGAGAAGCTTTTAAGGGTTGCTTTCTTGCCAATCATTGTTATGACAGTTTTGGGGTTTTTTTTGCTAATTTTTACCTTAATAAATTCAATGTAGTCCTCATATGTGCCTTTTGGAGGAGCATAATAGTTTCCACTAGGAGAGAAAGTGTACCGAGGGTTTTCGATTATTTCAGGATTATAGAAGTCATCCAGCACTGTCAGCAGCAAACGTCTGTCCCAGTCGTCTGTCACTCGACCTCCGTAATTGCACTCACCAGTCAGGTATGATACTGCTTCAAATGGAACATGCTGATATTCATTTATGAATAACTGAAACAGAAGAGAGACTTGAAATATCTTCAGAGCAACAATATCACCTACAGATTAAAGGCTTGAAAGCTGCAGTGCATGCAGAACTGCCACTTACAGAGGTTCCTCCCCATCAAATTCTTGGAAATTCAAATTCTGATTTTTTTTCCAGGTAAAGTTACTGCTTAAAATTAACAACAGTTAATAGTTAAAGCCTCTTGTGAACACCAACGTGAATAAGTCATTTAAATCATTATGGAATTGCTTACAAATAGACAGCCTCTTCAGCTTGAACTTTCTAAAAAACTTCTCCTTTTTATGCCACAAAGAAATACGTTCCATAGATTTTCAAGGTCAAGTAGCATAGTTTTTTGTCTTAGGGAAGGAGAATAGTATGGGCTCTGTTTAATTAGCAGTATACACATAAAAACAAAATGCCTATTACCAACCACAAAAGCCACCATAAGTGACTGTTAGTGGTCCAGTGTTAATTATAAGACAATGAGCTCACATGTATGACAATTCAAATGTTAGTGCACTCATATATACTTCTTATAATCCATAAGATTTTGGTTCACAGAGTTTTCTGAAGAACAAATGTTTATTTTATCTCACTTGTCAATCATATAAATATTTTCAGTATCTTCAGTGACATTTCTTGCCTTTGTAACTTCATGGAAGCCTGATTGAAATTCCGTGAACATTTGATACAACACAAGTGTATACGTATAGATTGCTATGACTATCAATCTCATTCCTATGGTTCACAAAAATCAGAGATTATTGAATAAAGGCAACAATAGATGATTTTACCTGCAGTTGTCTGATACTAATTCGCAAGTCTGATTCATTAAACCCATAGGGTATATTCCAACCAAGGGGCCCAAATTTTCTTCTCTCCTGAACAAGAGCATGAAAAAAACAGACTCCAAAGAGTAGTTTCTCCCACACCTTTGTGAAAAACAGAACAGAAAAGCATCGTTAACTGACTTATATCTTTCAAGCCTGTCAACAGCCCTCTGGATGGTATCCCTTCCCTCTGTAACATCAACTGCACCACTTGCAGAGAGTGCACTCAGTGCCACTGTCCATGTCACCAATGATAATATTAAACAGTTTTATACACCATTTTTTTCTTCTATGTGAAGGAGGGTTGATTTCATAAGAATACAAATATTATATTCATTTTTAAGCCTCACTAGACAAACATATAAAATAGTTGTATTATTTAATGTAAGTCCTGAAATGAATCACTTATAGCTACAATGATTACAATGCTCATCCCTAAGTAATCCCACTGTTTTTTCACTTCCTTCACAGGTAAGGAGTACCTAAGTGGTTCCTCACTTATCAGTAAGAGGTATGGGCAGAGTACCTAAGTGGTTCCTTACTTATCAGTAAGAGATATGGGCAATGCAGCACTGTTCCTGATAGCAAGAAAAGGATCTGAGTGCTTAGCATCTCAACAATGATAATGCTTCTCCTTATATTTATCCTAATTTTGCACTTTTAAAAGGAAGTTTTGGCTTCAGATGTGCTCCTGTTTAGAATGGTATCATGGTATCACTCCAAAACCTAAACTCACAATCACTTTAGATTATGATATTCACTGGAGATAAATTGGTTGTATCTATTGAATAAAACAAAACAAATCATAAACAAAAAAGCACAACACACACACACACAAACAAACAGTCAAGAGATCAAGAGAAGAGAAAAGTACCAGCTCCTTTTCAGGGCATCCAGAGAAAAATGCTGGATCAGAAATAGGATCAGAAAGAAATGACTGAAGAAGGTTTAGTCGGAGGCCAGTAGGAGGTTCATTTGTCATCTTTACTCCATTTTGTAGGATGGTTACTGGAAACTAGAAATTAAAATATAGCAAGATTACATTCAGAAAGTATGGAATAGATGTTCTATTGTTATGAAAATATACTATTATGTTGTGTTTGCTGTATTAACAACTGTAAGAAGTCACATTCTAAACATCAACAGCTTAAGAAAATACTCAAAGACATAAATGTAAGACCTTGTCTTTAACTATTATTTTAAGCCTTAATTTAAAGTGTTTTCTTGGTATTCTGCACCTTCCTGTTAAAATGTGTGCTGCAAAGTTAAATTTTTGAATTTATGTGAAACAAAATCTTACAGACAACATAAAAAATTCTTAATTACACCTGCTGGCAAAATGCAGTTCCACTCACTACTATGCAAAGCGTCGTACATCACAGTATCAAAATATTACAAAGCCAGATTGATACTGTAATGTTTAGAAATAATTTTAAGTGCTTTTCTTGATTAAATTATCACTTCAACAGGCTCTAGTTCTTTTAGACAAGTTCCACATTATCAGTTCATTTGGGGATATGGAAGTTTTGGTTAAAACTTCACCAACTTTTCCATAAATAAAGAATGCTTGTCAATACATGTACCTTCGGTGAGGGGTAACTTGTAAGCCACAGTCTGAAGAACGGATGACATTTTTCACTGCTAAACTCTTCACATATCTTCTCCAGCATCGGCATCCAGGAGACAGCTAAATGACAGTTTTGTAAACAAACCCAGGTTCCTTCCTCCATTCCTTCTTGAATCATTTTTGTAGCAATAGGTCCTTGTCCTTGTCCTAATGAGATGGACTGAAATTTACTTCCAACCATCTCTTTGTCATTTGCAAATTTCAGAAGGCCTTGAACAGAAAGCATAAGATTTTAGTATTTCTTCATTAAAAATAAGTATGTCATGGAAAAAGAAGTTAATAAATATTTATTTAAATGCACGTATAACATGAAGGTATGACTTTTAAGTAGAGCATAATTACTTAATCGTTTAAAATAGCATTCCCATTTTTAGGGAGCATAGAATTCTATCAGTAAGACATAATGCACTCAAATCTACTTGCACCAAGAGCAGAATAATCTTCACTATCTATTGAAGAGCAAATCTGCAAAGTTGTGCTTAGCTTTTGTTTTCACTTTCCATGTATACTTACTGGACATGGGATCTGCTCCTGGAGACAGCACAAATATGAGAGGGATTGTAGAATTTGAATCTGAGTAACTTTTTGTTAGATCAAAAGGTGGTGGCTCTACAAATTTCTTCCCCAGTTTCTCAGTTACGAATGTTGCTATAGCTGGACCGATCTGGTAAAGCAGTAAATAGAGACTATTAACTTAAATCAAATAAAACTGAGTATTTCACAGCATCTTTAATGTGCATTGCACTCTAAAAATTAGAGTTAACTGCACTTAGCAAAATTTCTGAGAAAAATGCCTAGAAAGACACATCTCTACTTTGCAGAGCTGTGAGACTGGTTTTGCTGAATGTTTCACAAGTAAAGGTTTCAGCTCATTTTGACACCCCTGCCATCTTCTCTCTTTCCTCCCAGAGGTAACAAAAAAAGCTTTTAGCACATAAAAAGTAAAACACCTCATATGAATAAAACTGAATTATAATTAAGACTTCAATTCAGGCTTTACCTAATGAGGAAGATGAGCATGTTTCCCCCTAGAATTAATTACAAATAATTACATTAATGTTTACTAATAAGCAAATGCAATATGTACTATAATTCCTAACACTGGTTGTTCCTAAATTACATACAATTGCAAGTGAAATAGGCAGAAAGTGTTAAAACTCCTGTTTAACTGTTCAACACATTTCATCCCTCTTCACCTCATAACCCTTGCTATAAAAGCACATGGTACTGGATACTCTGGATTTCTTCTTGCTAATGTATTGCACAGGTGCACCAAAGAGCAGACAAAACACAAATGAGAACTTGAAGAAAACTAGAGTGATGAGTATACTCTGAAAAATGCAGAGCCACACCACATACAAGATCTCAGATGATGCTTCTGATGTTTGAACTGCTCAACTGAAAAAAATCAGAATAGCATTTATTTTCTTAATAACATACACTGGAAAACAGATTGGTTATTTTAACAAGTATTGCAAACTATGCTACAAGACCTACAACTGTCTACAAACTCACAATAACATATCATTTTACCTTGTCTGGCCTTAAGCACCGAAGAATTATCATCTTCTGTAACTCATTTAATGCATTATTCAATGGTTCTGGTAACGGAATGCTTTGTGGCTCTTTGCTATCATAAATTTTTTGCCATTCACCCAGATTTTCAGTGATATTACTCCTACAGGAGAAAGCATTTACAATTACTGTAAATACTTGGAGTTTGGTTTTTGATGCTTATCAAAAGGCAGTTACATAGTGTTGGGTTATGATAGACAATACAAGCCGTAACTCACAATCCACATCTACATCAGAAACCAATCCTACAGCTGAATGAAGATCTTTTCCAACCATGCTGTTGCAAACATACAAGACTTAACCTGAGAGGTTTTAACTTGACAGTAAGCTCTGCTTCCTCCTGCATTTAGCATTATTTGATTTTTGGAAGACTGGTTGCATGAATTTTTGGCTTTTCATGGTTCAGGAAAAACTCCACTCTTCAACATTTCTTTTCAGCATATTAAATGGAATTTGGTCAGAATCCATTAAGTATAATTAACATCACTTTGCTATACCTCAGTCCTTTCAAAGCTGGGATTTCACTTGCACGACATAACTCATCCCAGCTCTTGTCTGATAGCCACGATGGATCTGGATTCTTGTAGTTATTCTTGAGACCCACACCAGCAGTTAGTAAGAACATAAACTCTTGACGTTCTATTTCATTTGTAGCCCTGTATTCCAGGGAAAGAAAAAAGAAAAGAAACGAATAGTATTCAGTTATTGGATATAATTTTACACAGCAAAAAGTTTTTTTTCATGAGTTACACTTCACTGCCACTTAGCAATACCTTCCTGCAGCAATAGCTACCATCCTACATAGTCAATAAACTGAGTGGGAAAAAACAACTGATTAAGATACACTAAGGGTTTCAAGAAGAAAACGGTATATATCTGCTTATTTGCTTTTTAAAAGTGCTATAATTCCTGACTCTTACAGCCTTTCTATAAGTAAATATGTACTGGGAACACAGTAGAGCAACAGATTGAGCCAGGAAAAATGGTCCAGACACAGGTACGTACACAGTGTAATTTAAGTATGCACACTACAGTTACCATCATACAATGTTGAACTTGTCTTTCCTTTCACAATTTATTCACAGAAAATAATTTTAAAAAAAAACCACCAAAAAAACAACCCCCCCCAAAAAAAAACAACCCAGAAAGACAACTAGAATTAGAATAGAGAAGATTACAACAGAAATCTCATGATGTATGTAAAAGAGTATGAAAGCAAGATAAGGGGAAATGGAAAACAGATGAAAGCCTAGAGGTAGAAGTTGCTGTAATGACACATTAATTTCTTTGGTTTACACTTAAAAGCTTGGCCTCAAATAATAGCAACGGCTTTTGAAATAATGATGCTATGTGGCATTGCCCAGTTTCTTCAAAATGAGTCAATGATGTAGCAGTGATGAAGCCACTGCTTTAACTAAGCACAGGATCATTGTTTTCCTAACACACCCGAAGGCTACAGTAGTGATACACGCACCCCACAGCCACTCACATCTTTCACTTGGACATACTGTGTGTGTTGAAGACCCAAAACATTCATGGCATTACTCCAAAGGCTGTTATCAATATGCACAGGAATATGTTCTCTTACCAATACTTTCCGCAGTAAGAAAATAATTGTTTTCTGTTATTAAAAGATGTTAGAAAAATGAGCTTACATGAGAAGATTGCAGCATAGCAAGAAGGAGAAGAGCAGCTTGTCCTTTTCAAACAGTGAGCGGCACACGTTGCAGTACAAGTTGTACGTGAAGTGGTCAGTCAGGTACCGAAGTCGCTTCTCCAAAACTTTTGATTTGTTACTAAAAAGAAAACAATGAAAAAACGGGGACTTCAGATTTAATAACTAAAGCAAATCAATGAAGAAATCTAAATCTATTTCAGGCCATGAAGGAATTATAATGTGCCCACACACCCCACAAGGGACTTCTGTGCCTATTTCCCCCAGATTTCAATTAGACTCGATGTTTTACAGCTCTCTTGAAAGTTCCAAGCAACTTCATTTGCTACAGTTCAGTGGCAGCACCCTTGCAGCATTCAGAGCGAGTAACTTCCCTAAAAGTACCATTCTTAAAAATACTTCAGCTCCCCAGTGCACACCCACAGTTCACGATTTGCTCACACAGTAACTAAAGAGAGCTTTTATTTTATTAACACATCACAGTTACTTTCAAAACCCCACATTCAAGGAGGACCAAGAGGTAAATGGTTTAAAAACAGAGGGAGTTGTTCGTAAGAGAAAGAAAACTTAATTTTACACGAGAAATATTACATTTACCTATCATGAATAGAGTTGATGAAGAGATTAACAAACCAGCTAAGGGAGTACTGGTACATGGGGTCAATGTTTGCCAAGTCTGCAATGCTGAAGAACAGCACTGAGGAATGCTTTGCAATAGGTCGATAGCCTTCTCGAGACTGAGCTATTTTCAGCTCTGTTTTCTCTGCAATCTGAACACCAACAGTAGTTTCAAGATAGTGCACTTCAAAGAAAAGCTGTCAATATTCTCTTTAGAACAAAAATTCTACTACTTCGTAACATCATTAAAATACTTCTACATATCAATTTATAATGTAACTTTTATGTTTCAAAATGCACAGTAAAATTAGTGAACTATACCAGTAAAATGAGTGCTTGACTTTCAGTGTAGTACTGCCTGATCTGTTTACCTACATGGCAGGATGCAACAGTCAAAACGAAGGACAAACTAGAAAAAACAGCCTTGATGCATCACTTAGTATCTAATTATCAATTTTCATCTCTGTAATATTAAAAAATAAGGGCAATTTCAGACTGTTTATGTATCTAAGCTCTACTTATTCTTCTACAAATCAGCTTTACACAAAACAACTTTGAATACAAAAATGTTTTTCACAATGTTCCCATTAGACATATCCTGAGATTTAATTGGCATTAACAAATAGAAAGGACAATATCCATCCAAAGAAATTTTGCTTTCTGCAAAGTCTATAGTAATTTCAAAAGTGTATGTATTTGCTTATTATTTAGCACTTACAGACTTCAGATGATATTTTGTGCACTAAGTATAACAAAAGAATCTAGGTTTGCATATTATTAATTATTAATACAAAACACTAATTATTAATATATCATTTTTTGTTGTTGTTTTTAAAATTAGTGCCTTCCTTCACCTTGACATTTTACCTTAACTTCGGAATTTGCTACTTTTTATTGGAGACTGAATAAACCATCACTGGAGGCTCTAGGATGGTCCAAATTTTACTGCTCTTCACCTTTCACAAGCACAGAATTTCTCCCACTTGCTTTGCATTTAACTCACAGTTCTTCTGCTAGATGCAAATCTTATATTTCAGTTCTACATATTTTTAAGGAAATAACATTAACATTCTTTACCTGCTGTTTTTTTGTGATTTCATTAGCCATTATTTTAGCAGAATCCAAGACTGTGATTGCTGTCTCATCTTCCAGAATATTCCCTTCAGATGACTGTAGGGTTTCTAGAATTTTCTTCTCAATTTCTTTTAGATTTTTTTTATTGGCTGCAGACTGAAGGATGAGAGCATTTCTTTCCTCTTCCAATTCTGGTCTTAGAAAGAAAAACACATACAACAGAAACAGTCAGTGCTTCTCATCCACTGACTATAAGGCAGCCCATGAAGACGACTCCCTGCTCCCATCCTAAATATTTGTGAATATCCTCTGTAGTTTAAATGGGTTGCTACTGTTGAGCATATATTTATAAATGAGTACAGAATTGTTTGCATAATTTCAGTTCATTATTTGGAAATGACTGAGCTAAGCTTTAGCATCTTAGCACTCCACAAATGTCAGCACACCCAAGTTTTCTTTCATTATAATTCGGGTGTCTGAAAGAACAGTGAGTGATGTGTGCAATACTCCTTGAAATACGTTTTTTGGGAATAGAATTTGGCCCACTCGCACAGACAGCTCTGTACAACCCAGGAACTACTACTGCGTATTTCAGTGATGGCTGACACATAACCTATAATAAATTTCAGAGGTGCTCTCTACGTAATTCATACAAAATTAATTCTTCATCTACGTTTGGCAGCTCAGTCAAACTGCAAATTCACAGTAATGACTTACACTTAGAAAACTATGCGAATATTACTTAAATGATTCAAGGAATATTACAAGAGAAAATTGCCAAGAAAAAAAACCACAGTGATTTTAATTTCAATTTTAAAGTTTTAATTATCCTGTTGACACGTATCCCACAGTAAATATGACATAGTCTGTTTGCTTTCCAGTGAAGTCCTAGCAAACTTTCTACAGGACAACTTAGAAAATGGACATGGAGCAACACTTACAACATGCAACGTTCCTTCTGCTTGGCAATAAATTCACTTGGAATTATGCTACTAAATACTTAAAATGACTATTTCCATTTAGAGACACATACCTCTCTTTTGCTACAACAATACCTAGCAATTGGTCTTCAAGTCCCTCCGGTGTTATCATAAAATTGAGCAAAGAAACTTTTGTAGAGAGTTCAGGCAAATAATGTGGATTTCTCAGTTTTGTGGTAATAAAAAACTTGAAATCACTGGAATACTCAATAATCGTCTCACCAAGCCTGATACACTCCATGCCTCCTAAAGTTAAGATCAGAAACATCGAGAAATCCTTCATGTCAATTGCTTACAGCAAACAAACATTACTTTTGTGATTAAAAACAAGCAAATCTCTTGTCTATGATAAATTCTCTGAAAAATAAAAAATAAAAATAAATCTGATATCTTGCAAAGTTTTCAGAGACTTCATGGAGGTTATATTTTACTCTTCATAGATGAAACTGAGTCAGTTCAATTTCTATTGTACTGTTAGTGTGCACATCCTATACTCTTAGTGTGCACATCCTACACCAGATATGCTGAGAACAATGGAATTATTCTCAAATACCATATTCTAACTGACTACCCTTTCTATCAATTATCTCTCTGAAATAAGTTTCTGAGCTCTAGTCTTCTTCATTTTTGTGTAAATGTGAAAACTAGAAAACCACGTAAAGAAAGGAAAACATATTGGTCAAAAGCAAACTCAGAGCTACTCAGTAAATTTTAGAGAAGCACGGGAAAAATGTGCAGGCAGCGGTAACCCAGAAAGAAAGAAGAGAAGTATAAGACAATATTATAGGCTGTAAAATAACAGTAATGTAATTCACTTCACAGTTCAAAATTAATTTTTGTGTACCTTGTTTAAAAGTCTGCTTAAGCAGAAGAGGTTCAAGTGATGGGTCCAGTTCTTCTCCAACATTTTCCAGCAGAAGGGGAGTTCCAAACTGAATGCAGTTCTCCAGGGTTCTCATATAATCTGTGTCACTGATCTTGATAACATTCAGGTGGTTTTCTTTCTCAAAATTCTTGATCCATTTATTTGCTTGACCCTGAGGATCAATCATTAATGGCCTAAAACATATAGGACAGTTTTCTCAGTTCTTGCAAAAGCTTTTCAAAATCACAAACTATCTTAAAATGCTTCTGTGTCGGGCTGTCAAGGAAAAAGTGACACAATTTTGATGCAGTTATTTTAAAAACACCACTGAAAAAAGGCTAAGTGCTTTAGCACAACTTGAAAAGCAGTATCAAAAATGGTTTTAAGAGTTGCAAAGAAAGTTCCTAGTTTTTTTTTCATAAAATACACCTGATCGCAAAGTTCTTGCAAAACCTTGTTCTGCCTTTCCACTAGAAGTAGCAGAATCATTTATCTCTATTTTTAAATTCATTTTATTTCTATAAACTCTGGTAATTTTGAGTTCCTTGTCTCTGCACATTACATAAGAGTCAACAATTAGTTGCAGTTTGAATCTGAGATGTTAGTATGTCAGTTAGTACAAGGCGGAGCTGTAGGAGCAGCAGGGCAAGATGATTGCTTTAATTTTGTTCAACAAAATTTGTTGCTCCTTCCTCTTGCTGATTTCACCCTTATGTAGGTATTTGCATAGAAGTCAGGCAAGAGCAACATCACAACCTATTTGTACTGCACCACTGAGAGAATTTAGTAAGAGTCAAAAAATGGAATCACACACTGTAATCTCAATAGAATGTGAGCCTACATTTAAGACTCTTAAGAGAATACAGATCACAGGAACATTACTAGAAGGTTTTATAAGGTTATTTATATTCCTGCAGAGTGCAGGCTATTTGCAGACAGCTAAGTCAAGCTTCCACATCATTTAATTTCAAAGATGATGTCTACTACATTTCAGTTGGAATAAAATAATTTTTAAAGGTTCTGAAACAACCTTTTGTGTAGACAAATGAGATACACAATAACATCTTTAAAAGATAAAAAATATGAAATCTGATAACTTCATAATGGAAGAACCTGAAATGGACAGCAGTATCTGGACCCTGGAATTTACATAACCTGAATCATAAACATTTAAAGCATGAGAATTTCTTTGCCGTTCTAAAACTGATTCTGACAAATGCCAGTAATAGGACATCCAGGTACAAAACAGAAGAAAAATAACAAAAAATTGTTTCCAAGAGCAATTCACATTCTAAAAGCTTCCAATAACCACATTCACACATCCATCTAATCTTAAACCTCTTAAATTTCTTAAATTTCACAGGAGTGGAATATAAAGTTTCCAGATGTGCTTTCTGATATCCTGCATCCACAGAAACTACACTGTCTCTGGATATTTAGTTTTGTTTAAGTGAAATCTAGTTTGGGTTGGAAAATCAGAACTTTTTTGTCACTCACCAACGTCTTGAATTCTCAACAATGACCCCGTTGTCTACAGAAAATACATCAGTTGGTAAACCAGCAATATTCCAGGACCTGATTTTTATGGGGTCACCCAGAGTATTACTTAAAGAGAAATTCTCAGAACAAGGGATATTCTTCTCCTGTAGGGAAAAAAAAAAAAGGAAGAAAGAAAAAAACTGCAAAAACCCATGAACCTTTATTCCATGTTTTGTTACACCTGTTATTGAATGACACTGATTCAAACTGACAGATCGCATTTCCTTCCAGCAATCTGAGTTAGGATCAAGTATAACAAAACTCTGAAAAACCTGAAATCACAGTTTGAATATTTAAATGTTTCCTCGCTGAGTATTTTCTCTTTGTCTGTCTGTCTGTCTGTCTCTCCCCCATTTTTGTGTGAGTTGTGTCTAGTTTTCTGTATGTTCTAAATACATTTCCTTTAATACATAAAGTTATTACAACACAAGACCTTGAAGAACTCAGAGCAAGTGGAAAATCATCTAATGACCATATCTTCCATTGATTCAGTGCAGATTTCCAACTTGTTACAGTTTAATATAAGAGTCAAAAATCAGTGACATGATTCACAAATCATTGCTTTATGAATTATAGCATTAGTATACATATGTTGGAACTGTCCATTTGCAGACAGCAAAACCAACAATGAAATTACTAGAAATATATGTCAAATTACATAGAATTGCACTTTGAAGTTAATTCTTCCATTCAAAGGTAAAATAGAGAAAATTCTGAGATTATATTTAAGTAATAATCAAGCCTCACAAAGTCAATGATGTGCTCTCAATTTTGTATACGCTACATTAAACCTGAAGTAAACTCACTGATTTAATGAAGTCCAAATTTGCATAATACTGGACCAGTAGAATTTATCTTACTAATCTTAAAGAGTTTTATTAGGCTAGTAACAAATAAATGAGAAGTGATTTTAAGCTTTGACCCACATTATGAAGCCTTTTGCAATAGCCAGAAAGAAAAACACGAACATGTAAAATCAAAGAGAACATTCTAACCTTGCATATCCTGCTCCAATCGTTGGTACATTCCTGGCGAAATCCCGCAGTAAAAGCTCCCAGTTAAGCTATAACTCCTGCTGATATCAGAACGTCTCCTGTCAAATTGTCATACATGTCTTGAAGATCATTTGCAGCATTATTCCACCTACAAGAAACAGAAGTCACAGATTATCGTGGCACTGAAACCTCCACATTTATGACACTGATGACCAAATCAACATTTTTGTCGTGTACATTTCTCTCTCTCTCTCTCTCTACGTATACATACTGATATGTTGGCTTATATGTTAAGCTGTTGTTCCATCTCATTTTGAAGTCTTTCTTGACAACTCTCCCAATATTGCTGCCCATATTCATACATTACAGACAAGTCTCAGAGAACTGAAGTTCTAATTCTGTCTCTACAACAGAGATTATATGTTTAATCTGACCTTGACTTCTCTCCACCAAGGCCTCCAATCAACTTCTCTGCTCGTTCTAGCTTTTTAGCACACAGATCAACCTGGAATTCTAAACGAGCCTTTTCTTCAGTTTTCTCACTAAAAGTTTGTTCCAAAGCAGCCAAACGATTTTCAACTGCTGCAAGTTCATCTCTCTTCTGATTCAAGAGTGTCAGCGTCTCAGCTAAGGACTGCTGCGCCTCTCTTAAACGATCTTTCTTGGGTGCAACCACCTATTCAATTACAAAAATTACACAAGTGTTTAACGCATATTTTTGCATATTTATTAATAAATAACAATGTTAAAGGTGAACATACCAAGCAAGGGGAAGATCTCATAGCACCACGGGACTAGGATCAAAAACATACCTTTGCAACCCTGTCATACACCTCCATTGCCATAATCCATTTACATAAACCCTCTGCTGCTGAGGAAGCTTTAGCCACTTTTGGCGGATCAAACTCCGGATTAGTCAGGTATTCAGCCCGAATCTTCTGCATGACAGCTGCCTGGATGACAAGTGCAATACAGGCCATTAAAGTTTTCACATGGCAAAGGTTAGCTGCTGACACTTCAAATCACACTGATTGTCACTTCTCTATACTCTGATATAGTAAAGAACGACTTAGTACTAATTGTTGCAGAAAACACTTCCCATTTGTTTCTGTTGATTCTCCTGTTGCTCTTTATGGTCTTTCACATTCTCATCCTGATCCTTTCCTTATCCTTTATAATTGCACAATTGCTATGTCATCCATGTGGTAGTTACCTAAGTACTAAAAGCATTACAATCATAAGCCTTTAAATTACTTTGTTCCTTGATGCAAAACCTGCTGATTTCATTATTTACTATCACTTCTCAACACAACTGTTGGGGTTCAGCATAAAAATGTATTTCTACTGACTCACAGCAAGATCTGAATGAACTACATTGCTTGTGCCTACCTTTTGGAACAAGTTTTACGAAGGACAAAGCATATTCATTTTCTACTGAATGTGGCAAACTGCAAGAATCATGCTCTCTTTCTTTGGGGGAGCAGATCAGATTTTTCAGTTTTGTAGCTTCTGGGTTTATTGTGTATTTTCTATTATACTTAAGAAAATGATCCAACCAAAGCTACTAAACACACAAAAATTACACCTAACTTAGGATATCCTCCATTTGAAGTGCACGAGCATAGAATAACATTTGCAGAAAATATCATATACAATATTCCTGTTCTTTCCAAGGCACCTGCTCCTGGTCATTTTTGGGCACAGGTTAATGGGTAAGACCATTATTTACTCTGACTGTCTTTATTTTTAGTTTTTTTTTTAGATAATACTTACAAACTGAAAATAGAAACATTTGTACACAGGGGTATATTTAATTCAAATAGAAAACAGGCAGTACAGAAGCCTTAGAAATTCCCAAAGGGGATTTAAAATACTTTTGAAATGCCACCTACAAGGGCCAACCGAAAGAAGTTTGACTCACTTGCTATGACCACATCCATCTCATGGAGATACCCCATAATCTTGAAAAGAATCCTCGTCATGCTTCATGCTTAGTTGACACACTTGGGGCAAATGTGGCCTCTTATATAATATTTTCTAATTTTTATTTATTTATTTATTTATTTTTTAGAAGGAGACATCTATATTGTAACAACTACTGAAAAACAAGACAAAAACCTCACTGGAATATTGTCCTTGTCATACTCTTTCAAATCCTTTAAGAAATTCATGTCACCAAGGAGTTTCTTGCTTGGAGCCCAGTAATCCAAAATCTACAAAACACAGTAGGAAATAACTTCAAATTTTTAAACAAACACAAAAACAAAATTTATAAACCTCTTCTAATTAACTCATATACATTTAAAACTGATGATAATGTATCTCAATGACACAGCAATGAAAGAGGGAAAAGTCTGTCAGGTTAAATATTTCCCTTCAAATCATATCTGAAACCAACCAGTGACTAGGGAAGAATTATTTCTCTTACTTATATACGTGTCAAACAAATTAGAATTCCAAATTATGTATGTTAGACACTGAAAATGTCTGAGGTGTAGTTTTCAATGAAATAATGTATGGAGGTTGTAAATATTTGACTACTGGTCCTCAGGTTACCCTGCTTATTGAGAAAGTGCTCTGTGTTGTGAAAAGCATGAATTATGGTTTGAAACTCGTCGTCTGTCACATTACCTTGCCTCCAGTCCCTGAAGGATTTGGAATTTTTTCAGGTTTTATGTCTTTCATGACACAGACAGCAGCCATGACAAGTTTGACACCAGAGGGAGGATTCTTCATTGATTTAACAATTGATATATCAGAAGGCTAAAATAAAAACCACAATTTAAAAAATTATGATATTTATTGTGATTCTCACCACTAAGATAAATGATCTAACAGAAAAAAAAAAAAAGGAAATTATAACATGATTGTCAATGAATATAATTATAGAGGACTTTTAGAAGGGATTATATAGCACTAGCAAGACAAGTAAAAAATGTCCATGAATTTATCCCACACAGCTGTAATAGAAATGAAATAAATGCCAGTAACTGTAAAGTAACAGTTAACTTAAATTATATTTTTCAAAGTCCAGGTTAGAATATTTTTAATACACTTCCATAAATGTCACCTTACACATCTCATACACTTCACAAGTCCTGCAAAGCAATCCCTCCATGACTTTCTAAAAAATACTGCTTTCAGATGATGTCATGATAAGCAGAAAAAATTTACTTTAAGATCCAGATAATTCTTAGCCATATGCATATGCCATCTTACACACTGTTGGTCAATAATAACTTAGCTGAAAGAGAAAATCCAGCTGATAACACTGCTGGTAACTTCAGGTTTGGGGTACCTCCATTCCAGGTGCACTTTCTTGCAAATGAAAAAAATGAACACATCTATAAATGCCCAACCTCCTGCTTTGTATTATGAGTACACGAAATGGACATCTACTCAACTATGACTGCTCTAGGTATCGTATCTCCTTCGCCAAAGCCCAGGAAATGTAGTACGTTTCAAATCCTTTTATCTCAGTGTATTCTCTCCCAAATAAATATAAGAGCTTCATCATATTAAATAACTTTCAAATGCTGAAGTCTAGGTTAGCTTGCCTTTAAAGTATCAAGAGCTTCAAGCGCAGCCTCCAGGGCTGGGATTGCTTCTGCCAGATCACTCTCACATTCATTTTTCAAAGCCTGAGCTTCTTCAGCTTTTTTCGTTGCAATTTCTTCATCTACTTTTACAGTTTTTCTTATTTGTTCCACTTCTGCAGATTCTATTTCTATAGTCTAAAGGAAAAGATATGGGGTGAGCTTCCTATTGAACAGTGAATCATGAAACAAACCGAGATTACCTAGTACAGCAGTTATTGAATACTTTGATATTCTCTATTTTTCAGTATTTCAATATTTTCATATATTTTCAATTTATGTTGAGGGAACAATTTGTTTCTTAGTGTAATGCAGCATTGTTCTAGAACTTTAACAGTAAGTACACTGCATGAAATCAGACTGCTGTCAATAAAAGCTAAAGCACATTTGATGTTCATGAAACAAAAGAAGCTTGTGCATTAGTTTGTAATTCAAAACAAGGTTTTATAGTGAGTTTTCATAGCTTCGGTCTGTAATACTGACTACAGAAATTTATTTTCAGCTACAAGTCAGCTCTTAGTTCTTCTCAAGTGGCATCTAGTTTTCTTAGAGGCCACTGATGCATATGTACATTTTTAGAATAAAAAGACAAAGTTATATAAAACTCTACCTTCATCATATTTGCATTATCCACTTTAGCCGTTTCCAGTTTGGGCTGCAGCTGAACTAGCTCCTGCTTCATCTCACCAACCTAGACATATGCAAAAGAATCAGGCAGGATTTGGAATTGCAAAGCATAATTTCCAACAATTTATGTAAGATCCAGTTTTTATGTTATGACTGTTGATATAAGGAAATGACACTTCTTTTCAAAACATAACACTTCAGAGACTGTTGTTTTTATCTCATGTGTATAATCTCTAATTTTAAGAGTTGCATTCACTTATAGTCAACTACTTAGGAAAGGGAAGCTATGACCATATACTGCCATGCCTAGAGGCCTTTGGACAGCTACATCTGTAGAAATGCAAAAGCAGAAGAAATTTCTTATATTTTTACTGATTGTGCAGAATTTTCGAACTATCTGCTTGAAATTAAAGCATGCAAATTATTAGGTGTAATAGAAAAGAAATGCAATACAAAACTGTACGGATCACTTTTCTCTTTGCAGAAATACAGGGTTCTGCATCATTAGAATGACTGTTTTCTTTTTTAAACTAGAAACATATCTTGCTCACACAGACACAAACTAAAAAGCAAATCATTTTTTAATTTTAACCAGATTTGGAGGTAGAAAATTAAGGCCGCTCTCTATTTTAAGGATTTCAATCTATTTCTAAGCCTCTGTATATCTGAAGATCTTAAGTAGTGTTTTTGACTTATCTCTCTTGGACAAGACCAGTTTCCACCAACCAATCTGTATTTTCAGTTCCACTTCAGCCCATCTCACCTGTGATTCAGCAAAAGCTAGTTTGTCTAGCCCATTCACATATTTCTTCTTGGCTTTCATTACAGAGTCTTGTTTCTGAGTCAGAAGTTTCCGAAAGGCAGCAATAAGTTCAAGATAAGAAGTAGGAGTAACATAGTTATGGCGTTTCAGACTCTGAAAGAACCTATTACAAGTAAAGAACACCTTTAACCTTTTTATTTTTCTTTTCACCTTAACTACTGGTAGAAAAGATGTGTAAATGGACTGTTTGACAAATAACAGGAGTAAACAGTTTCTACAATTTTATACAATATTTTTTAGCCAGACAGCTTATACATTAATTTATAAGACAGAAACCAGTAGCAACGAAACTCAGCCACCTACTACCTAGTTGTTTCTTACCCTTAGTAAAACAATTTTCAGTTCTGTTGTTCACTTTACTCTTTTCAACAGCATAATCTTTTGCCTTTTAATATTTCTATAAATTAATACGTTGTTTTTAAAAGAAACAGACTGACCTTGAAGAAAGTGATAAAACTGAAGTATGAAAGTATTTACAGGTGGCCACAACCTCCTGACGCTCACTGTCCATGAGTTGCAGTGTTTCTAAGAACTTATTAGCCACACGCTCAAGGGCATCTTCAGGCCATGGCTGAGAGAGAAATGAGGAGAGAAGAACGTGTAAAATTTAGCTGTTAGCAGTCTTCAAAGTTTAAAAAAGATCTCTTCTTTATTTGATACACCAGTACGAGGCACGCTAGTCACAGCTATGTCTCAAGAGCACCGAACCGATATAAGGAATGCATCAGGCAACAAGGTCACTACCCACACAGCCTGTCCTGCTGAATCCTGGATGACGTTCTAGTTAAAACTGCATATTACCATTTTACCCAAAGATTTCTGCATCTGTCGTCCTCTGGCAGATAAATTAATTGACTTCAGCACCAGGCCAAACCATAGAGCTAATTGCATTCAAATTGAGAATAACATTGCTTTTATATCAAGGACTATTAGTTACAACAGTTCTCTAACTTCTATTCATACAGCCTTCCAATAGAACACGTATTTGCTAGTCACTGCCATGATGTTTTTTAGCAGATCGGAGTAATTATGACCATTTTACAATCTAGCCCTTCAAAATGTACACATTATGCAATAAAATGACAAATTACTATCACCATGCTGAGATTACTCCCGACTTGGAAACAAAGTCTGTAGTAACGAAGCCTGAATTTGACTTGTTGAAGAAATGCTGAGATTTTACATGAAAGAGCTTTGAAAACATGGCCAGAAATACCCATGCTATTTCAAAATTTTGGAAAAACTGAGTATTATAACATTGAATACAAAAGGAAATATATATGCAAACATGTGCAAATGTAGACATTGTTAAAATACAAATGTAGTTTGCTGAGGGAAAAAACAAATACTCTCACATACCTGGAACCAATCAATAGTACAGCAGTTGATAAGTGAGGGAAACTGTCTCAGACGATTGCGGAAAGCATCTCCAATTGGGCTGAATGCTACCACAATATGGAGATTCTCCTTGCAGCAGTTCACAAAAAATGCAAATAAGGCCAAGGGACTGAGTTCTTCATGTTTATTACCAGCTTGAGCTACTGCGCGAACACCCTTGAGAATAAGATATACAAATATACATTGTACATATAGTTACTCATTAAGTATTTCTGTATTTAACAATACTGTTATGGACAGCATCATCATTAAACAAAAATCTTTTATTAATAAATGAAAAGTAAAATAAAAAACAAAAACAGAACAAGTAGTAAATACTAGTTAAGAATAAGTAAATGAGTGGACATTAATATTTATGAATATGTAAATATGAGTAAATAGCACATTATTTAATTGTGACCCTGACAAATCATGCTAGAAAGGATCACCTGCTGCTTTGAACTACTGAGAATAAGTCAGAGCAAAAATTAAGAACACAACGTGAGTTCCAGAAGGATGAGACATATTTGGTTAAGACAGATGGTTAAGATGCATTCAGAAAATCAAAATTTAAAATCTGCTGCCTCATGAAATAATGAGCCAAAGTCTTCTGGTGATAAATACATAAAAACAAGCTCAACTGCAATCAATCTTTTGTCACTCAAAGAAATTTAGGACATATGAACAGACATGGCAAATTCCTACTCTCGTTACAGAAAAGCTATTACCACAAAATCAAATGTCCACATTCTCCTTCTGCACAGTATAACGTAAAAACTAATTATGGCCTCAGCATATCTGTGAATAAACAAAGTTTCCTATGTGCACAACTTAATGCCTTTGTATGCAGAGCGTGAGGTCAGAATTAAAGCTTGCAGTAGGCATAAGCTACTCCAGTTTACTAATAGCTGCCTGATTCTGCTAAAAGTCTCAAAAAAAACCTCAAGTTTAAGTGCATGTGTCCAGAAGCCATCTTGATTTAAGGCATACTTCACACTGAACTGACAAAATGGAGATGACATTTAAGAGAATTAAAAGATACCTCAAGGATCTCTTGCTTTTCATCTGCTGCAAAAAGATTGGGTACCTCCCCAGTGTTGAGGAGACTATCAATGTCTTCTAAAAAACTTTCTTCTTTAATTTGTGCATCTGTGATTATAAACACAGTTTTCAAGCCCTTCACACCTGCATTCTTCAGGAGATTCTGAAATTGCACGACAGTTAAAATACTGTAAACTCCAAAACATTCTTCATCATAATTAAGTCAAGATGCAAAGAGGTTATTAATACTAACTTTCAGATCTTCTCTCCACTCATTTGTGCCATAGGTTTTGGAAATCTCTGGTTGAAAAACACACATTTTTGCCATGAATGCTGCTAGACGAGTCAAAGACTGACGTCCACTTCCTCCCATGCCAATCAACAAAGCATTACCTCCTGACTGCTTCAGAATGCGGCTTATACGAGACAAATGCTCCAACACATACCTAAATTTGAGATGTATTAATTACCAAAATGGTAGAAACACACTTACATTTGTGCACCAGTGAATCTGTTAAACATATACAGAATTACCATCTCCAAAATAAATTTCCGAAGGCATACAGAAGAGGAGAAAGGTAGTAGCATGCACCACAGCACAGGAAAATAAAAATGTCTTTTATGTAAAGTAGAGAAGAGAACAGCATCTTCAGAAAGCAGGAGCTGCACATTACTTAGAGTCCTATCTACTGTAAAAACATAAGCATACTTTATTTTGGAATTATGCAGCAAAGTCTATAAGAGACTTTGCACAAGGCACAGGGTACTTAAGTTGAGGAGTAACAAAATTAAAAAAGGTTAAAATCTTTCAAAGAAGACAAACTCTGTTATTTGTCTAAACAACCAAAAAAATCCAGAGTCAAATCAGGATGTTATCCATGAGATTGGCCTTTAAGGCTACAGTCAAACATGCTCTCCTGGCTGCCCCTCCAAGACGTAACAGGGATATTGCTTCTACACTCAGGAAGAGGCCTTTCCTCAGGCTGCCAGCTCTTCACACTACCAGTACATTGGTATAAACAGGTACTTACCCAGTTTGTCAAAATGACCTAAATTACATAAACTGTAATCATCTTCACATATCATCTATATATCGAATTACAGTGGCAAAGAGGCAGTAAACTCTAGAAATAGGGAAGAGGATGGAGTTGTGTCCTCCTCATCTGTCTCAGCTTTAGCTCTGCCTGATCATAAGCTAAGGAAATCACAGCAGCCTGCAGAGCCTAAAATGTCATAAGATTAGCTGCAGCACCAAGCTGTGCACATGCCCCAAGTGGAGAGTGTGCTGCATAACAAGAGAGCAGACAGGCTGTGACAGTATCTCACTTTGTACCTCAACCCTAGAATCTTTCTTTCATTAAATGAAAGTCCAATGAAAGTACTAATTGGTAAACTGACATCCATCTTCACAGGTAACAGAGGCTCAGCAGAAGTCCAGCACCAAACATATTTGTTGCTTCTGTAACAACTGAAGAATACGTTCAAAGAGGCTCTCTGGAGAAAAACTTATTATCTGCTTTCTGATAGAAAAAAGCAAACAGCTAGGAGAAAAAAAATGCTTCATTTCCATCCAAAAAACACACCACCAGGAACACTTGTGTGGACATGTGAAAGGGATGATTTATATAAAAAACAAGCCTGCAAAATTGGATAAACTGAATGATTAACTACTGCGTAGAGCTCTTTGTACTATAATACATATTGTAAGCACCTGAAAACAACAAGGTTCATTCTCGTTTTGTGGATTTGATTATATTCATCCAGACACTGCTCCACAACATCACCAAACAGCTGAATACTTGGAATTTCAACATAAAGTCTTTCATCTTCCTCAAATTCTGGATTAACATAGTCACCAAAAAACAAACTTCTCATGTTTTCTTCTGTTACCTATGGTGAATATGCAACAGATTATAAGGTCATGTTTAACATCAGTATTTTTCAGTTGGAAAAAAAAAGAGCTCCTAGACAAATACTCAAGACAGCAAAGCAAGCACTCCAATATTTTAACTCACTAATGCCCCCCTAAAAATTCTCTATTTCCTATACTAAACAATATATATATATATATTTCTACACAGTAGCCTCATGAGTATGAACATCTAATTACAAATTTATAAAACGTGTGTTTAGCAAATGTCAACGCGTGAAATGGACAACTATGGCCACAAAGTTATTTCTTCTTAAGAGCAATGAAATGGTAGAGGAAGGAAAAAAGAAAAGAAAAAAAAAGAGAAAATGAGATCAAGAAATACCTTATAACACGATTTATACAATATTTAAAATACCAAAATGTCATTACAATTAAAGAAAGCAGTCTACCACAGTCATTAGTCACAGGCTAGATTTAAAAATGGAATGTCTCTTTACCCAGTAAGGTCTCTGGAAGTCTATTCATAACATTTCTACTTGTAGGTATCGTATCATGTGCATATCCCAGCTACATTTGTGGCAGGGATGGCTTACAAATCATGTGGTATTGTTTTTTTCTGTAATCTGTCATTGTCCAGTGACTCAGTACGTGCTACTCCAATGTGCTAAAATCCAATTTTCAAGCATTTTTAACCTAAATTTCACTTGCAATTGAGAAACTTTCTAGTCCCAAGTTTATAACGAAGTTATAACGAAGTGATAGCGATGATTTTGCACCAGATTGACGAGATACTCACAGGCGCGTTTCCTTGTCTCAGATGTGCAAAAACTGAATCAAACGCCTCCTTGAAATGTTCTTTCACAATATCCTTCATTAAATTGAACAACCATGCTCTATCATTGTCCTCCACTAGACGGTCGTAGAAGACACGAAATACCTCGTGTACGAACAGACGAATCATTGTCTGCTTGCTTTCAACCGCGCTTCTCTTAATGAGCAAGCAGCCATGGATTACACGGGAGAAGTCACGCAGGTTGAATGTATAATGAGACTTGGCTGGTGTGGGCAAAAGATTTTTGATGGCTTTCTTATACATCTAAATACAATGAAAACAAAATCAACAAGACATTAACACTGACTATATTATTGTATCTTTTAAAAGATCTTTATATCTTCCAAAATTGTATTTTTCCAAGGAAAACAGCTCACAGATTTAAGAAATGCTAATAATGTCTGAAGATCTCAAAGCCTTGTGAGAATATCAGATTCTTCTCATGCAGTTTTGGAACATACATACACTATTAATCAAAATTTGCAAGTGGTGTAAGTAATTGGAACTTGTGTAAAGAAATCTATTATAGGACCAGGAATACTATTCAGATGTGCTGAGTTCAAGTGAAGGAATGAATGATTCGTAATGCTATTTTCCCAGGTTTTCAGTGTGAGTTTGTTTGCATATCTAGAAATTATTGAAAAATTTTAAAATTCCATACAAATGCTGAAGGAATAGTAAGAGTCACGAGGCACTCTTCTGAATATGTTTTACTGTAATTCCAAACACACCAGCTGTCACTAACTTCTTGTACGATGGAAATACTTCATTTGTCATTACATGGAACATCAGCAGAGCACAGTTTGGATCTGTATGTACTTACATGTGAAGAAAATTATCAAACATTAAATTTCTAAAAAAAAAATTGAACAGAAAAACAAAAAATCAAGTTTTACAGTCTTACTATATCCACAGTACAGAGCACACATTTGTTTTGCCTGTTGTCCTGAATCCAAAGCTCAATTCTCCCACTATACTTTAAACCTAGGAGCTAGAAGTTATTGCTTACTGGGATGCAAAATCATGCTGGAATAGAATCTCTATCTAGCAGGCATATATATAAGAGTCTGATGGTATAAACACACTTTGATGCAGTCTGATGAGAAAAAGCTGCATAACAGCATTAAAAGACAATGCTCTAAAATCAGTCTAAGATGCTTAAGTGAATATTTTAAATAGCATATATAGTTAAATGCATTCAAACCGTAGCATACAGTAGCTACATCGAGCTGCTACTATTATTTTCTTCTTAAAGAAGCAAAAGTTTTTGGTAAATCTCTTCCTTTTTTTTTATAAGAACAAACAGAACCTATGAAAAGATTTCTAGTGGCAGCAGTTAGTCAGCTCATAATTCACATGTTAATATATTCATCTGACACAGATTCTTAAATACCAGCTCTGCAACTCCTTGGAATGAGATGGATTCAGACTTGAATACATACTCGGGTACAGGCAGAACTATTGAAAAAGTGTGACAAATGCCTCAGTTCTGCAGCAGAAGAAAAAGCCACCTGCTAACAATCCCCAACTCATGTCTCCTGTGCAAGTTCAGCCATTTTATTCTATGGAGATTACTGAATTTTCTTCAGAATTCCTCATTGGTCAAATATCAGCCACCTAAATGCATCTCTTCAATGATGGACACTTATGTTAGGCTAACTCTTGCTACTGATTTCTGATACGTAATATGCCATCAAAGCCATACTTTGATGTTATGTCTGTAACTCAATGCTTCTTGGCAAAGATGTCACAAATTGCCATTCCTTTTTTGCATGTGTGGTACATTGCAAATATGATACTTGCAAAAATCTGCAACAAGAAATTTCACAGAACACTTAGAAATTGCATACAGTTGGGTCAGACGACTTCAGTTTCACAAGCTTCTGTGAAGTCTTCTGTCATACTAGAGTCAGATTCTACAAAGCTGCATGTCCACATAAGCTTCCTAATTCTGCTGTGATGTTTCTGTAATTACCATAAGAACTGGGAGAAGAAAGAGAGTGGAAAGGTGATTTCTTCAATCTTAGTCTTTCAAAGAAGGAATTTTTAAGTACTGCAACTGATATTTTCATTTTGCCTTTGCCTGAGAAAGCTTCCTGTGCCTGCCTGACCTCCAAGGACACTGCAGTCTGATCTACCTGATGTATGCGCTCAGGTACCATGAAGCCCACGCTGACATACACTCAAAGACAGTTTTCCTAGAAAAAGAGGATTACTGTAGCCAGAAAACTGGATAATTTTATCAAGACATACGAACCCATGTGTTAAAAAGGAACAGAATATCTGAAAGTGCTATTTCACCAATTAAATTATTACAGAGATAGAGGAATTTTACTGGTCAAAGCAAACTTCCATAAAGACATTTGCCTCTTACCTCTAAAGTGGCAGTGACAATTTGATTTCCAATTGAGAAGAACTCAGGAGGGAACTCCTGAGACCGCAGGTAAAAAGCCACTACGGTAGTGAAGATGCGGACCATGGTTTCATCGCTGAAAGAATTGATAGTGCAGATGTTGAAGTGCCGCAAAAATCGAGGAGAAACGGGATTCCTCCCGCCTCCTGGGGGCCCCATCGCAGCAAGCAGCTGTATATCAACGAGGGTAATTTTAGACGTGTCCTTTAAATCATACCTTAAATAAAATTATAATGCAACATTTAGATATACAGTTACAGATATTACCATTTGTTACTGGTTAGATGCATCCATACTACAAAATGCTTTCTGCATGCATAACATATACAGTTATATATAAAAGCATCATTAAGAAAAAACATCACCAACAAAAAACCCTAGCCTTATAACTAACTATGCCTTAGTTAATCTTAACAAACCATGCTGGTCTGAAGGATTACTTGTTTAACAAGAGTTAAATGAAACCTGATACAAAAATTTGAAAAGGATACCAAACTTTGATGTTTTCCATATAAACCAAGGTTGTCGTAAAAGCTCTTTAAGAAATATTTTAAAGTAAACTTCAAGCGAATAACGTATCAGCACATCAAGCAACCTGAATGTTTCAGTTTTATTTCAAATAATTACCAAATTCCATGGTCAAAGAACTGCCTTAAAAGTTCTATAGGGGGTTGTGCACCATACTTCTCCAAAGCAGGCATATTCATATCATCCACAAAAATGATGCACTTTTTTCCCATTGGAGGACCAAAGACTCCTTTGCGCCTCTTGTCCAGCCTGGCCATAATAATGTTCTAAAATGCAGACAGGAATATTTAAAATGAAGATTAAATATTCATATAGGTCACATTTTTAAAAGACAAATTGCCTGTTCTGCTAACCTGAGTCTGGTTGGCACTGGTTCGAGCTGAAAAATTAATGAAAAAGGGAAAGTAGCGCTCCTCATCCAAGTTGTTCATCAACTTATCCTTGACATACACAGATTTCCCTGTACCTGTAGGTCCCACTAAAAGGAGTGGCCTTCACAAAGAAAGAAAGAAAACAAAAGAAAGCACAGACTGCAGAAATCTGAACTACAAATTAACTACCACTAGAAGACCAAGACTCGTTGAGCTTTTCCTACCTCTAAAAACATAAAATGCCTTAAAAAGAGAAGACACTATGATGTTTTGAAATACGTATCCATATAACCTCCTCACAATTTTAGTTCGCTCCCAATGACAAGGCAAAGGGGTCAGTCAGAAAGAGACTTTCCTCATTCCCTCATTCTTTTGGTTTTGGAGCATGTATGCACATACGAGGAAGTTAAATTTCACCCACTAAGTCTTTCAGCAATTTAAACTTCATACAACCTTCACCCTTGAAATTAAGCCTGAAATTATTATATTTTGTTCCCTTATGTGATAAATATATACATATATACACACATATATACGTGGTTATATATAACTAATACAACTGATTTTAACTTATGATTGATAATAAGAAAGAAGAATATATACTTCAGTATCAAAGAAGAAAGAGGGAACAAAAATTCCTCAGGCTCTTGTAACAGCATCAACAGAAGAACACAGAATCAGCAGAATAAAGCAAGATTACAACAGAACTTCATTAAAAAAACCAAAAAACAAATCAAAGCCAGAATTGAGACAATGAAGTGCATTCTTTCTTCTTTCCTATTTTTAACAGGCCAAATAAACTTGAAATCAATGGACAGAGTAAGAGATGTTTCTACCTCTGACAAGCAATTCAGAAAGTTGTTTTGAAGTAACTTACTTTCCATGGGCAATAAACAGTTCCAACAAATAGGTATATCGGACTGTATCCATAGTTGGGACTATGATATCTTGAATCTTCACATTTTTCCCACTGTAATCAATATTTTTAATAAACCCATTCCAATGAACCCAACGTCCTCTGCCTTTCATCTTGGAAAAATACAGATGCAAAAACAAAAAAGCAACAACAACGAAAAAATCCAATCAACCAACCATACAGAAGAACAGAAGCCTAACTTCAAAAGAGCAAGTACTTGCTCTGCTAGTATTTTCAAAGGATACAAAACAAAACTGTAGTAAATTGCCTATGGGCTCAATATCCTTTTTTCCTTCTAGGAAGTTTTTTGGTATGTAGAAAACCAAACTTGAGCCTATCAGCTTAGCTTTAGTTAGAAAAGAATCGTAACTGATATGCACAGCTTGGTATTTTCTAAAAAAATGGGTCAGAACATCAGCATTTTAACAAGAATAATAAATGAGGTATGCACGGTGGGATTTGATTCAACTCATGCTCTGTAACATCCAACAAACTCTGTGAAGTTAAAATATCCACCCAGCACTATTTTCATTCCACTGAGACTGTACAATGTTCTTCAATCAGTGTAGAAGCAAGAAATCATACCTCATAAACATAGTCATATACCAAACCTTTCTCTTCAAAGGGACACTCCCATTTCCCCACGACCTTTGGTGCTGGACTTGTTCCAGATTTCCCAGCCAAAGTTTCCCTCAAGAAAGTATCAAAAATGATTCTGCTGTCACTATCACAAGTGCCACCAATGGACCAGACTGTGGCAAAAGCAAAGGAACCCTGCAAGGGCAAAAGCACAAGCAACAGTCTGAAAAACTGATACATAATCTGAGCTTTGTATAGTCTGATTATCAGATAATTCTGAGAAATATTTACAGGTTGCCTTAGAATAACACCTGGTCGAGAGAGATCTAGAAATCTGATTGATTAATGACAAACTAAAACCTCATTCAAGGAAATATATGACAGAAAAGCGCACAGACTAAAGCTTTCTGTCACGTGCCAAACTCTGAGAATAGATCAGCCATACTTGATCTCAGGGATTTTCTAATTGCAAACCAGGATCTAGGGATTTTCAAGTTAAGTTTTAAATGGAAACATCTACATTTTGGTTTTTTTCAGTTTATCTTACAAAGAGCCATAAAAGCCAGACACGGGGTCTATCTGCTATAACTCATAGAAAACACTCCTCCCAAGGAAATTTTGCTCAAACAAGTCAATGAGTATTACAGAGACATATGTAATATGTCTTTTTGTCTGTTCCAAGTATTACTTTCCTTAAGGGAAACCAGACACTTTGCTTTAGCTAATTACTCGGTTAGTTGGAAAGCACACCTAATAAAAACAGCAGTTATACCAGTTAATTGGAAACACAGTAAAATAATTGTGTTTGTTACTTGTTACACTACCATCACATCCTGGCAACTCCAAAGGTTGTTGGGGGGAAGGGGAACAGCAAAGAAGCAAAGCTGTTTCTCATTTATCTTCATCCCAAATTAGGTTGGCTTTGTTAGCCAAAGTAGATTTGAAGACAAATGTATGCAGAAACAGACATACATCTTATAACAGGGTTAAGAAAGCAACCAACCATAATCCACACACGGATGTTTTTGTTGGTGGGATCTTCTTGTACCAGTTGACAAATCAACATTTCAAAAAGCCGTGTAAGAGCTACTACAGCATTGCTACTGCTTGTAGGTACCAGCTCCTAAGAGATAGAAAAGGAAGGGAATTATACTTCATGAGTTAAGGTAGCTTATCTTTTGGAGTTAAAATATTGAAGTAATTAAATAATTAGCTAATACAGAACAAATATTTGAAGGCAAGGTTTACACTGATTTTCATTCTAAAGATCATTTATGACCCTCTGTACTTTCAATGTCAAAACACAGAGGTTGCAAAGCACGCTCATGGCCACCAAATGACCATGTATAATCATACATCTTAAAGCAAAAGGAATACACACAAAAACAACTACAACAATGAACAGAAAGCAAAAGCCTATGTGCTATAATGCAGTTTGCAAAAAAAAAAAAACCTACATGTACGTTTCCCTAAAGCTTAAAAAGTGTGTTCCTTATTTGACACAACATCTTTAAAAGAAAAAAGCCACAGAACACACATAAAATATAATCACCACCAAAAACATAAAAAAGGAAAGACTTTCCACTCAGTATTTTGAGTAATTGATTTTTTTTAAAGAACAGGGTGAAAACTACGACCAGCTTGCAATGCACATCACACCTAATATTCTTGTTCTAACTTTTCAGACTGGACACAAGAGTTGCCCTTCCCAAAACTCCAAGAGGAGGCTGCTGCATATGCACCGTAATTGCTCTTGTCAGGAGAGAACAGCCTCTCCCTCCCCAAGTTTAACTGAATGTTAGTAGACAACTAACTACTGCAGGAAAAAAGAAACCACCAAAAATACCTTGCACTGTTTCTGACGGAGCTGTAATGCTGGTGGTATTAACCAATCAAAAAGTCCTTGTAGAAGATCCTGATGCTCCTTTAAGTTAAGAGGTTCGGGCAGCTTATTCAACCAAGAGGTAACAAGTGGTGTCCAGCCCAGTTGTGAAGGTTCCAAATAAATCATGCCACAGCGACTGACCGTAGCAGGCTAAGGAAGAATTGTAAACTCATTCTATTATAAATATAATATATTGAACCTTGTTTTACATTTCCATTAAATAAAAAACTTACTGATGCCTGGGAAAGGTCCATTGTTTCAAAAATAAGACTCATCTGAAGAGACATCTGGATGATTTCCCCACTCATCAAACAAAGCTTTGATTAAGAAATCACAAAGAAGATTACAAAAAAGAAAACATTTACTTGCTAATTACTCTTTCTGTCTCACTGGAAATTCTACATGAATATCAGCAAAGCCATGTATAAGCAAAGGCAAGGCCAACCACAGAGGTGTTAAATCATTTGGAGCAGTAATTAGCGCCATACTAGATTTACCTGAATTCTTTACTTCTTTCTTAGTATTCCACACTATCCTACCAGTAGCTTTATTACCAGTAACTAATCCTGCATATGACAGGATAAAGAAAAGGCCTCGAGCAGAAAGGAGAAAGACGATGTGCTGCTATTGTTGCTACTAATGAAGCATTCCAGTTGGAGAGCCATTTTTCCTGCTTAGAAAAGTAACAGTCCTAATTTCCACAAATTTCAACATAAAACACAGCCTGTAATTTTTACACACAATTTTCAGAAGTGTTGTGCAGCTACAACTTGGACTTCAGAAGTTCATTTTGAAAATGCAAACGTTTTCTTTCTTCAGTTGAGATTGCAAAAACTTACAATTAAAGGCAAGTTTTGAAAACATGGCCTTTACATTTATTGTAATTAAATGTCACTTTTTAGATTTAAAATTGAATTATTAATTTTTGTTAGAAGTTCTGATATTAAGGGGATTCTATGCATTAAATATGTTACAAGTTGATCCTATGATTATCATTAAAAAAAAAAAAAAAGGAAAAAAGAAACAACTTCACAAATCTTACAGTTTGCTCCCAGAGCCACCTTGCACTTAACTTTTCAGATGCCAAACATTGCTGTGTGCTTTTGTGTTTTTATTCGTTGAAGATTGTTTTCAAAATGTCATATCAATTCACTTAGGCATTTATTTGCACTGAATGATACCTTTTTGTTGTCATCCAGAACTGTGTTCATGCTTTCTATCCACAGGGTATCAATTGGGCCATCAAAGATAACCCATTTGCGCTCAGGAGTCTCAGATAATGCAAATTCTCTGAAAGTATTAGCAATTATACCATCTGTCCACTAGAGGGGGAGAAGGTAGGAACGAGAAGTAAAAAGACAGCACATACATTTCAGTTTAAAAAGACAGTAAGTAACCCCATCTGTAAGTACTTGCCAAAGACTGTTCTAATTGAACAGAAAAATGTAACATCTTCATTGCCTTTTCATTATTCTTTAACTATTCTTCTCTTATTCGGAAAAGAGTAGGACACAGATTTGCAGTTTCACAAAGGACCATGGCAGCAAATGGAAATTAAACAGTGGTATTTTGCCTGTAATTCTATATTGTTTTAAGAAGCAATGGAAAGACACTTAGAAGTGCTTCTGCTGTCTTGCATCTGCTTCTTCCCAGAGTCACTCTAAGTTTCACTATTTCACATTCCTTTTTTTATATCGTTTCTTCTCCAAACCAAAGTTTTACATGTGGAGACACATCAGGTTTTAAGCTTTTCTAAATAGTTTTTTGTACTGATTTAATTACACTGGTTAGAATTGACAGGGAAAATAATCCACTTAAATTTAGTATGTCTCCCCAGCATGGATGTAAGTATATTAGAACAATGACCCTCAATGTGGTATTGCATATTCTGCATGTGCAAACCCATGTAATTTCACACAAACTTACTGCTGCATTTATTTGAAACACTAATTTGAAGTCAGCCTTCTAAGTATCAGCTAAAACAACACTTACAACTGTGTTCTCATGTGCATTTAAAGTGATAAAACCAGAAATTCAACTGTTTACTATTGAGAATCAAGGAGATTTGATATATATGGCAATAGGAAAAAACAAAAAGCATTAGAAAGACTACAAAGTAGGAAAACCACATGGGATTATTAGCTCCTAGTCCTTGAACCTATGCTGGCATGTTTGCTTATTTTTTCTTAGAGTCAGCCAACCAGTACTGTTATTTACAGGAAACACTCGAGTCCAGGAAAGGGATGAAGAAATGCTGTCTGGAATTAGGACTTAAAAACCACAAGCAGGAGCAATGTAAAGTGCCTTTCCTGACCCTGAAAACAGCTGAGCAATAACACCAGGAGTTAACCTGAAGTTAGAATGTACTTAACCAAGTGCACTCATACAAGCCCCATGAAATCCATGGAAGATGACGAACTAAAAACTGAAACAAGAACAAAAAAACCAAACTGATAAAGACTGGCCACTGCTGTATGCTACTTTTAAAACATACGTTACCTCATGTGATACCATATCAAACTGCCCAAAAAGCTGACCCATAGTGATCGATTTGGGGTTCACGGTCCTAAAAACTACTCTTTCTTCTTCACCATAACCACGTTCTTTCATAAGAGACAGCGTATCTGCCAACACATGGAGGACTTTGGTCTTCCCAGAAAAAGATTCCCCTACCAGCATAAAGCTGTTACGTGGAAAGAAAAAAAAAAAAGCTATTAATAGATCTGTCTTGCATTTTAACTTCTGCAGACCATATGAAGGACAACAACATTACTTATATGCTATTTATGCGTTTAAACATTGTGGTAGATCTGGCCCTCCTTTCTAGAAAAAGCATACTTACATTCTAAAGGAGTTGCATTCAAAGCCATACGTGAACTCATACGCTTACAATGCATAGACATCTGAGTTCTACAACTCAGAACAGTCATTTTAGTTTTAGATTTACAAAACATCATTTAGGCAGAAAGAAGTTGATTTGCACACGTAAATGCAACTGCACAGCCATTGTACACAAGCTGTCCCCTAAAACTTACATTCACCCCTTAATTTCACTTATTTACAGAATCAAGTATTATTTTCTGGTTTATTTTCCATCCTACACAGCTTGTAGCTAAGTTCTGGAAGAAGACAACAGCAGGAATGTGTACTGCACAGACTGACAGACACACAAATACCAAACTACCTTCAGCCACATTTAAACATAACTTTACTGGCCATCCAGCAGAGGGATGTGACCGTAACAGTGTCACCCTGGAAGGATTAACTGATCAGCTGAATAGCAACAATCATAAGGGCAATATATTGTACACATTCCCTCAATCAGCTTACTGCTCAGTAATAAAAGCTAGGAATAAAATGGCAACCCAACACAGCTGCTCACTACCAGCTAACTGAAGCCCAATCAATCTCCAAGCAGTGGTAGCTTCCCCCCCAGCCAACTCCCTCCACTTTCATTGCACAGCATGAGTTATATGGTATGGAATATCCTTGTGGCCAGTTTGGGCCAGCTGTTCCAGTTCCATTCCCTTGTGCAGCCCCAGTCTTTCCACTGGCAGGTCAGTATGAGAAGCTGAAAGATACCTGACTTGGCAAAAGCACTGCTCAACAAATATTATTATTTTGCCCTTCAATCCAAAACATGGCACCATACCAGCCACTATGAAAAAAATGAATCCTACCTCAGCAGTAACCATTTCAACACACACTGAACCATTCTGCCACTCATGTCATCTTTTACACTTGATATAGATAACTACCATGACATAAACCAAAATGACAACAAATACAGCTTGTGAAATAGTAACGAGAATCTTACCCGTGTCTAACAATCATCATTTCATACGTCTGTATCATTTTCTCTACAAAAGCTTTCACAGGTTGGACGTTATGTCGAACACAACATTCACTTGCACATTCCAGAAAATCCTAAAATCAAACCAAATAACAACTTTATCATTTGCTACAAGCATTTTTTTTCTCTTCCTTTTTTTTCCCTTTTAAAAAGCAGCTCTCATGTTTACAACTTATAGATGTATAAATCTAGATTAAGTGTTTTTATTAGATTTTATTCATTGTAAAATTACAAGTAAATATTCACCGCACCCTATTCCTTAAATTATCATCTTGGACTACAATAGAGGAGTTTATGACCATTAATAAGGGTTTCACATTAAATAATACACGTAACACTATTAACCAGAATACAGCAAACACCCCTGGAAACACAGCAAAACAAAACAACCACAACACTTTTGTACTTCTAATGCTACAACAGGAGTTAACTACAAACTTAATCTTGAGGGGATGTTATATCCTCACTGGGAACTAACAGTATGCTTGAGCATAATATGGTTTTGTCAGAAGTTCAGCATTCTCTGGAAACATTTTAATAGTCCATTTTGTCCTTTCCTACACGTTCATCTTCTCCCCAGGGATCCTCCTACAAAGGAACTGTGCTTTACTTGTTGCTACAAGCAAGAGAAAATACAAGTGCAAGGCTTGATTTCACTAAAATATATCCAAAAATTAGGGATCAATTGTATCCAAAAATTAAGAAGGAAATCAGTCAGACTCTTAAATTTGGCAAGTTTGCAGATCAGTTTCTGATTTCTTACACTGTCGTTCTGGATGTAATGGAACTTGGATGTGAATTATACTCAGATTCAAGAACTTTCTGTGGTACAAATTTCATTGCAAACATTCTGCAATTTTTCTCATTTTTCAGTAATTCATAAATTACTGCATTAATTACACCTGGTTACAAGCCAAGCAAACCAATAATTTTTAGGAAGGCAAGGTTACAAGTGTACTTACTTTGTAGTCTGCTTCAGGAAGTTTGATTCCAGGAAATAAATCACTGGTTATGCCCATGAAGAGAGGAATATCACATGACAAAAATTTGGGCTCATTCACATCCTTAATTGATCTAAGAAGCTAGAGAAAACAATTACATGTTCTATTAGAAATGAAGAATACACTGTTCAGAAACTAAAACAATCTAATATGCAATTAAGATTCTTAATTAAATGGTGCCTTTGATAAGCAGTAAATCACAATCACCAGCATAGCACTGGAAAGTGTAGCATGCACTTAAAAGATAATAATAATAAAAATAAAAGACAACTATCTTTGTGTCATCAATAGGGAAACTAAGTAAGGCTGATCAGCGACATGTCAATCAAGATGTGGTGGAACTGCCCTAAGAATTCTGAGCTGCATGCATCAGTAAAGTTCCTTAAGAACTGTTCCCTGAACTCACCAATACATCTTCATCTTCCTCTGGAAATTTCAGTTTTAAATTCCCTGCAGCCACCAACACAGCTTTAACTGCTCGCATACCTTAGTCATAGTGATACTGAGAAGAAAGCTGCTCTGAACAAAGCCTGTAGGTCATTACTATCTTCACTGATAGCGACTTTGCATTCAGAAATCCATATGAATAGAGAGAAATTTCTGCTATCAAAGCATAGTTAGGAACCATCATGGCTACCGTTCGGAAAAGAACCTGAAACACAGACCCAAAGAAATATCTTCAGACACTGAAACCGCTAATATAGACAAAACAATCATCTCTAAGGTTTTATTTCATCATGTAACGTTAGGAAACTCATTTCATGGGCAAGCTTTAGTTCACTAGCACTTATTCTACTAAATAAGACTACAATAAATGCTATGCAAAAATACTTTCTTAAAGCATTTTTTCTAACACATTCCTCCAATTTTTTCAAATTCTTTCAAAAATAAGAGTAATTAGGAAAAAGAGAGGCTTAGTATGTCACTAATTAACAAATACATATATAAGTGGTACAATCAAAATTAATACCAGCAATACATGCCTTTTAAAAATCATTTTAAAGCAGAAACATCTTGTATTGTTTTACCTTCAGATTATCTGGAAGTTCAGAACGTCCTGCATAACCTGGATTCATAGTAATAGCTACAAAACAGTTGGGGTTAAGTTTCAGTTCAGTTCCTTCAAAAACAAACTTTTCTAGTTTTGCCTGTATGGCTCTCTGGATGCAAAGGATCTGCTGGGCCACAACAGACAGTACTTCCAGTTCAATGCGATTGAATTCATCAAAGCATGCCCATGCACCCGATGAAGCCAAACCCTTGAAAAACTGTGAAATGAAAAAAGACAACAACAGGATCTCTAATTTTCAAGGATCCAAAAGACAATAAGAGTATCGTGTTAGAAGTTTGATTTTATGAAAGATACAATTATGATAATATCTAAGCCTGTTTAGAGCAAAAGTCAGTGCTATACTGACAAAGCCCTTTCTGTGTTTTAAAGGAAGGTGAATCAGAAGATTCTGATCAGCAGTCATTTCTTTTTGTGTTCTAATTAGTGACTTGATAGGATTTCATGGCGCAGAAAACATTAACATGTTGAGACCAGTATATTACATCCAAGGGTAGCAAACCTCAGGTGACAATCATTTACAAGTGCTTCTGCAAAGCGGGCATCCTGCAGTTTCCATCCTAATAAATAAAAAGGGAATTCTAACACTTCTATTTACCTTTCCCATTGCCACATAATCGAGGCCGTCAGAGCAGTTGAAGACAACACACTGCACAGCAAGAGCTTTAGCTAAATCTTTCGTGGTCTCTGTTTTACCTGTCCCTGCAGGACCCTCTGGGGCTCCACCAAGGTTTAAATAAAAAGCTCCAATCTAGGGAACAGAAATAGTTCATGAAAATTATTAGAGCATCATTTATGAGAGATTGTTTTGAATGAAACTGTGAATTTAAATTGCACTAGATACAATGACTGTATGAAACAAACAAAGAATGTTTATATATTAAACCAATTTATAAATCTAAAAATTATTTACAGTCTAGAAAGAGACAAGTGAATTTTCCACGAAAGAAAGTTTAGTCTTATACATCATCACAACAACGATTACTCAAACTTTATTAGATCCATCCTTTATTTTTTTGTTTAGATACAACTTTAAAATTGAATTTGAAGCCATTACTCAGTTGCTATTCTTTTCTACATCTGCTTCTCCTTTAATATATTTTTCCACTTTTCATTTTCCACACTCCCTTTTGTTGCACTTCTACTCCATTGACCATCCCTCAAGGAAATTTTTCAGGATTGTAGGATTACAAGATTAAAAGTCTGTGAGCCAAAAAATGGAACGAGACAAGCAGCCACATCACCTTTTTCTGTCATAACTATGTACAGAACCATTAAGGTTTCAACAAATATGTACCAAACGTTAGCTAGAGCCATACCACAAAACCTATAGCTATGAAGAGAGCAAAATATCTTCATATGCATCAGTCAGGCCTTTTCAGAGTAATTCTAAACCTACAGAGGTGGTTATTTGGTCTCCACAACATGTCTAGTAAAATTTGAAACCATCTTCCAGCCAAATAAATTGCAAGAATGTTGTGTTCTTGTTACCTATGAAGTGATAAAAACTAGATAGGGAGGTTTTTCTTTAGTATTTCAAAAAACAGAACAGTCCACTACTGAAGTCATGCTGGTGGGCTGTGCAGATTCATTGCTATAGATCCACCTAACGTTCAATAAGCTACAGAGATTATGATCTTTGAAAACTCCCCTTCAACAGAAACACCAGCCTCACAGCAACTGAAAGCCCTGTATGGTCGTAATGAACAGTGTAAAAAATAACATCCTACAGTAAACATGGTCGTTAGTAATATCTGCAGAAGATCATACCAAGGTGCGATAACACCTGTCTGTTAGAGGAGTAATGACCAGGCGTGGCGAGTTTCCAAGGTATTCATAAGCATATTTTACATTGCAGTTAATGATGCAGACACGAACGTTCTCTGATTCCCAGTAATACCGTAGTTGTGCAAGCCATTGAAAGTCTGTTTCATTCTGTACACCTGATAGACACACAATCAAAAGCAACAATAAAGGAAGTTTTAGATAGTGGATTTTCTATTAAATAGAAATTTGAAACTTTGAAATTATTACTGTTTATTCTCACATCTAAGTAATCACATACACTTGATACATCTTAAAACTGTTGTGTTTCACTAAGCAAAATGAGATTGGTTAGGTATTTTTAATTAAGGAATTAAAAGCGCACAGGAATAAAAATATCTTAAAATGATAGGTACCACTTTCAATCATATCCATGAGGACATCTCTAGCGTGGACATCAATAGTAACCAGGGCACCCAGTGTAGTCCTTGTTTGCTTTGACAGTTTTCCTCTTACCAGCTTTACGATATCATTAAGTTGAAGCTGAAGTGTATCGTAATAGTCCTTTAAGCCCTGGGAGAAACAATGGTAGCTATGAAACTGAATATTTGACAGTTTCAAGTGTTTCAGACTTCATTACAATAATTAAATACCATAATGGGGATTGCTTATTAAACCATTCTTACATCATCATATTTTTGCATCAACTTCTCTCTTAATCAGTTATGCATTTATGATTTTAATCTATGCTTCTCTGAACAAGAACATTCAAATATCTGAATCAAGGTTATAAATAGCTTTATAGAAATCTCATACCAAACTCATACGCTGACTGTAGAAAGATAAGGTTTGATTAGGCAAAATACATTCTCTGAAAAGAAAAATGAGCAAAAAAAAAAAAAAAAAAAAGATTCTGTATCACACAGTACCTCTGGCTGACTGCAAAGAACTTCATGGACCTCACTTGTCCAGAACATTTGAGATACACACAATACTACTTGTCCAGGCCACTCCAGAACCCAACTTTTTCTCTCAGTCTCCAGATATGCCTGAAAGAGACAAATACAGTATACAAATACAGTGTCAGTGCATACACACCATGACGGGGGGCTCTGGTGGATGAAAAGCTTAACAGGAGCCAGCAATGTACACCTGCAACCCAAAAATCCACCTTTATCTTGGGTAGCATCAAAAGAAAAGACTGGGGACACATTAGAGCAGACTTTTCAGCACTTAAAGAGAACCTACAAGAAACCTGGAGAGGGATTCTTTATCAGGGAGAGTAGATTAGACAAGGAATAACCATTTAAAACTATTTAAGGGTAGATTTGAATGAGATAAGGAAGAAATTCTTTACTATGAGATTGCTCAGCTTCTAGAACAGGCAGGCCAGAGAAGTTGAGGGTGTTCCATCCCTGGAAGAGTTCAAGACCAAGTCGGATAGGGCTTTGGCCAGCATGATCTAGTGGAAGGTGTCCCTACCCATGGCAGGGTGGTTAGAACTGAGTGATCTTTAAGGTCCTTTCCAACCCAAACCACCCTATGATTCTATAATGTAATGAAAAGTATGTATTGTGACTCTATTGATGTTCTTTGATGAAAGTAATCTTTTTATTTTCGGAATGTAAGTGAACTTTTAAATGGCTTTTTACCCACAGATGTGCAATTTGAACTCAAATGTTAAGATACATTTACTTATATTTCCATATTATGTAAATATTCAGTGTGTGAACTTCACACAAGAAATCTTTTCTGGCTCATGATCTTTGTTGAGGAGGGAGGAAATGTTAATCAAACTCAAATGACATATCCTTGAAACACAGTAATGCTGCAAATCTTTTAAAAAAATGTAAATCCAGTATTACAACTTAAATCATACTCAAACTAAACTTTATCTCTCTCAGTGGCCTATAAATATAAGACATGTTAACTTCACCTATTTGAACTCCTGTGGTCAGAAAGAATTTTAGGAAGCAGACAGCCTCAAAATAAAAGGAAGGTCTATTCCACTGTGTGCTACTGTTATTAAATTATTTCAAAACCTATGCTACAAAATCCGTACCATTCTTGACTTAGCAATAACACTGCGTATGCTCTTCAGCATAACATCTTCTACTTGAATTAACCACTTCTCCACTGCGCCTCGAGCTTCAGAAGTAGAAATTGTTGAAATCAATTCAACACGCTCGCCTTCAGAACTATACATTGCTTTTATATCCAGATTGGGAAGGAAATGTAGCTTTGCAATGCCTTCAAAACACTTCTTCAAGTGAGGCTGAACTCTGAGAGGATCTTTGGTCTCTGATAGGATCTCCAACATTTCATCATTAGACAAGAAAAAGAAGCTAGAAAAAGATTTAGAAAAAAGCAAAAGTTTAAAATAAAAAGAAAAGGAATAAAAAGCTAACTGAATTACCAGCTACTTTAAGGGCTGACCTTATTAAACAACAAATAAATGTTTGGAATCTTTGTTTCTGAAATAGCCCAAGCACATCATACCGGGGAAAGAAGAGACGCTTTTTCTCGAGATAAGCATTAAGCCCTTTCATGATTTTGTCAAGAAACTCATTACAGCTCTGAAGCTTCTCCAGCATCCCTTCCAAGGAAGTGGCAGCAAGAACCTGTAATAATAACCGCATGCCAACTGTTAGTTATAACTAAGATACTTCGAACAGCAGAAATTCCTCAAATAACGTACAACACGATTTTATTCCTAGAAAGCCTTGGCAGCTGATGTAACTTTATATATTCCAAAAACAAAAACACTGCTGAAAACAAACAGAGAAACTACTGTTTCTTTCCAAGTACAGTCTGTTTTCCTTACCTGTGAGTCTTTGGCACAGTACTTCATAATATCCTTCCATTGTCTATCCACTGTTTGAAAGAGCCGCCCCTCTTCTGGCATCTGTTGCATAATATCCTCAGAAGAAAAAATGGATTCCAAATAAAGCCACTGTGCTTGCACTTTCAGCCATTCATCAATTATTTCCTGAATTTCAATGAGGCGACTCTCCCATTCCTTAATAAATATTTAAAGAATGTTACCTGAATATTTTTTACACAGGTAGTATAAAAGAAAATAATTATGAAAAAAGTGGATCCTGCAATACTCCACTTCCCAAGAAGAAAATAAAACACGTCTAGCAGTCAGCAGAATAAAAAAACTTAGCCGTATTTAGGTTCTTTCACATATTCACATTTCACATGCACAGATGGCCAAAGGAGTTTAGAAAATAAAATGCATCTGGAATTTAATTTTCCCAAATGCAGTTATTGCTTTAGTGCTATGATCTTTCAATAATGTAACAGTTAAGCGACACCATGCAGGTTACCAGTAACATTTTTTCTCCATCTCCCACAGCAAGCAGCTGTTGGTTTGCCACTAGAATACAGCAGGAACACGAGAGTACTAGAAAGACCACTAGATCAGAAGAGAGATCCAGTCAGCCCAGTATCCTGTCTCTAAGGCAGGCAGGAACAGTGCCTCTAGAAGAGGCTGGAGAAGCTCTAAGTACCTTTTATGAGGTTATTATATGTTACCCGAGCCTGCTTGAATTAGGATTTGCTAATAAACTGAAAGAATTAGGGAGGGTAACTGCAAACAAATTCACCAGCCTCTCTCCTGGCCATGGACAAGGTGTTCGTGCCACTTAGACTACTCTAGCCCTGCAAATAGACAAGCAGGTTAAAATTGATCCATCCCTGTTCTAAAGCCTGATTTAAAAACAAACAAAACAAAAACCAACCACTTCTTCCAGCCCTCAAAAAACTTCCTTGCCTAGCAGTAATCACTACAGTTCGAAATTTGATTCCCAAACTGAAGGACTAAATCACTACGTGTTAATCATTTGAACAGTAATGAAACATTAATTTCAAGATATTAAGAAGCAAGGTTAAAGTCCCTAACTATAATAGTAACTTTCAAGGTATGTGAACCAAAATTCTCCTGGTTGCATCTGAATGGCAAAGGAGAGAAGAATCAAAACATGAAATGTAGAAGGAGTTGTAATGCAGAAATAATGTAAGAAGGACTTAAACAAACTCCAAAGAGTCTTGATGAAATGTATTTCACTAATATCAAGTAAAACACTGTAATACAATTGGCTTACTTTTGCATGATAGTTATCGTGAAAAACAAACAAACAAAACATCGCTTTTCCTCATCATACCCTGATTTCTTTGTCAAATGGTTTAATGAAAGGTGATCCCCTCATTGTCTGAGTTTTCACAATCTGATCTTCAAGAACAGCTTGAATCTCATCCACTGCAGACAGAATATGAACACCAGTCTCACGATAAACAGATGTATTAAAGGAAATCGAATCCCAAGTTTCCATCATTGCATTCATTGCTCTCTCTAAGGAAAATTCCTAACATGTAAAAAGAAAGTAATTTACCTTAGTTATTGTATTGTTGGTTTTTTTTTCAGTTGATTAATTCTATATATAACTTACCCAGCTGAACAAGCTATTTTAATCTAACAGCATGAATTATTTATCACTTTTTCTTAGTAATTACCTTTCTAGTGTACTGAAAACACTCAGTACACACTGTACGCTCAGGAAATACTAAGGATGTAACACGGGATACAAATGTATACACACTCACTGTTATCATCTGATAAGCGAGAGACTCATCAAATCTCTTTAGCATAAGCATAAAGAAAAATATTCTAGCAGGTGATAAAAGCTATCACAATGAGATCTGATGTATCTGTCACAATCAGATCTTCATGCTTACCTTACTTGCACCCATGCTTATAGCTTCAAATTCTTCCAAATAAGGGGCTAGATTCTGCTTCAAAATTTTTCTCAGAGTAGTTCCAGAGTCTGGTGTCAAATCATACCCTGCTATGTTTGACATCTGCTGCCAGTGACGAGTTCGCAAGCCAGGGTTACAAAAGACATTCACAGTGGGAATATTCTCCTAGTTGGGGAACAACATGTATACCATAAAGATCACAACGCGCATCATTTCTCAACTTTTCTATCCTCATCCTTGATGTGCATTCAAAATGCCTCTGCAGTAGGCAACGGCATGAAAACATCTTCTGAAAAGCGCAGACGGATCCATTCAGCTATTCATTCCATTCCTAAGTAATTGTAGTCAATTACTGAAGAAGAAATATAGAACTACAAAGCAAAGTCTGGTCAAGAAAGTAAAAAGGAACAATTTTTCAACTACTTTATGTGAGACTGGACTACCATTTAACATAGCATAGCCTCCTGTCAAAATTCTCAGCTACATTCTTAAATGTTTCCCTGAATCCCCAAAGCACTTCTCCCTGTATGCATTTACTCCTTAACAGTCCAAATCCCTGTAGCTGCCATAAAATCTGTAATATTTTAAAATAAATAGGCCAGTACAGTGTGGGAATGGGAATCTCTCCCTGTGATAAGAAGAAATAAATTCCAGAGGTTACTCCATGGTGCCCATGTTTGCTAACTTAGAGCATGAGCACTTCTCTTTCATTCCCTGTGGCAGGATTGGGATGTCCATGAATACACTGTATCCAACAGTAAATCTTGGTACAACAGTTATTTGCACGTATGGTCTCATCAAGGCAAGCTTAACAGCATTCCAAAGAATTGCACGGACATAATTATTACTCAAACAAGCCGTGGCATTCTGCTGTCTGGTCTTCTTTTTGAGGCCCTGCTGGACAGAAAGAAGAAGGAAAGATTTTGCCTAGGGCATTTGTGGGAGACTAGAGGCAATTTGGCCCTGGTATGTGATTCAACTTCCAAACGGGTTTTACTTACATAAAACACTAATCTCCAAACCTAACAGAAAAGCAGGTCTCAGACACTACAGTATTTATCCATACTTAGTACTGAATTTGGCATTTCTCTCTCAGCATTAATTTGTAATAACTCTCATCTTTTTTTTTCCCTTTTTCTTCTCTTTTACCTTAAAGTCTTTCATCTGCTCCAGAACTGAAGAACACATGGTAAGAGTTGGATTTGTCTTTCTTTCTTCTGTCTTCTCCTCTGCAGTTCTGTGTGATGTCTTTTTCAACTCCTGCTGAATTTTCTTCTGTTTTTGTTGGAAGAGTTTTGACATTCTGTAAACCTCTCGAGAAAACTCATCAAGCTCAGCCTCCATGATTTCTCCATTGAGTTCCAAAAAAGCACCATCCATCCATCTGAGAAAAAAAAATGAGAAAGTAGGACACAAACATTAAATCCTTGTTTTGCAATACGAACAGGTCAAATTAATAGCTATTTAAATGAAAGTAAAGTTCTTGTTTCCAGTTATTATCATTCTTCACACAATGCTAAAGTATAACTGAAGGGCGGACTGATCACGCTCTTCTGTTATTTGCATAAAGCTTGCAAATCATTCACATGCCGATATCAAGAAACTGCACAGACTGAGGAATATTTTAGTTTAGCTCTTCTTAGAGATGAATACACGACACCAAAATATCCTAGGCATCTGGATTTTCACTCAGAAAAAAATCCTACTATCCAGTCATATCTTATTTTATAACTTCCAAATACAATGTAATCATTTGAGCACACCTTCGCAGCACTCTGTACAGACATTAAAGATGGCTTTCATTACGTACAGGCTGTGACCTTTCTAATTACACGTCTCTCTCCTTCCATACCAAATGGCTCATACCTAACCTTTTTTTTTCCCTTCTCCCCAGTACATTTCTTTCTGCAGAGCTTATTTATAGACTTCATCAGTACAACCAGTACAGTTATAACAAAATACATATCTTTAGTGCACTGCAAATGAGTAAATAGACGTTTAGTAGCTGAATTAATTAAAATCAACAACCCTAATACATAAATTACAGCACCATTAAACTTGGATTGCTAGTAACCAATAAACATTTACAAGAAAACAAAAGCATATTCTATACCTGACTTGAACAAAAATAGCACGAGTATTTTGTCCATTCTCCCTCCCTTAGCCTCAAGAGTATACAGTACTGAGTTACCTTTTTTCAGTTCGCTGCCATTTCAGTATGAGATGAAAGAGTTTCTGGTATGGCTCAATCTCAAGTTTTAAGCTGCTGAGAAGTGGGAAGTCACTTAACTTCCATTTCAACAGAGTCTCTTCTTTATGAATAAAAGCTACTGCTTCATCAGCTTCTTGTATGCGTTTCTGTAAGGCTCTCAGGTCACCTACATACTGAAATTAAATAATTGTATGTCTTGAGAAATAACTAACTAAATAAATTATGCTATCAAAAAATCAGGTATCAAACTATAATAAGCCGTTTTATTTTTGTCTTAACTCCCTTGAGAGTAGAGATACCTTGCAGAGAGATCTTGATAGTGATGGGCATTCAGCAACAGTGTGAAATTTAACAAGCACTGGATTCTGCACCTGGGATGGCAACCCTGGATATACATACACAGATTATGGGAAGAGAGGCTGGAGACCAGCCCTGCAGGAAGAGGTCTAGGGATTTTGGCTGATGGTAAGGAGAACGAGCCAACAGGTGCCCCAGCAGCCTAAAGGGCTGATCATATACTAGAGTGCATGAAGCACAGCACTGCTGGTGGGCTGAGGGAAGCGACTGCTGCACCTTGCTCTCTGCTGCTGTGATCTCATCTCAAGCATTGTGTGCAGTTTTTGGTGCAGTATAAGAATAAAAGAAGGACATAAAACTATGAGAGAGCATCAAAAGGAAGGCTACAAAGATGATGAAAGGTCTAGAAGGAAAGATGTCTGACGAGTGGCTGTGGCACAACCTTACAGTAAACTCTCCTTTGGGTCAGATGTTATTGCTGATATATTCCAATAAAAGAGCGGGGTGTCAGGATGGCTTTTAATGGGTTTTGACAGTGTGACAGGAGGATAATACACTTTTTAGTTCACATCTGTAAACAGAATTACTTTAAATTCTTTCCACAATCTCTGTGCATTAAAAATATTTCTACCCATTTTACACTGAATATTAACCAGACCTGTTGCATGCAATCCAGCTCTGAGTATTCTTCAAGCTCTGTCACAGACTGTGCTAGCTTCTCTAATTCCACTGTCAGTTTCTCAGATCTATGAATTAGTTCTTGTTCTCCTTTACGTTTGGACTCTTCAATCAGCTACAGAACAGTTGATTGTTTTCACAGCAAAAAGCAATGAAGAAGGGGTTGTCAGTCTTTTCAATAATTAACTTTCATAGGCCTGTCTAAATTAAATATTTAGCACAGACAGAAAATAAACAGTGCAAGTTATTATCCTTACAGCAAATACATTTCAGAAGTTGCTCTCCGTATGTTCCATTTAACTACATCCAGCCTCTAACTTTAGCATGGAACCCTTACCTCAATAATTGAGTTAGAATTGCAGAAAGACTTCTTTCAGCAAAATACAGGGAAGTTCCAATTGCTACAGCATGAGGTGTAAACACTGACACCAGAAAGACTGGATGTAACACAGGAAAGAATTAAGAGATTCTCATCTCTAGGAGAGAAAGAATGCTGGCAAGACAAACATAGACAAGAGGTGGAAAAGAAAGTAACCTACAATCACTAAGGGAACATCAGACGTTACGTCTTTGCTAGTAGTGATTGCCACCTAAATAACACTGTTCCCACCATTCGCTCACTGACAGAACAAAGCATTGTTTTAATCAAATGTTCCTCAGTCCAGAGCACTGAAACATACTAAGGGCCCAGCAGATACATTTTCATCCCTTATCAACTGCACTGCAGTGAATGTTTCCATTCCTATAAATTACCTAGCACTGACCAGAAACAAATCAAGATATCAGGACTTGCTGAGGGCTTTAAGTTGCAGTGACAACGTTCTGCATTTTCATATTCCTCCAAAAAATTCCTCCCTCCTTTGATACAAAAATCTGGGAATACATGATTTAAGCATCTCCAAATCCATAAAGTTCGTGCTATATGTTTGGATACAGTTAGCTGCTGACAAAATAAATAGCCCAAGAGAAGTGAAAAATCTAACAAGTCAAAATATACCATGAAGAAAATATCCTTACATCATCATGCTCATCAAAAATAGGGTCAATCTTCTTTGGCCATAGAAGAACTGTTGCATTCAGTGCAATGTCCTCAGGAGAAAATAAATAAACATCTAAGAAGTATTCCATTTGCCAGGAGCACTCCTATAACAGATTCCACAGAACATCAGGTATCACAATCCGTGTAAGACACGGGTAGGACAGAAGCATCTGCAATGATGCAGTAGGAGTCTTCGTTTCATGACTTTTCAGAACTGCTACTTCAGGCAACTGAAGATCAACATTCAAAATGCACAGAAGTTACTCAAATCCCTGCCTCATTTGTGAGCTTCTTTAATATGACTTCTGTAGCCAGCTCAGCTACATGCAAAATCTTCAGGTATCATTCTCTACCATTTTGCATCATACATGTTTTACACTAAAAACCATGCTACCAAACACCAAACATTATGCACATCATCCTAACAGAGCAGAACAAGGAGGTTCTTATCCAAACATGCTGACACACATTTTACACAATTTTCCAGCTTTGTTCTCCAAGCACACATGAAGCACTAGCACTGATGTGTCATCTATATTCTGTTTAAACAGCGAACTGGTTTTGTGTGTTCAGAGCCATGACATGAAATTCACTTTCTACCTGTGTTAGCTTTGACAAAAATAGCTTTTTCAAGCAGCCCTGAAATAAGCCTGAAATAAGGGAATGGGGAATAAGAAGTGCAGCCTGCTTCTCAAGGAAAGGCATGTGATAAAGGATGAGCAGCACCTCTCTCTTGTGTATGAACCAACGCTGCAGGTACAGTACAGTCATACACACTGAATGATCAGCTGAAAGTCTCTGCACTCCAGAATGAATTCTGTATTTGCACAGGCCAGGGGAAAGATAAAGAATGAAGTAACTATCATTTACCTTGATCCTTAATGAGAGGTCTTGAATCCCTTTGGCTTTTACCTCCTTTATGTAAGCTATTGTTTCCACCATTTCTTCTGTGCTCTCTGGAACTTTTAATGCACGTTCTTTAATTGCTTCAAATTCCCTGCATATCCTGCAAGATTATTTGGTACATAAAGTTACCAAATTTTAAGATTTTGACTGGTTTCAAGTTTAGGTTTCATGGAATTAAAGTTCAAATTACCCCCGTACAGCTCCATAACTTTATGAAATAAACAGGGAATATGAACAAGCAAACCTAGGAAAATACTGTTTATTAACTTACAACAAAAGGCTTATTTGGATTTAGGGGTGTACTTTTGCAACAAATGCCTCAATTATTTTAATAACTACATGAACTTAAGCACAGTATCATTAGCATACATACAAACACATCCCTAGTAAATATTCTTTCATTTTGATAACATGGAATCACTGTAAAACAGGGTTATAAATTATCCATTTTAATTCAACAATTCAATAACACTTAATTAATGATCTAACCTATGCTTGCAAGTTAACTGTTAGAATCCATTAGTAATAATATCTATCATTACCTATGCAAACCTAGAGGTATCGACCATACACATAAGAGAATCCAGCCAGTCTCTCCTTGGACAGTGCCCAGTACCAGTTTCCTCCATCAGCTTTCGAGCAGAGGAGAAAAGGGCACTGTCTGGTGCAATTGCCATGCAATTTTTAGGTCACCAGGAGCCCTCATTACACGAGAGTATGATACATTTGCATTTCTGCTATGGATTTAACACACATAAGATTAAGAAGAAGAACATTCTACTTACTTTTCATTTTCCTCTCTGTAATTTGCAACTATTCTGTCCATTAACATTTTTGCAAAGGCCTTTGCATTACTAGCCAAACCTTGCTTTAAATCCACACAGTTCAAACAGATCATAGGGAAATGAATCACCTCTGGTAAACTCATTATTTCCTTCTTGAGGGTGAAGAATTCATCTATGAACTTCAGAAGAACACCAGATTTCACACATCAGGGCAGTTATTCAAATACTTGGCTAAATGAGTAAGTATTACATATAAAAGAAAATAAACAGGCATCTTTTTCCCATTTATCACATACACTTTTAGGAAAAGAAGCTTATGTTACAGGTTTGCAGGCAGTCAACATAATTTTTAGCTAATGGCTGAGCATCTGCTATCCTTTGTTCCCCTTTTATTATTACTACATATAGTAGATAGTAAACATCAGTAAACGTTACATATAAAATGTGGAATTAAAACTTACAGCAGTATATTCACCAAAACTGTGTTGTTCTGCTCCAAATCTCTCTATTCGTGCCTGTGCTGTCCCATCTACAAGCCAGCCATACCTTCCAACTACAATTCAAGAACCGCACATGTTACATGACACGTTACTGCACAGCAAGTTACTCACTGCAGGTAACACAGTCAGCGGTCAAACACACTCTTCTATCACTCACCATAGTTTTCAAAATATTCCTTTGGACCTTCTAAGTTATCCCTGATAACTTTTTTCAGTGTAGATGCAGCCCATGCTACGATGTGGGTGGGAAGCTCAGTGTGCAGAGTTGTAGCACCTCCCGCCAGCCACGAATGTACTGTTTGGACATTCTAGGAGTGCAATTTCCAATTAGTGGATTTAAATATAAAAGCAATACATACGTGTATTTTAAAGGCAATAAAACACTATATCAGAAAAGCATGAGGCCCTTATCACAGTCAAAGCCAGGCACCTCATACACACCTAACGAGATTCCAGATGCAAAAAGTCCACCAAGGAACACGAAGGATGGATAAAAACAATCTAAATCATCCAGTCCTACATACATTTGAGTTCTGTCTAATGTGCAAAAAACCATAACGAAACCCAAAACACTTCTCTGAAAGTACCAGAAGGCGATTAAAGGCCAGTATTCAACTCACAGGGACACACCTGAAGTCCCAGAAAGGCAGCTGCCTCCCCCGTCACATGCTGGTTCCTATGATGCACACCTTTGTGTATTGCACATATTTGTTATTTGGGGCTTTTCTTTTTTCCTTCTTTATTTTTTCTTTTTGTTAAGAAAGAAAAGGTGTGTGAACTGATTTTATTTGTTGGGGATCTTAATTATTAACACAAGCTTATGGTAAATCATCACACAAAGTGTTAATTAGAATGGTGTTTCTATGCAAAATGTTAGTTCAGAGTATATGCTAAAAAACAGCGTTAAAAACAAAGACATTACAAGTACACAAATAGATCAGGAAGCACTCCTGGGTTTTCTGAACAAACCTAAGGAAAAAAAGGGGTGAAGTTACCTTCTACCTGGTCTTCTTTTGTGGGTTAGTTTTCAGGCTGACTCCTACTCAGTGAACAAGCAAACAATTGTGGACATACACAGTTTTGCAGCTGAAAACAGCAGACTAAAACAATCAGTAGCAAACGTGTCTATTTTTCATGAACAATGAATGGCAAAGCGAGTCTCAGAGCCTGGAGTTCTGCTGGGCATCCCTGAGAAAAACTGCAGAATCCCCATAGAAAATAAATATCTCAAGATGGATTTTGCTTCCCATTATCATGATAGGCAGGGTCCTAAATTACTAATATGTTCACATGCTGAGCCACTTATCATTTATGTATTTCAATAAATAAAAAAGCACACCTGGAGAGTCTGTCCTATACGATTCACCACAAACAGAATTGCTTCTTCCAGCTCTTGGAAGCTTGGATAAAACTCCACATGTTTTTCTCCAATAATTAATTCCATCTTAAATAAAGGTAGGCAACTTCCTTCTTCAGGATCAAACAGTTGCACAAATGCCTCAACATTTCTTATAAGTAGATCTCTCAGCTAAGTAACAAAATAGATCTCCTATTAGTTGAAGGCACAGGAAGTCCCACCCCACTTACCCTTCATTCAGTAAATCAAATTTTCCACTCATTTCAGCAGCTCTGGACCAGCTAAAGGATGGCTATTATCTTTTTAATGACTTCTGAGTGTCTTAGCCCCAGCTCTTAAAGAATGCAAGCTAATAAACACACACAAACATTCCACTTTGGTCAAGTCCACATATCTATTCTTACTACAAAAGTAAGCTTATTACCAATACGTGCCTTCAATATACATGAAATATCTTGCATGCATTTTCCTCCAAACTTGGTGGGGCTTTTTTTGGTATTTGTTATCATTTGGTTTTGATGGGTACAGCCATCCTTAAAACGTCTGCCTCCTTGAAAAGCTGAACACAGATATCCCCACTGATCGTTATGTTTATGAACAGAACTATGGAAACATCAGATTTTTAAGTTAATTGGCAATTAAAGGATTGTTAATTTTCAGTAAACTCAAAAGTTTGAAAAACAACTGTCTCAGTCTGGATGCAGTGGTATCATGTGAATGTTCTCATCTGTTAATAGGAAATAAAACTACTGGAAATTCCTAGAACAAATAACTGACCAACACTCCAAGTAACTGTCATCTCAGTGTGAATAATCAGGGAGAACAGAAGATCAGCTCACAAAGCACTGTGCTGTCACCTTCCAGAAGAACAAGCTGTGTTTGGGATTTGGCAGAACTGCATACATGAACACTTGCATACATCTCAGCTAAGGCAGGCATTGAGTCTGTTTGTACAGATGTGTTTCAAAGAGTCCAGGCTTTATTCATTTTGCTTACAATTACGTATGACGTGTAATTGTAGTGCTAAGAACAGTGACAGGGAAAGTTCTGAGAACACTGAAATATTCCCTTCCTTAAGTTAATTACATTCTCGTTGGTAGAATTCATACATTTTCTGCGTCCAAGAATCAGAAGTAAAACAATTACACATGACCATGGAAGACATTTCATATAAGGGAAGTTAAGAATACACAACTTTCTGAATACTTTGCCTGACCACATGCAATCGATCGTTAGGAATGATTGCTTGAACAAGCCCCATATCATACAAAAGTGCAGACTCGTTTAAATTAACATTTACCACAGGGAGGAAAGATTATTACCTGATTAGTCATCAGCGTAGCCACACAGCTGTAAAAAGAGTCAAGCTGATCCAAACTTACACCATTCGATGCTGCCTCCTGGGTGAAGAGACTGATAACTCTTTGATACCATGTATTCAGTATCTTCTCTTCTGCTTTGGAACAGCTCAAAGAGATATCTGTCTTTAAAGATTCACAGTCAATTGGCCCTTTTAATCTGGAAAGGAAAGGTTCAGCCTACTGTATAAACAGATTTTTTAATGGAGTAAAGTCATACTAATGCTACGCTGTATTACAAACCCTTTGGTACTTAGCAGAAAGCAGCTGAGAACCTAAGCATCACTTATGCAGCCTTAAAATAAAATAAAAATTACTCCAAGCCCCAGAAAATAAAAAGTAACCTAAAAAAAAAAAAAGAGGTAAAGACAACAAAGATCCAAGATTGAAAATAAAACTCAATAACTGACGAAAAACAGCCTGAATAAGAAATTCGATCCAGTTCAACTGGACCTGTAATGGACATCACGGCATAGAGACTGACTAAATCATGAGGGGACCTAAAGAGAATTACAGGACAATCATGAACTATACATATGATGGCTGATATTACCAGAAATGTAAGGGAAAATAAAATACTTCTACTCAGGAGACAGAAGAGAAGTTAAATGAAATGTGTCACAGCACGAAGTAACTTGTCCGAATAGCATTAAATGACACACTGAACAAATTCAGTACAGAAAAAAGCACCCCCAAAACAGATTAAATAATAGAATTCCTTAAACTCTCATTTCTCAGCTTCAGAAATTTACACTGGTCAATAACTCACCAAAACTGACTTTACCTGAAACTTACAAAATCCGCTAAGAGAAAGGTAGAGAATTCGGCATAACCAAAATCCAGCAAAGTCTTCATCGTGGGGTGAAGAATGTGCAAGTTGGAGAGGATCCGTTTTTTTGCTTGGATAAAACGTTTATGCCACGGACTAGAAAAATCCAGGCCTCTGAGTAAATAAACAGACAAAGAAATAAAAACAAGTGAAGTGCTCAAGTAATAATTGAATAAAACATCCTTACGGATAAACAGCAGGAATCTGGAGTGCCATAAGCATATCTCCAGTATTAAGCAGCGGAAGATGATCTGTCTAACTGTCCATATCAGATCATCTGCTTCTCCTAAACCTTTATCTATGTAAACTTCTAACTTCAACAACTGCAAACAGGAAGTACTTATCATCAATATCTAGGTGGCAGACATTCTAACGTTCCAGAAATTGTGCAACAGGATTCTGTCTACCTGACTTGCTCTCCTGCTTTGCAGAGTACAGTGTTTTTCCATGGGATGTCAAAGGCCTCACAACATTACACCGCAGCCGGAGAAAACCTCGGCACAAGGTGCAGTTTCAGTGTTAAACTACTGCACAGTGCTGCTGCCTCACACTGAAGTGTCCCACACAGTATCACACTGTAACTGCTCATGCAGCTCAGTTAGCATTTCTTGTGTGCAACTGAGCGTGCTTTGCCTGTGTAATGTGCTAATTGAATCCACTCACAATGGTGATAAAGGCAGAGGTGCCTCCTCTTCATCTTCAAGTCCTTTCACATTGGGCTTAATAAGAACACTTCGCACTAGGAAGAAACAAACCAAAAATGTATGGGTGTGTTCAATAGGCACTGTAGTGCCTGAGTCGTTCTCCAAGATGGATCACACACACATTGAGATGGGAACTGCATCCTCCAAGCCTTCAAACACAATAAACAAATAACAACAGGAAAAAAAAACACACACAAAAATAAACCACCCCCTAAAAAAACACATTTCCCCAAAAGTAACTCAAAATCACATATTTTGCTAAGTGCCCATAGAGAATCAGGTCTTAATTCCAATCACTTCGCCCCTAATCACAAAGGTAGAATTTAAATGATTAAGAGAATTGGTGGCAATTTTGTTCAGAATAAATACAGTGGTGTACTACAACTTCACTACTAATGACATTACCAAGTCAGTCACCGTGTCAGTTGCTTATTTTCCTTAACATGTGTTTAGCTTTCACTAAATACGATCAAAGTGGCTGAACGTCAGTTTTCAGGTGCAAGGAATGTAAATAAATAAGGATAGCTCAGGATTTCAAAGAAGTACACTTGCAAAATTGGAACTTAGTCATCTTTTCTGAAAGTTTAAAATTCCCAGTGAGTTGTACAAGTGATGTCTGAAAATAGTGAATTATCTCTGCAGATTTGTCCTGGGAGCTCACTCAATAGAGAAAGCATCAATAAAACTATGGATATGCTTGTAGATGAACAGCTTCATAAAGCTGCTATTCCAGAAGCTGAAAAATATATTATTACATTTTATGCTACATATTACATAATCTGTAAATGTTGTTACATACATAATATCATATCATAGCTTATATGTATTACATATGTGCAGGCACATGTAAGTTGTTAAATCTTACACACACACACTAATGACAGCACTGTGTAGTTTGCAGTACTTACCCATGCATCTTTTCATACTCTTCTCAAAATCCCTTATTATCTCCCCTAAGAGCTTTTCAATTAACAGCTCTCTGTCTTTGCCTTCCATGAGTGACTGTGGCACCAGGGTGAGCATGGACATCAGCCACTGCTGCTGAATGGGAACCACTGGATTACTTTGCACACACTTCTTCATAAAGAGATAGTTGGTCTGAAAGGACAGTCTTATCAGAGCTCCAATAACAAACTGCGTAAGTATTTCTTTCATTAGGTTTCATAGTGAAGTCTCTTTTCATTTACCATTTTTTATAACTAAGGGCAGGGAATATAATCGTATCTTTTACGTATTCACTGACCAGCACACTAAATACTACTCTAAAGTTGATAGAGTGGTCTCAGTGCTCAAACACAAAGCACTGAACTTTCCATGCCATGAAAGCCATGATTAGCAAAAACTCATCCATACTATTGTTGATACTATTGTTCTTTGGACAAACATTCTTCTAGCAAAGATTAAGTGCAAACAGATGGATTTTTTTGGTTTTATTTTGCCAAAGAAACACCTATTTATGCCTCCAAGTGATGCATTTGTTATAAAGCAGAAAAGGGAGCTGGATCTCTGTAGTCTTCAGAACGAGTTTACCCAGCATCAGCAACAAAAAGCAGTCTGCTTAACACAAGCATTTCAGTGCTGATTTAGGTTGAAGGCAGCTTTCATAGATAAATGATTTAAAAAATTATACCAATATTCTTACATGACTGTTCCTTGTTGAAATCAGGTGAATAATGTTAAAGACTATTTTTGTAAAGGCTACAGCATGATCTGTGACCTCAACTGAAAAAAAATCTGAAGCCTCTCAGAATATTTGTTAAGTAATGATCTTCAGGGAAGGTTTTGATTAGAACTTCAATTATCGATGAACATACACACGCCTTCTCTAACAGAATACTTTCCTTCTACTGGACCACAAGAAAGGATTACCTTTTGCTTCCTATCCCATTTTCCCCATACAAGACTACTGCAAAGGTTTTTCCTGTTCAGCAGGTACAAATTCCACATGACATACTGAGCTCCTCTGAACATGAATGAGATATCATTCACTGTTCTACTCTCAAAATGCAGAACACAGAATTTAACTCACTCGTCGTTGCTTTTGTTCGCTGTTCATCTGTACAAAGAAAAGAAAGAACTCCTAATGTATCAAGTACATTTAGAAAATAGACTTGCATCGTTATATATATCAGCATCAATTTCAATGGGACTACTTGAGAATATAAATCCATTTATGAATTATTAAGAACGGACACAAGTATCTTTAAGTGAATATTAAGAATAAAAGCATAAATGTCCCAATAGTAAAGCACAAAATAAGCAGTAGTGACAATACTAAAGAAATACATGCTTACAGCGGCAGCTAGTTCTGGGATTGGAGGTGCAGAACCTCTGTGATATTCCTCCTCCATGGATTCAGAATAGACTTCTAAAGCTCGATCAATTCTAAAGTAAAACGTACAGTCAGAAGTGCAGAAAAATAAAAATATTACATTAAAAATAATGCAATGATCTTAATTGATGTAACCTATTTTTTCATGTTTGATCACTAAAAAGTGAAGTGATAAAAAGAACAACATTTGTCCTAGCCAAAATCAGAACACACATATATGTATACCTTAATTGATCTCACCAACTGCCCAGTGCTCCTGTTGGGATTACATGTACTTTTCCTCAAACAACTACAACAGATGTTGTCCAACTGTATTGTGAAAATAAATAAATAAAGTACAGAGCGGAACTCCTAAAACCGTGGGAATAAATGGGAGACATTACTTTTGGAGCAACCTACGTATTCATCAACCTGGCAGCTGTGGTCCTCAGGCAGCAACACAGACCACCAAGTTCATGCACAAATGTCTTAAGATTAGTGACAAAGAAGCCTTTTAGAAGTAGATCCATGTTTGGATTCTTCATATGAAAGAAAGAAAGTGATCCAGATATTGGTGCTCTTTGAATACTTCAACAAATACTTTTACTTTTAACAGTTTTAGATGGAAAATATTCAGCATTGCAATAGTGACAAAAAATACCTCTGAAATGAACAAACACTGGTGTTATTTCTCAGATGTCAAAAGTGCAACGTTTCTTTCATTTGAACTTCAACATTTCTTGAACTTCAATACTCAACATTTTACTCACAGTAACTGATTAAGCATTGTTTGCTGTTCTTTGCATCTTCGGTACATCAGCAGCTTATTCTGTAATGGTGACGTTTCTGATACAACCGCTGAAGGCAAAACAATGGGAAGAAACGAACTTCTCAAAGTCTTTTTATTGGAAGGTGCTCCATCTGAGCGTGGCATCTTAAAGCATAACAAAAATGCAATACAAGAATTATCCAATTATTCACGTCCAGAAAATAATTTAACAACTGCATATATTAAATTGAATTTACACGAGACACAAAATGCAGCAGCCTCAGAGATTTCTGCCATCTAGGCAAAGCAGCCCCCAACCTCCAGGCTGCTCCACAACTCAGATCTCAGTTCCTGCTCTGATAGAGCCTGAGACAGCATTACTGTTTCTGTGGCTTCACTGCAGGATGCAGAGTCCTGATGGGAAAGAAGCAAATGGAAGCACGAAGCTAACCCAGAGGCATGCAAAGAGAGGTCTGAACCTTTGCTGAAAGACAGGCAGACCGTATTTTTGCCTGCATATTTCTCAGGGAAGAAAAGGATTAAAGCTATTGTCTATGCGCAAACTACCTCAAAAGTTATACAGCACACATGGAAAGATTAAGAAACACTGCGATCACCGTGTAAAAAGCAGCACAACGCCGCGGGCTTTTCAGAAATAACTGCGTGGTACTGACAGTGCGGCGCTGAACCCAGCAGGATTCAGCTGCGCGCGGCTGTCCGCGCTGCGCGGGGCCGTCCCCTTGGAAACGCGATGCACAAACTCGCAATTGCATTTCAACAGCTTCTAGAAGGGGAAATGTGGAGCTACCTCCCGCCTCAGTGCTGCGGCCTGGAAGCGAACGAAAACGGGGGTGAGAGACACGGTGACAGAAAGCAAGCTGAGCCGAGCAGCAATTCCTGCCAGAGGTTTCCCACCTGCCTGCCCGCACTCAGTGAGGGCTTCATGTCCCCCTTCCGAACCTGCGAGGGCTGAGGCTGTAAGAACAGCGGGAAAGAGCTTCAGGGCCGCTTTAGAAGCACCTAAACACATTTGTAATGCAATTCAGTAGCCCGGGACGGTTTTGAACGAGCAGAAAACGAGCACGAAGCCCAGGTACCCGGGGCAGAACGCGCACATAGGCAGCTTGCCCCTTTCTGTACCTGATGTGCGGCACCGACACCCTTTCCAGACATTATGGGGATGCGAAGAGTTCTCCTGAGAGTTTCAGTCCTGAAAAGAAGGCAGCTTCGTGCTGAAGGCGCGGTACTCAACGCTCCCTCACTCGCCCTCCCTTCCACAGCTCGAGACGCGCAGCGGGTAAGAGAAGGGCGGAGGCACACAGAACGGTGCCGCCCACGTGCGCAACGCCACACCTGAGAGGCGGTGCAGCCCCGCCCCGGGGCGGGCACGAGCTGCGGCCGTTGGGAGCACTGCCCTCTGGCGCCAGGCCGTGCCCGACAGCTCACTTCCGGCCGCTCCTGCCGGAAGCGCTGTGCGCCGGCTCCATGTGGCGCGGGCTGCGCGCCGCCCTCGGCTGGCTGAGCCGCCTGGGCGGTGGCGGGGCTCCTCCCGCTGCTATGGAGCCTATGGAGCGCGCCGTGGTGCGCTGTGTGCTGTCCGAACCCAAGCTGAGCCTGCAGCTTGTGCTCCCCGACGGCAGCGCACGGTATATGCAGCGGGACCAGGCGGAGCCGCTGGGCCGGGCGCTGGCCCGCATCGCCACCAACGCCGCGAAGGGCCGCGCTAAGGCGGGCAAGAAGAGCAAGAAGCCGCGGGCGGAGGACGGTGAGGCGGGCGAGGCTGAGTTGCCGGAGGTGCGGCTCTTCTCCCGAGACGGGCGGGCGGTGTCCGAGGAGGTGCCGAACGCGGCGGCCTGGCAGGACGGCGCCGTGCTGCAGGTCGGTGCCGCGCGGTACCGCGTGGAGCGCAACCCGCCCGCTCTCACCGAGCTGCGGCTGCCGCGCTCGCTGCTGGCCGGCTTCCCCGTGTGCCCTAAGGTGAGCGCCGAGTTCGCCGCCCCACAGCACTGCCTGTTCCGCTGGTACCGCGAGCGGCTGCCCCAGGGCGGCGGGGAGGGCCCGGTCTGGGAAGAGGAGCGGTAGCCAGAGGGCGGCGAGCGCGTCTTCACGCCGTCCAACGCGCTGGTGGGGCTGCGCCTGAAGCTGCGCTGCACGCCCGGGGACGGCGCGAGGCGCTTCGGGCCGCCCCGCGAGGTGGAGAGCAGCGGCCCCGTGGAGGCTGGTCCGGGCGTCTGCACCTTCGATGCGCGGCACCTCTACACGCGGAAGGTGTGCGGCCGCAGCTCCGTGCGCGCCGTTTCCTACAACATCCTGGCCGACACCTACGCCCAGACCGAGTTCTCCCGCACCGTGCTGTACCCGTACTGCGCCCCGTACGCGCTGGAGGTCGACTACCGGCAGAACCTGCTGAAGAAGGAGCTGGCCGGCTACAACGCCGACCTCATCTGCCTGCAGGAGGTGGACAAATCCGTCTTCACGGACAGCCTGGCCCCGGCTCTGGACGCGTTTGGCCTCGAGGGGCTCTTCAAGATCAAGGAGAAGCAGCATGAGGGCCTGGCCACCTTCTACCGCAGGGACAAGTTCAGCCTCCTGAGCCAGCACGACATTGCGTTCAGCGAGGCGCTGCTGTCAGAGGCGCTGCACGCAGAGCTGCGTGACAAGCTGGGCCAGTATCCCGTGGTGCGGGACAAGGTGCTGCAGAGATCGTCTGTGCTGCAGGTATCTGCGGCCATCCCATCCCAGCAGCCGCAGCCCAGCTGGGTGTGGGGCACAGTGTTGGCAGTTGGGGCGTGCCCCTGTTAGCTGGGGTGGTGGTCGTGCGCAGGGCAGGGGAGCACAAACACAGTGCTGACAGTCAGGCTTTAAGTAACCTTATGCAGGCAATAATATAAAACTTTAAAAAAAGGCCAGCTTACTTTCTTTGCCGTAAGGTGAAGTCAGCTGTTAGAGGTGCTGGGCCAGGTGTCCATTGCTGCTTTGGGGCATTAGCTGCCCATTGTTTCACTACTCAATCCTGTATCATAATAGGTATATCACTAAACTTAATCTTGGCAGTTGTGAGATTAACCTAAGTTAGCCTGCTTTAATAGTGCCACCAAACACAGAGGTGGAGAAATAAGAGTGGACAGACCTATGAGCTTGTTGATGCCAGTGGGGCAGCCTGCAGAGCGAATAGAAGTCTGTGAGGAATTTCAGAAGCTTTCCTACAGGTTTGTATGGCATGAGTAAGAGCAACAAACTTTCCTCAATAACTGAAATCACCTCCAAATGTGAGTTCACAAGAATACAGCACTACAGTTTGCTTGCTGAAGCCAGAGACGCAGCTCTGTTTCTGTCCCCAAAGTGATGAAAGAGCTTGAGGGGGTGGGGGGGAGAAACGACTGCATTTTCAATATACTGTGAAAAACTACTGAATGAATTGAAGGAAAACGTGGTCAAACCAGAAGCCTACAGACAGAGCACTTGTCAAATATCCAGATGTTGCTGTAATTCTGCAGTGGTAATACTAGCAATGTAAGTGGCTGAAAGTCATACCTTACATAGAGGATAAATAGACTCAATTTAGGAGCTGTGCCATTCATTAGTTTATAAGCATCAGGTCCTTTGGACTGGATTGCTGTGAAGGCATAAGCTAACTAATGCTTTTTCTTTTTAAAATATATAACCTCTATTTAAAACTTATTAAAGGCTTCTTTTTCTTGAAGGTTTCAGTTCTTCAGTCCGAAACTGATCCTTCCAGGAAGCTTTGTGTAGCAAACACCCATCTCTACTGGCATCCAAAAGGTAACTTTCCTACATTCTTCCTTATTCTTTTGCAGCTGTTAGCTTTTCTTGTGGAACTGAGGATTTTCTGCCCCATTCCGTACCTCGGTGATCCAAGCCTGGCTACTAGATTTACTTATCTTCCTGACAGTAAGATTGCTGTGGTCTGCCAGGCCAGCAGTAGAATACAAATGAATGCAGGACAGTCACATTAAACACAATTTGCCTGAAACGTGGACCATAAAATACAGCACTGTGTGTGCTCATGGCTCCCCCTTCCTGTTGTACCCAAAGGAGCTATGTTGTGGTGCTTTTATCACAGGAAACAAGTTGGGCTACAGAAGCTTTCAAGAAGGGACTCTCCTCCATTAAATTAGTTCTGTTTTAGTTCTGTGCCATTCAAAAACACTGTCAGGATAGCTTCCAAGAAGTAGAAGGCTGCTGTAATACGGGCGTTTAAGGTGCATAATTTTTAAAATTCACGGGAAGAAAAATTACATGTCCTCTGCTGTACAGTTTTGATAGTCACATATCAAAGGCATCTTTATTTATGAAAACTGTTCTAAAATACAGCACACGGGGGATTTAAAGCAGGATTGCTGTTTCAGAACCCTGTGTGACATACGTCTAAATGAGCAACTTGAAAAGCTCCTCCAGTGCCTCTATGAAGTATTTGAAGTAACATATTTTTACATCTTTAGGTGGGAACATCCGTCTCATCCAAATTGCCATAGCTTTGTCCCACATCGAGCACGTAGCGTGTGACCTGTATCCCAACATACCAGTCGTGTTCTGTGGAGACTTCAATAGTACACCATCATCTGGAACTTATGGTTTTATTAACACCGGTGGCATCGCTGAAGATCATGAAGATTGGGCCTCTAATGGGGAGGAGGAAAGGTGCAATATGCCTCTAAGCCATCCTTTCAAACTACAGAGTGCTTGTGGAGAACCTGCGTATACAAACTATGTTGGAGGGTTTTATGGATGTCTGGACTACATTTTCATTGACAAAAATGCTCTGGAAGTTGAACAGGTCATTCCATTGCCAACTCATGAAGAAGTAACCACCCATCAGGCTTTGCCAAGTGTTTCACATCCTTCAGATCATATAGCACTCATATGTGACTTAAAGTGGAAATAGGTTGGCTTTTGCATAATGCTTTTTGGAGGTTTTGTACAGATTGATGTACTGTTGAGGAACTGAGGTTCAACCCTGGCTTGTTTGCTACTAAAATGAGAGCAGTTCTAGAAAAGTGAATGTGTTTAATGGTTCTACTGGAGGTTATCTCACCATTGACATGAATTGTACAACAATTTCTCCTTCCCTTTTTATATGCTAATAGAAAAAATATTTCAGCTGTAGAGTTTTGAAAGTTGCATTATGAACCCTTTTACAGGTTTTTAAAGGACTAAAATTGTTGAAGATATGAATTCAATCTTATTTATAAGTGTACAAACCAAACCCTGTTTAATTCAGAACCGGATGCAGAATCTGGAAAGAAAAGGCTGTGGTTTGGATTCATTCAGCCTCGTTGTGATTACTGTCATAAGACAGAGCTTTTAAAATAAACTCAGAAGCTGGGTTTATCAGCCAGTTTTTAGCAAGTGGCACAATCAGTGTACCTGCTGCCTTCTGAAAAAACATTCCTTAATTATCAGTGAATGGTCTTGTTCAGTCAACAGCCATGTTAAATTTAAGATGATAATCAACTTGGAAGCGCTTTGCTTGCCCACTTAATACAGCTAGTGAGGGTCACTTAAACACTTACTCAAACTGCATTCTGTATGTAGGTTGCACCTACTGTTCTGTCCGCAGTCTATGGTCAGTAGCAGTATTTGAGTTTAGGGCAGCCAGCTGGGGATGGGAGGGAACTCTAACAACATAATTTAGTGATCTGTTTTCAGGTGTGGGGAGTTACAGAATAAGTTATGTGGTGTATCCATCTCTGCCTGCATTTTTAAAGAAAGAAACAAGTGACTTAAACCTTCATAAAAAACACTTGACTAAAAAACACAAATACTGTTTTTGTTCCTTGTACTCTGTTCCGTGTAGAACTAGTCTAGTCTAGGTAGTTTGGATGTTGGGAAACTTGCTTTATTGTTATCTTCGTTGAATTTGTTGGAAGGGGTATGAATCATTAACTAACTTCTTTTCCTGCATAACTCGTCCATATGAAACAATCAGCATTTAAAAACTCTTTTACCACATCTTCCTCTTTCACCTAATAAGCTTCCCTTTCTGACTGTGTCAGTTCTCACTTGATTTCTTTCCAGTCACAGGTGTCTGGCATGGTAAAACAAGTCCTAATGTGCTAGTGCAAAAAACCCCAAAACAACAGCTTAATCTCTAAAGCAGCAAAGGAAACACTGCTGTAATGCAGACAGAAGAGTTAATAAATACGGTAGGAGAAGACTTAAAAGACTGTTTAAACAAAAGAAGAATAGTAAGAGAGAAGGAGAATGAAGATGCAATTCAGAACTTCTTTCAGTTAGTTGGTAACTCTCCAGAAGATTAAGCTAAAATGCAGTGCTGTGTTTACTTCAGTTACTTGTGACACAACACTCGGAACTCTGCCATCTGTGCTGATATTGAAATGGCCATGCAGTTCTTAAGGAGCTAACTTGGTCATGCTCAGATCATAGCGTCGAGAAGCAGTATCACCTGATTAGGGTTTGTGATAGAATGCCCTATAGTAAGGGAAACTAGGAAAGTACTTAAAGGAAGATGGTAAAGAACTGCAAGCAAAGAGGATGGCTGAGCCATTTGTTAGTTCACAGATGAATTGAAAACTCTAAAACAAACAGGTGCCACAACTCACATCCCTGTCATTGTAAAGGAAGCTGGTAGCTGGCTCCTGTTGCTGAGAGAGGTAAGTTTTTCTTCTAAATTTCTTCCTACTTGTATAATATGTTGGCAGTTCCTACTGTGCTGGAGCTGCGTCTGAAGAGGCAGTCCCTCTTAATCCCTGTAATGGTGTTTGGGCTGCTGCTTTTGCCTCCTTGTAGACAAAGGAGAGAGCATGGGACGGCTTGGCTTGTGCAGGAACCAAGTGATAAGGCAAAAGCAGGGCACTGCTATAGGCCCAATTAGATGGCCCCTGCACATGGCAGATAATCCTCTAATATTTTTGGAAGGAATTTCAGCTGCACAACTTAATGCTGGAGAATCTCCAGGCCAAGCACCTCTGGTTTAATTAGTACAATGCAGCAGCGCGGGCCGACTGCCAGCAGCAGCACCTTGTCAGGGGTTAGGCAGGCACGCCTGCAAGAATGCAGCACTGGGGTCTAGGTTAGGAAAAAGACAATTCCAAAGAACTGGTGATTTTGGGGGGAGTGCAAAAAACAATCCTTTGATATTCCATATGCTCCCAAGATGTATTTACATCTGTGAGGTTATACATGGTACTTCAACACAAGGTAATTTTAGCTTCTTTGTTCCCCCTATGTATTTGCTTGTATCTTGCCCAATTACTTCTTCCCTAAACCACTCCTAGATCCCACATCCATAGAACCCTATCAAACTTGTCTCCATTTTATTTCATAATTCTAAGCTTGCCTGTGATCCAGCAACTGGAATTCTCCATATCCTCCACATAAGGAAAGAACCTCCCAGCCACCCCCCAAAAAACAAGCAGTATTCTCTGCATTCTTTAAGCATGTTCATTTGTTATGCTACCTTCCCAGCCTGGCACTAAGAGATAAAGGAGCATCTCACTTTCCCTTCTCTGACCTATGGTGCAGAAAAGGGAAGAGCACTGTTCCAGCATATGCTCTGACTAGCTTTTTAGGAAGATTTTTTTTCTCTTATGCTGACTCGCACCTTACTGTACAAGCTGTAGCCTTCACCCCCATCCCTCATTTTAAAATGAGGCTGAAGATCTTTACTACTTTGATTTAGTACCTCTCGTTTTATAGCAGCCTTACAGCCTACAGGCAGACAAAGCCAAACACAGTGACCTCTGCAGTCAGCAGTGGCTAAACACAGCTCACCTAAGCCAAGTTAGGTATTTAAAAAGCATTTTGAAGAATTAAACCAGTAAAAAGTCTTCATCTCCCTTTATCAAAAAGAATGTTTCCTTCAAGGTAACAGTCCCCTTTCAACCATACAGCTGCTTGTGTATTTTAAGTCTACCTCTAACCTCTGCCTCAGAAGAGGCTTTTAATGTGGAATTGAATGTGTCACAATCGTTTCATTTTAACTCACTGTACCACTGCAGCTCACCTAACAGACCAGCCAGCTCTTCTGAGCAAGGCATTCCTTCTAAGGCTTATTTCAAGAAGCTGCACTACCAGAAACATGCATATTGACAACTACTGATCCAGTGCACAGATACATCAACATGTTAGTATGTACTCAGCGACTCATTAAAGCTACAAGCAGAACGTTACCTCAACTCTCGGGTTTCAGTTACGCACCAAGGAGAGTCACTGACTCATTTCAAGAGCTCTGGAATTTCCTCCAGTTACTGGTGCTCACAGTGTTTCCTAGAAACTTCAGTCTCATGGGTACAGCAGAACCCGCTTGGAAGCTGCTCCTAATCTGAGCCTACTTGAGCTTAGCAGACTTCGGCACTGGGGTTTCTTGGAGGAAGGACAGCAAGAGCTGGGTTGTGTGATATGAGCTGAGGTTAAATCTGCCATGAAATCATACTTCAGCTACCTGAAGACAATTCAGACACAAGATTGAGCTCTGTTTGCATCTGTTCAGCAGACAGAAAAAACAGAGATTGAAAAGAGTTAATTTAAGCATTCTGAAACCACGCCAGGGAGGGAAGGGACACAGCAGCAACTACATAGACCTTGGTTCTGTGGGGTGCCCATCACCATTAACACAATGTTGATTAAAGCCTGCTCAAGTGTTTCACTTCTCAGCTAACCACCACCTCCTGCTAGAAACCACGTTATTAAGTGCGGAAACAACTACAAGACAGACATGCATGCTTTTCAGGCAGTTTGTACTTGTTTTATTACTGTTTTTGTAACTGTTAGTATTTTCATATCTGGACATCTTAAAAGGAATTTTAGATTTACAGCTTCAAAAGACACAGAATTATAGGTCTTGATGACAGCTACTCTGCTGCACTGTATACAACTCTGCCCACCTTGTGCCCCACTCTGTACAGCCCCAAACAAGTGAAAATGGAATTCACGTTCACATTCAAGCTGCGGGGAAGCTCAGTTTATGGAGAAAGAGTATGTGATAACTCACAGCTCAACTGCTTGAGAATCAAGAAGAGCATACGCAGAACAATACATTTTATCATTTTATTAGGAATAATTCCAAGTGGGTTATGAAGAAACTAATCCATTGAGTTTGATGAATTTTCCAAAATCTCATTATGAAGATATGTCCACCAACAAACAGTAAAACTTCAGCAGAACTATTATACACTGGGCAAAAATAGTCAGGCTGATACCAAAAAGCAACATGCAACATAAAAAAAGATACAATATAAAGGAAGACAATCTGCTGAACATTAAAAACAACCTCAACATGAGCTCTTCGCAGCCAGCACAGAACTATTCTACCCATCGAATCCAATTCTCACAAAGGCAAGTTGGGCTGATAGAACCCAAGGATTAATAAAATGTTCCTCAGTGCAGTAGATCTGAATAGTGTTTTAGAGCATTTTCTCGGCGGGAACAAGCAGTATTAGGAATTCTTTTTGGCAAGGGAGAGAAATAAATATACGGAATGCTACATTTTTAAATCAGCAGACTGTCTGAGGAATGAAACAGGGCATCAGTAAACTAAAAGTAGCAGGGAGAAAAAATTAAAACATTAATTTATTGGGGCTCAAAAAAAAGTATTCAAACAGATCTTGAAGATGTCACAATAACTATACTCAGGCATTTAGGCTAACAAGGGAAGTAGAATCAGAAGATACACTTTTTCCAAGTTAAGGAGATTTGTACCCAAGCATATTGCTACCTTTGCAACATGTAGCTCGGTAAACAATAATTGGCAACAAAATAAGTTGAAATGCTGTAATATCCTGCCCAAAGATCAGTTCCAGATATTGTAATAACCAAGATGCAAACTAATTTTGTTGTAACAAGCCTAGACCACTTATATCAAACATGTCCCTGGTGAAAGAGTCATCCAGTTTGAGTTAGCGTTTTGAGAGCTCGTTTGAGAGCCAGTCAAGTCCCTCATACAGACCGGTTCCTTGCGTAGCACAGGTAGCTTGGACATACCACTGTTAACACAGAACACAGACAGAAAGAAGTTTACATACTGACATAATGCAAACTAAGTTATCACAGTATGCGACACTCAGATACAAACTCAAATAGTGCTCTTTAAACATTGCTTTGCACCCCAGAGTCAATACTGAACAGCTTATTTTCTAAGTTATAGACAAGTAGGTAGGGTTTACACATCATCCAGAAGCTCCACGTGCCAAAACACATTTTAGTGCGTCAAGATGAACAAACCCAAACTTCCATTTGTTTTATATGCAGAACACTAGCTTCCCTGTTTTGCGAGACCGCTCTCCTGGAAACAGGCATGCACTTATCAGATTTAAGGGACCCCTAAAGCATCTTACTACATATAACCTTGGTGTGTCAAACAAAATGAGCATTACACAAGGACAGATAGTTTATGTGAGCAACCTTGTATCTCAAAGGGCTGCACAGATGGGATGTAATTAGTCAAGAAGTATTTCATTTCCTTGCATCTTTGTTGGGGCAAGAATACACAAAGCATTTTGTCCCTGAGGAGAAGTGAGTACTGGGACACCAGGCAAGCCTACCACACTGCTCAAACACTGATGGTTACATTTCACCAACAGGCTGGAACGTTTGTATTTTTCCAGAAAAAGGTGAGAGAAAACACCTGCAACGTGCTGCTGTACTCACTGAATTGTACTTCTACATCGCCTGTTTTAAAGGAGGACCTTCAACTTTGTCCTACAGAGTTTAATAGCAGGTACATGCATCTCTCTACAGAAAAAGGTGAAAGCTTCCCTTGCTTTAAAGGGAGATGAATTTTAGCCAGAGTTAGCAACCGGACAAGCTGAGCACTTACAGTTCTGTTACGCAGGGACTGAAGACCTAGTTTATCCGTCATCTCGCTGATGGCCATGGCATTCGGCAGATCTTGCTTGTTTGCAAACAGCAGCAGCACTGCATCTCGCAGCTCATCCTCCTGAAGCTAAGAGGAAAAAAAAACAGCCACGTTACTGCTTTAGCTCAGTTAAGTACTTCAACAAGCACTAAAGAAACCTAAGTACTGTTTTAAGCATGATCTGCTTTTTCATTGTTGCTCAAGTCGCTGGAAGTACACAGTAAAATTCGTCCAGAACCCAGCAGGAGTTCTAAAAGAAATATTCTTTCAATAAGCAGTTTAAGTTCATCAGGACCTTGCTGATGAAACTCTCAAGTATTTATTACAATTCTTCCCTCACCTCCTGCATTTTTCTTAATGCTTTATGAAAGAAGGATTCTGACATGGGTAGTTCTTGAGGGAAAGCTTACTACAGAGTTGCAGCTACTATACAATGCACTAAAGCTAGAACTCCCTGGTGCATACAACACGCACTGCAAAAGCTCCCTAAACATGCTCAGGAACCTGATTCACCCTAACAAAAAAAAGAACACCCCAAAACCTCAAAAAAGCTATTTTCTTTCAGAAAACACTTACCATTTTCTGCAGCTCATCTGCTGCTTCCTCGATTCTCTCTCTGTCGTTGCTATCCACCACGAAGATGAGGCCCTGCAAGAAATCAGTTTGTTTTGAGGAAGGCACATTTCTTAGAAAGCTCTGTTTATCCTGCTCAAGCAACACAAGGTGTCTGTCTGAACAACTACATAGTGAGTATCAATGGCAAAACTAAGCTAGAACTTTAAGTTAAAAAAACCCCCACAACACTAATTGGAAATGTCAGTTAATATATTGGTGGGGGAATCATTCATTTCAAAACAAAAAGCACAAAGAACCCACCAAGGTTTCCTAAGCTAACACTTCCCCTCCCCTGCACCTCCCATTTCTCTCAGCATTACATTAAAAGCAGCACAGGAATTGTAAGAAGTGCTTCACCAAATGTTAGTACCAAATATTATTTCTAGCAGCATCTGTGTTACCCAAGTGCACTCCCCACACATGCACTGCTTTCTCTGACCATTTTTATTATTCTCTTGAAGATAGCAGAAGCAGCTTTTAAAAATGTTTTCAGTCCAGTCCTATTATAAATAATTATTAGTGAAATAAGAGTAGCGTTAGCTGCTTTTTGTCTGTCTAGAGCTCATAGTTCTCTGCACCCAACTATCATGCTTATGCTGCACAGACATGTCTTGGAAACAATTCTGTATCCAACAGAACAAAGCCCCAAACCTCACTGCTAAGGTTCCTCAGTATTAGTAAGTGGTTGATCTCACTGCCTGTGAGCCAAAGGAAAGAATTACATTTACGCCACCAAGAATGTCAGCAATCATGTCAACATGGAACTGTCACTTCTAAGCAATGAGTAGCAAGATATTAAAGACATTTTTAGATATGCTGCATATGTTTTAGGTACTCTGATATGTAAAAAAAGCTGTTTACTTTTGATGCTCAATGCAGGGCTTTAGACAGTAACACTTTTTGTATAAATCCACACCAGTTCAGATAGATCAGAAAAGCCCAGCTAAATTGTTCCTTACAAACTAATAGCTGCTCTGGCTTATTACAGAATGCTAACGGATTCTTAGGACTTTGCCCTCATTAAGCTATGCTCACCACTAAGCTCTGAAACCCTCGGGGTAAAAAAAATAAAACATAAAATGGCTTTAACAAGAATAAGGTCTGGGTATCCCTCAGAACTTGAGGAATATGGCGAGGAACCCTTCTGAAAGAAAGAGACAGGAGACAGCTTTCCATAGACACTACAGCACGTAATGAGCCTTTACAAAACAGGTTACTGACCACTGCTATTCTAAAACTCTTACCTGTGTATTTTGGAAATAATGCCTCCAAAGAGGTCTGATTTTATCTTGACCACCAACATCCCAAACTGTGAAACAAATGTTTTTGTATTCTACCGTTTCCACATTAAAACCTAAAATAAAAGAGTGCATTAGAAATAGTTAACAGTAAGCTTACAACATAATTCCAATCCTGTTGAAGATAACTTCTCAAGTTTTACTCCTGACAAGTGAATTCTGACAAGACCTTTTATATTTTGGGAGATCTAAAAGAAAAGTCAGTTAAACCCAAAACACACCGCCTTTGGTTGGAAGAGCCTCTCAACACAAATTGCTGAAGACTCCTGGTGTTAGGGCAGAGCACTGCCACTTAAATGGCTCCTGTACTCCTGAGCATCAGCTGCTGGCTGCTGTCAGACAGGATTCCTGTCTGGGTGTATCTTCGGTGTGACACAGAATGAGTGTTACTGTCATGGCAGTACCAGATTATGTAAGCTTCCCTGAAGCTGCCCTGTTTGTCTCCATCCCTATGCTAACAGCAAGGACAGCAAACTCCTACACCCTTCAGAAGCCCATGTCTACAACACAAATTTTGAGCAACAGGAATAAAGATGAGAATTGGTTATGAATACATCAGAATGAATCTTACCAATAGTGGGAATCGTGGTGACAATTTCTCCTAGCTTCAGCTTGTAAAGGATAGTCGTCTTACCAGCAGCATCCAAACCAACTAGGAAAAAACAGAATTTGATTTAGTTCACAATATGAACTCAACCTCATAATTTCAAAGAGATGCCATTTTAAATGTAGACTATTAGCTTTGGTTTTGGTTTTCTTTTTTTTTTCCCTGAGAGAAAACAACTTACTGTATTCTCTTAAGTCACTGTTGATACACTACCACATATTTTGCCTTATCTCCTCTACCCGGCTTTGCAATAAACCAGCTCAATAGCACATCTTCATCCACAACCTACAGATGCTACCTTCTATTGTTTACCTTCTAGTAATCTTCCTTCAGATTTGTGTTACTTGAGTTTTCTCATTCTCTTTTAAAGTTTTTTTCCAGAGAGTCAGGATGGCTTCAACTCCTCACAATAATCTACCAGTAGGACATCACTTCTAACCCATCACACAGCTGCTGCTTAGCACTCAAGCTGGGGAACATCTCACTTGATGTCCAGCTAAGGTCGGTTCCATGCACACCTGAAGTGGTGTGAGCAGCACTGGAAGACCCTTCCATCTCCCTCATTCCACTCCTTTTGATTTATCAAAAGCACAAGCATGAGGCAACTCTTATCCTTCCCCTCCACATATATCCAAGAGTTGTGAACTCTCGCCATGACATCACTCCTACACACTGAAACCCATCAGGATGCTTTCCTCAGCAAGGTCTGTCCATCCTTACTGCTGCACTGCCATGTGCTCTTCATTGCTACAGCCAAAGTTAAGTTAGCTGTTTTTAAAGGCAAGCTGTAGGGTAAATATGCACTCCTTACCCAAACTGGAGCCTTAAAGGCATTCTTGAGAAGCACCACTAACACTGAGGCATACACTGTAGTTTCCTAAAGTTGTTCTCGCAAATACCTACTGACACTTCAGAACACGCAAGAGCAACTTCAGATACAGCTCCTTATGGTACTGCCCTATGCTGAGTGCAAACACCTAAAGAAACAGCAGGTACTGAGCACTCACCACAGCAACAGCTTCAGTAAAACGCCTGCTTCTGTCAGTCAAAGTTCTGCCCAAGCCAAAAAATCAAACCTTCACTGAAGAATTAAATAACACTCATACAAGAGGCCAAATGGTATCCTTGCTTGGTAACATGGTTAGTTGTCCCATGGCAGTTTCCCGCTCGGTGAGCCCATACAGAAGTTCTGAGTGGTTGCTGACTCGTCTACAGCCGCTCCCTTAGCGCTGCAGTAACATGAAAACAAAAGTCACCTCTTTACTCAAAATGAAACCGAACTCGTAAGAAGCTGCCTCCTTCTCAGGGACCAACTGCTGTTACAGGAAACTCCTACAGATCCCTGGTGCTCTGTAGCTCAGTGCTGTGAGCACGGTTTGACGTGCAACTGCAGCTGTTTTTTGTATTACCATCGTGAATAAAAAATAAAAATTAGATGTTAGTAATTAGAACATCACAGAGCAAGAGGAAAGAACGACTACCAAAAACAAAGCTCTGAGGAGGAACGAACCCCCCAGATGCTCAAACTGGACTACAATTTTTAAGTTCACTGCTGTCTAAGTGCGGGTCTCTGCTGGAGCCAAGCGTGCTTAACAAAAGCTAAGAACCCTGAGCGCAGCTTCAGAGGAACCTGTAGATCCAAGCATTAGCATTTTCCCTGCAACAATCAAGTGCCAGAACTCTTTAAGGAAACTCTGAAGCCCTCAGGTACTCCATCTAAGCTGAAAAACTATTTTTTAAATAGCGCAACACCTGAAACCCAGCTTTCTTCTTACTTAGCAGATCAGCCTCAAGCAAACGTCCCTAGGATGCCTAGATATTCACAAGAAAGCAAGTCGCGGATGTGCACTGTGTGTGGCAGCTCTCTGGTACATGGATATTAAATAAATTACCAAATTACAGCTAAACATACACTCAATTCTTTCTTCCCCTCACCCCCAGCCCCAAAACCAAAACAGTTATCAGCTGAACAACACAAGACTCATGAAAACTGCCAACAAGAGAAAAACGCCATTACCTACACAATTAGTTCAGTGTATTTGATGTGCTACAGTAGAGATGCAGATACATCTGTAGAGGTGCAGATAAACCCGCCCTGCTCCTGCACCAGAACCTCCTGCTGCCCCAGCGGTGTTGCAGAAGGATACACGAGCTACGTGAGCACAACGCCCAGAGACGCTGCTGAGACCCAACTCTCATCCACAACTGTAGTGAAGCTGTTGGTCTTTGCACTGAGGCAGGCTGAGTTACGGATGGATGTTCTCTTGTGACTCCAACACTGAGACAGCAGCCTTTGACAGAAGAAAGTAACATCCGCATGATGCAAGTCATCAGAAACCGCCACTTTTAGTCAAGTAAAAACCCTTAACTCTAAATAATCGATAGTTATCAACAGCAGAGCTTCTGTTCACACTTATTTCAGTTTATTGATTTTCCCCTCTGTAGGACAAACAGGTCACAACACCAAATTTATCCTTTGAGCCTCTAGGAAACATTTCTTTTGCGGCCCAGCAGCTTACAAGATTGCTGCCTCATTTGTTTTCAAGAATAAGTGCATTTACATTTGTACTGGAAGACACGATGTCAATCTGTGAGTTGCATCATGTTAATTTCATGATACAGAAGTTACTATCAAAATTAAAACCTGAAGTCTTGAATCTCCAACCAATGTGAACTTCCAACCCTAGATCTTCCCTCCGGTCCACCACGTAAGCCTAACAGCCTCCGCGTGGCATCACAGCAGTTGTACCACTGAGCATCATGCAGTTCAAGCACAAACGGGAAGCACAGACTTGCACTTGTTACAATTTAAGTCAAACATCCTCTTCCTCTAGAAGGAGAATTGACATCTGCAGCACTTCCAGCTGCAGTGAGAACAAGTGCAGTTCTAAGGCCTCCACTCCTCAGAATGCTTTATTTACAGCCCGTCAGTCACACTGCTAAGTATCAAACTTGTCGCTGTCCCTGGGAGCACCATCCCTGTGATCACGTCAGTTCCTCAGTTACCAGCTTCCTGCCTGGGTCCTTGGTGGCTGAGTACCAAGCTGCTGCACTCGCCCTAACACAAACATCCCTACACACTAAATTTAAACAAAATAAAACAAAACTGAGAAGAACTGAGGACTGACTTACTAAATGGAAACCCCATCAAGACCAATATGCTCTGGCAGTCACAGATTTCAGATAGTACAGAGCACAGCATGTTGCTGCTTCCAACATCAGTGTTTCCCATGATCAGAGGAGGAAGGGGGTGGGGGAGGGAAGCTCCTACCACCTTTGATTCACAAAGCTCACACTACATCAAATACTGCTTAACAACAAACAAAGCTGATGAATCCCAATTTAGTAGTGATGGTTATTCCTTCACTTTTTCACTTTTCTTCCACCTTGACACCAGATCTCTCCTTATTTCATCCTCTAAGTACTACTATTCCTCCTTCAGGCTCGGCTTCAAGTGGATAACACTTTGGGGCCCACGAAGGGCTGATTCTCAACACAGTTTCAAGAAAACACACGCGAAGAATGCCAAAAGAATACAAGTCTACCTTGGTACAAAAAGAACGGAAGCTTGCTAAGCAGTTGTGAGCTGTACAAGAACACACTTCCAAAGAATCTGGCCTCCCCTCGCCACTCAGTATTTAATAATTACCCCTACATTTGAAGCTTCTGAGGAGCTATTATCTCAGCTAACACTCACACAACTACAGCAAAAGATAGCTGGCACAGGACTGTAGAGTGCACAGCGAGTATCATTCCTTCTTTAGCACATGAAGCCAGGAATGAAGATTTCTGCAGACATACACATGTAAGGTTAGGACTGAGGAAAGGTTTAAGTCAGTTCCGGTGTTCATTCAGACATCTCCACGCGCTAATATGTGATGCAGAATGTTATCTGGAGGTTCTTTTCTATGTTTTAGGCAAATTACACAATTTACAATACAACACTGCTTCTCAACAGCCAATTTAGGTCCTGCACTACACCCTCCTCACAACACAGCAGACTTTCTTCCTCTTATACTCACCAAAAGCAAGGAGCAGTCTCATGCTCTGATCCAGCCTTACATGTGAATACAGTAAGAGCCTTGAAATCAAAGATGGGGAAAAAAAAAACAACGACAAAGATGCAGCTGAACCAGCCAGAAGAAACACTACTCCATAACTCACAGCTAACCTGGATCTGAACTAATTATGTACCAGCGAGGAAACCGAAGCCCTTGCAGGCTGTTTTGATGTGCCTAGCATTGCGTGCCTGTTTTCATTATTCTTTGGATCGCAGTTATCAGACACCATCTCCCCTTACAGCCAGGCTCACCTGAAGATCTCACACCATTCAGAGTCATAAGGAGAGCCCTACTGCCGGGCAGACGCACACCGCTGCCCAGAAGCCAGCAAGTTCAGCAAGTTCCCCGCTCGGGGCGCAGCGCCGGCCAGCAGAGAGGCCGAGGAACACTTGAGGCGCGGGGCCGCGCAGCTGCGGGCACACGCAGGCTGGCAAAGCGGAGAAGGAAAGAAGCGGAGAAGGAAAGAAGCGGAGAAGGAAAGAAGCGGAGAAGGAAAGAAGCGGAGAAGGAAAGAAGCGGAGAAGGAAAGAAGCGGAGGAGGAAGTGCGGAACGCGGCGGTGCCGCCCGTGACCTTTTGAACCCCGATCTCCCGGTGGGAATCTTCGGCTGCCACCACTCCATCTGTTAGGCGGCGCTCAGAAACAGCCGCCACACAGCGGAACCGTCCGGCCGCGGGCAGCCCCGCCGAGCCGAGCTCCGCGAAAAGCGCCGCGCGCCCCCGGCCTGGCGCACGAGGCACAGCAGACGCGGACAAAACGCCCTCTGGAAGTCCGCGGCGCAGACCCCGCAGTTCCCGAGCGCCGCCGCCGCACGGCCGTCCCTCCCCCCCGCCCGGATCCGCCGCAGAGACGGCCCGAAGCCGGCACGGCGCGGCCTCCCCCACCTCCGCCCGGCCCTCCGCTCCTGGGCCGCGGCGGTAGCGCGGTGCCGAGGAAGGGGCTGCCGCCTCCCGCCCCATCCCCACCTTCCCCTCCTCCTGCGCTCCCTACGGCCCCCGAGGGAAGGGCAGAGGAGCCCCCCCCGCTCCGCTCCCCACCCCCCGTCGGGCCCGGCCGCAGCGCAGCACGGCAGGCCAGCAGGGCAGCGCAGGGCCCAGCAGCGGCAGGCCCCAGCACTCAACCCTTACCCATGAGGATGCGCATCTGCTTCTTGCCGAAGAGGCGCGAGAAGAGCGAGGAGATGGTGAGGCCCATGGCGGCGGCACGGGGCTGGGCGGCGGCGGCGGAGGAAGGGCGGGAGCGGCGCGGCGCTGGGTTCCACTCGCGGACGGCTCTGCAGAGGAGGCAGCGCGCTGACCGTGGCGGGGCTCGGCGGCGCCCACTTATAAAGGTGCAGACGGCGGCGGCAGCGGCTGTGTGACCGAGATCCGCGCTCGCTCGCTCTCTGCCACGTCACGCTCGCCACGGCCGCCCCGGCTCCAACGCGGACAAAATCGCGTCACGCTCAGCCACATCCCCTCGCCACGGCGCCGCCCTCCGCCGCGCGGCCCAAAGGCGGCGAGGACTGCAGCTCCCGGCGGGCACCGCGCCGCCTCCCGCCTCGCTCTCCGCTCTGCGCCGCCGCCGGGGCACCACGGGAGGTGTAGTAAAGGCCTTCCACCCCGGCCCCGCGCGGCGCAGCGGAGCGCGGCCTGCCGGGAAATGCAGTCTGCGCCGCTCTCTCGCGGCTGAGGCCGGGGCTGGGCGGAGCTGTGGTCGCTGCCGGGCCGGCAGTGCGGCTGACGGAGCCCGCCTTCCCTCTGCGCTGAGCTGCGGCCCACGGGAAGCGTGATACAGAAGTTGGGGTTTCAGGGTAAAACAGCTCCAGAGAGCCCCCCCATAGTGCCCGGCAGCACACAGGGCAGGCAGTAAAAGCACCATCCTTGGTGCTGTAAACGTGGCTGACAGCAGCATTTTTTATCGTGTGTGGGTTTCACAGCTCGCACCCGGAGGCCGCGGAGATGAGGCGAGCGCCGCGGTGATGCTGGCACCGCAGACGTGTCCCAGCTGACGGCAGGAGGCAGGCAGCGAAACTGATACCCCGACAAGTGCAGTGCTGTTAGAAACGCGTTCATTTAGAAAGGTACGGCCCTCCGCCTTCCTTATGCTTTGGAGAACTGCATTTCTTTGCAGGGCTTCCCCTGGTTCCTGAGGCCTGGTCCAGCAGGGCAGGCAGTGCCCCTCACTGTGCGGCTGTGCCTGGACGCTGTCCCACTCCGGCCTTTACAGAGCTCCTTCCTAAAGGGAGGTGATGGGACACGGGGGACAGAAAGAGCCCAGAGCAGAATCACCCACGGTCGGTTTGCCTGGGCAGCGGAGCACAGCGCATACTGCAGTCAGACACTCTGTGAAGATGTTATCTTCACAGTAGGGAAGCGTCACTCCAAAGCTTTATGCACAGCTCTGTTTGATCCAAAGTTCTACCTGAAAAGCTTCATGAAAACCGATTAAATGTTGGCTGTCTCTGCAAAAGTAAAGCTATTGAAACAACACGAAGTGCACTGACATTGTCAATTCTATTTTTGTGGAGCAGCCGCCATTAGCATCCTTTCAGTAACAGCTATCCAGCTCAAACCATTGAAGGTTAAACTCTAAAAACTGAGCAAACGCTGTGCTAGGTATCAGAGCAGTAAACAGTCTCCTTTAGCCAGGGACACCCCAGAGCAGTAGGCCTTGAGGAGGACATCAATCAGGATGGTCTGAGGATGTGGCCAACTTGGGAAGAAAACTCAACTCCCATGTATCTTTAGCTGAACTACCTTCATTATAATACTAAAATCACATCTGGAGGTCAAAAAGGGCCCTGCCCAGGTAAGACCCTTCCCCTGAGCACACGTAGTGCTGGAAGTATGGAGTCAGCAATATTGTAATTGGTTATTTACAACCAGCCATTGCAAGGAGGACAGACTGGAAACATTGCTAAGTTTGTAGCACAGATAGTTTTGTTTGGGGTGCTTGACTTGTGGGAAACCACCGAGCACCCAGGCTTGTGCAAACCCAAAATAAGCAAGCATTGTCTCTCCTGAGTGTGCGGTTATTGACTTACTGCACACTGGGCAACAAATCCACTTTTCAGACAGCACAACTATAGAAATCTCTCACCAGCCTAAAAGAGACAGGGAGACTGCATCCCTTCACCCCACCGTCAGCCAGTTGAGGGTTTGATTTTGTTTAACCGTCAGATGAAAACACAGGTAAAATTACTCAAACTAGTAGTTCTTGCAGTCATTCAGCCTTCAAGCCCCAGATGAATGAGGATTATCACAGGCTCTTTTCCTATATTTTAAATACACTGAGCTGAAAAAACAGGGATGGAAAAATTCCAGTCCATCAAGCTGGCAACTGCTTTCTGCAGCACATTCATTTCCTCGGTTGTAACACTACAAATGGCTGAAGCATCCCAGGTTAAAGCATGCATGCTCAGCATCAAAGGACTGCAGGGAGACAAGATCAGAAACCTGTGATGAGCAAAGACCATTCCTAGCTTTGTGAATGCATTTTGCCTAGGCCTGCAGCTCTAGCTGAAGGTCCTTTTGAACTACCAGCAGTAAAAGCATTACAAGTCACTGACAAAGATGGCAAACCACCCCGTACCACTCTTCCTTTTGAACAAGATTCTACTAATTGCAGCTGGTTCAGGGATCTGAGCTACTATCAGCTCCTAAAGGTCACCCGAAGGATACGGCTTCCTCGGGTCACACAAAGCAGTCTCTACAAGCTGCTGAGCAGCCCTGCTTGCATCAAGGAGACAAGTCACAGCCATGATCCAAGTCACGTAACTTCCAGAAACTGAAACTCTTTATTTTCTTTTACAAAAATAAGTGTTGCAGTTGTGTGATAATATTTATCGTGGTTGTCACCAGTTTACACAGTTCCAAGGAACCACACAGTGCTCCAGGTTAGCTTTAGCATAAGAATGGCCACTTATTAATTTCTGAATTAGAAATCATATTCATCAGGATGTGCAAACAAAATTCCAAGTTAGGAGTTAATGCTGCAGTGGTGTAGTTTAAGTAACACGATACATACATTGAACTTTGTCATGAGTAACTGTATACAAACCATAGCAGTATTAAAATACATGTTTTCATAAAAATAGTCATGACGCTCTGTATCTAAATAAGACATTTTTAGAAAGATGGTATGAAAGACTTATTATACAAAAGCATTTTCTTGTAGCAGGATTACAAGGTCACGTGTTTTTAAAAACGCCATCCAAGCACTTAGAAGTAGATTTTTTGGATAACTGATCCACTCGTCATGGAGAAGCGTGTGCTGTGCGTTCACTACAGCACAAAGTGAATTCTACTTGAAACTGAAGCGTAACACTGCGTGCAGAGCAGCTGGGTGCTAACACACCTGAACCTTGCTCCATAAACATCACAATTGTTGCTTAGCACAGAAGAGAAAATTAGTTTTTTTATGCACGTCTGCTACATGCATATACCAAAAATAACGTCCCTCTACAATCTTCCCTTGCCACAGCCTGACCTCTCCATAGGCTTTTGTCAGCCAAAGTCAGCATCCTCTTCTCCCCACCCCGTGAGCTCCTCACTGACCCTATTGCTGCAAGTAAAAATTAACACCTAAAAAATAATTATAAAAATTTCCCACAGAAGCTGACTGTGGTCTGCAGCTGGAACAGGCTGTGCATCAGCAAGTGCTGGACCTGCAGCTGGAACAGGCTGTGCATCAGTAACTGCTGGAATCACTGATGTTGAATTCTGTATTAGAACATCACTCTGTTCGCTGCGCTGAATACATGTACACCACTGATCCACTTTAAATCCTAAACGTCAGCAGTTTAAAACCACAAACTGATTTACAGTTACTTGATATTCATTTAAGGCATGTGAATAAAAGCACCCTAATTAACCAACATCAAATGGAAGCAATTTCTCTTCAGGAAACGTTTGTCAGCTGCCTTCTCTTCAAGATGCTAAATTAATATGGTCTTTGGGAAGAGGATCAGAAGGTGAAAGGAAGATATAGTTAAGAACCACTGTGATTATTTCAGCTGTCCCTGAAACAGTTTCATAAGCTGTTGATGGTTTACCAGTAAAATGCCTCAGTATAATGTGTGCTGACCAAGGCACACATTATGCCAGTTTGTTGTTTTAAAAAGGAAAGCAATCAGATACTACACCAACAGGACAGTACAGGATCAATATTGCTTACCCCTGAGTTAACAGCATTGGGTATAGCAGCACCAATTAGAAAACATTCTGCAGTGCCAGCACTGCATTGTGGTCCTACACTGTGGAATAGTTTCAGATGCCCACAGATTTTTTGTTAAGAGCACTTATTTCAAACATTATTAGACACAGGAATCCCTTTAGTTGCACTGCTACGTAAGTGGGAAAAACAGTGAGAATATTACAGTGGACCCTACTGGTAGTGAAGTCCATTTGTAGTGTTACTGTACTGTTTAGTTCTTTGTCCTGAACTTCGTAAGCCACTGTCTTCTGTGATACTACATTCACCTGCTTCCTGCACACATGCACACCCAGCAGGAATCACGTTGTGCCAGTTTTCAGCAAGATGTCCTGCAAGTCATCTGGCAGTGTGAGTATAATGTCACGGATGTGTGCCTGCAGCTTCTTCAGTGTATCAGTCTTCACAGGAAGATGTTCTCTGTCAGCCTGCAACTGCAGAAGGTGCAACAAAGCATGACTTCTGCCAAAAATGCCAGTTTACCTCAAAATGCACCAAAATGAGCTATCAGCAAACGCAGACAATGAATTCCTCATTTTTAACAAAGTGAAATGTGCCCCGTGGTCTGGTCAGGTTTTCTCAGCATCCACCTACCAGCACGAACTAATGCTCAGTTGGGCTTCCAGCAATCACAGTCAAGTTTGGTTCTCTGCTTCCCCGAGCATTCAGCCTTGCTCCCACCCAAAGCAGTCACAAAGCTCCAACGGGTTTTACCAAATCCAGATCTGTGCAATGCTAACACGACTGAGCTGAGAACCTGGCTAGCTCCTCAGGTTGAAGTGTTTTGTGTTCTGCTTTAAAATAATCAACATGACTGATTTATAGAACTTAGATCTCAAAAAACATTTTCATTAAGTACCTGCAAACTCAACTATTTAATACCTCTACCTTGTTTTGCAAGACAATTTTTAGCCATATTCAGTTCACTCACCAGTTTATTCTTTAACTTCAAGACCAGATCGACCGTTTCTACTTCAGTGTGCTTCTGACTCCAGAAAACCAAGTTCTAACAAAACAAAAATTAAACTCTGATGTATTTATGGCAATACATACAATTTTCAAAAACAGTATTCATTTACTCCTACTGTTCAGAGTGGGTCTTCTCCTCTCCCTTGTTCTTGTGCCATTTACTTAATTCCTTTTACTCACATACTGTCTCTGAACTACAGAACCAGTTTTATTTGCACCTTTGCCCAGGACTTAGCATAAAAGGATAGCAGGACCCAACCACAATACAAACAAATATAGAAGGTTTAATGCCAAACAGGCTTAGCTTAAATAGCATCTAGAACACAAAATGGCAGTGAATATTTACCAAATCATATTGGCCAGCACAATGAAAGACTGAAATAGTGCCCGGGCATTATGGGGTACCTACCACATAGTGGATAAGGATGGGTCTTACAACAGATCACGTATTTGGCACTATACTGTCTATCAACAACAAATTTCACTTCTCAGGTTCTAATTTTGGATCAGTTATAGGCTTGTTTCCTATCCATAACTAGGTAGTTGTCTATTTGCTGTGGTACCCACTCAGTTTATACCTTAAAAGTTGTAACACGCTTTGAGCTGTGATATAGTTTATGAGAAACAAAACATCAAGGATGGAAATTGAATGAGATAACATTATCAAATATGAAGAAAAAGGTGAAATGGAAAATATTGTTTACAACCAAAAAAGACTAGAGATTTTTACATGTGATCATTATACAAAAGTAAACTTCATTTCACGTTGCCCAGGAATTGATAACTACAACCACCCATTTTGCCAACCTCATTACAGAGCGCTTCTAAATGAAGTGCCTCCAACTTCTGTGTCATTTCCTTCTGCCGGCTTCTGAACCAGCCGTCAAAGTTCGGGGATTTCAAAAAATGCCTGGAAAAACACAGAAGAAAAATAAAGGTTACATTTTAATTGAAATTCTGGTAAGTTTCCTACGTCTTCAACAGTACCGCAGTTACATTTGAGTTGAGGAAGGCATTAGGACCCTTCCTTTGTTTACTGCCTGAAGAATGCAGCATTCTGAAGCGGAGTGTAACAGCAGCTTCTGTTAATCCAGAAAAGGATTGAGAAAAAAAAGCAAAGAAAAGGTGTTTGACAGAAAGTAAACTTTAGGAATTTTGTCAGGAACAAAACAAGGCTGAGCGTTAAATATCCCCATTTTAGTGTTTGACTGGAAGGGAAGTATCAAGTTAGAACTACACCTTCCCTCCACACACCCCTGCCAAATAATACTTGCAATCAGATACCCATAGTGTTAGCAGCATCTTGTGGTAACTATCAATGGGTTGGAGAAACCCCTTTAAGCAAGTCAACTACAGTACCCATTTTCAATTTCTATTTAAGCATAGATTCAAAAAGTCAGTCTTAGGAAGTCTTACTCAAACCAATACTGATAATAAGCTTGCTCAGGAAAAGAATATTGATATAACCGACGTGTCTTTTTTTGTTTGTTTTTAACGTTGATGAAATAAATGACCTGTAAAGTCCTATCCAGTCTCCTTTTAAACCAGAGGTGAGCTGTGGTCCCGCTTTTTCCAGCGTCTTCATGAAATCATCTTGGCTGAAATGCCTCAGCTGTGGTGGACTCTATAAAATAAAGAGAGAAGACATCAATAGCGTACAGGAACTGTCTTCTCTATCAATCTCCATCCCATTCCAGCTGTATCTGCCATACCTTCCATGGTGATATACATTTTTGCAAAGGCATTAGGCTTGCCACGTAACGTTCCTAGAGAAAGAAAAAAGAAAGGTTGTTTGCTTAACCAGTATTTAAGACACACAGCCCACGTGTATATTTACTTATCACTTGTGACCACAGAGTTCTCTAAGTACTGGTACAGGGTGGGGTCAATGCATATTTACCATATAAGAATATAAGGAGGAGCTTATCTAATTCTATTTATATTTCTCAGCTACAGAAGCTGAGAAATTTGCTCAGTTCTATAATGACACATGCAAAAGACAAAGCAGGAAAGGAAGGAAACATACATACAGAATATATATACTGAACTCCAGCCACTAGCTAATAGTTTCTTTGCCTATTTTGGTAGTCCACAGGTACCTTCATATCAGGGGTGATTCCAAACAATAACCTCTTGTATCAAGTATTTGGAAGTGTGCCTTAAGAGCCCAGCAGCCGCACCAGCTGTTGGCTGCTCTGCAGTAACAATGCTTGGCAAAAGCACTGACAGCCAGTGGTAGAGTCGAGCTTAAGCTCTGACTACAGGAGGCAGCTCCACCTTGCCAGATCACACAAGCAGGCTGACACAACCTGTTATTCATCTTTAAAATCTGTAGGCAAACAGTCATATGTTTTGATCCATGAACATGATCAGTTTTGATAATATTATGAAAAGCCTGGTTCTATCTTTTGAGAAAACAAAGCTCCTCCAGTACTTTTCTTGAGGCAAAGAATATAGAGGGTGATCTTAACCTGTGAATTTAAGGCTTGTAACAAATTAATGAAGTGCAAGTTTGAGCACAACAGTGGATATGCCAGGGAAAGAATTTAGGTTCACCCTGCATGCCCATCCTATCTCAAAAAGATATTAAAGACATAATAAGGATGTTAACAATTAGAGGAGTTTTTCCAAGAGCAAACAGAAGTTCAATCTGATCATGGCATGCTCTAAAACACTGGGAAGTTCAGGTGATCCACAAAGTGACTGGAGAGCACTTGAAGGAAATAGCAGATATATAAAATGTAATGCTTGAGGTATCGCTTCCCAGTTTTAAACACTTGCCCAGAGAAATGCCTTAACTTTGCACAGAAGTGTTTGGGACTTCATAATTCCAATTGCTAAGTAAGAGCACATTAAAACACATCTTTCATTACCCAATTTGGTTATAAGAGAGATGGCAGACCTCAATTTCAGTGCTAGTCAAAGCCCCCCAAACTGTTAGCCTGCACGGGTTCAACAACCTCAACTCAATATTCGTTCGTCAGCATAAAGCTGTGCCATTAGCTTGTAGCCAGTAGGGCAAGATTTCCAATTACAGGGCTGGTAAGTTTTCACTATTACAGTAAATAAGAAATCCTATGTTTAAGTTTATTTCAGCCAACTCTCAGTTCAGTGAAGAATTAAAAACAATGTAGTGAATATTTAGCATTCCAACAAACGCCATGTCCTGGTTAGAAATTAGGCAAAATTTGCCTCCTCAGCTTAGCTGTTACTGACTTGAACAGGTGAAGAACACCATGTTTAAGGAGCACAACAACAGATACCTGCCATTTCCCAAAGAGCAAGATGCTGTAAACTACATTATTCTGACTCAGTGAAATCTCTGTGCGTGACACCCTGGCAGACAGCGAGCAGCTGCACCTCAGCCTTTAATGCAAGTCAGCCTCTCCTTTGTAAAAACTTAAACAGCGTCTTCTAGAGCCTGCTGCACTTGCAGAGGTCATAGCTGGGAATCTGCTATGTATTAGGAGAAAGACTACTTGTATTATCCCCCCAGCTACCTTCAGAGATTACCACCAGAACAGACGAAGTCTAACAACTTACTAAAGGAATAATGAAACTTTCTGTCAATTCCAAGAAGTACCGCCGGAGAATCACACTCTGTGCTTCTGTGGGACGCTTCTGTTGTACGCCCTTAGGAAGAAAATCACAAGAGGTCTGTTATCACAGATACGTAAATAGGGCTTTTTTTAAATAATATTCATTCCAGTAGCTGTGTGTACATTTGCCATAAGCTCGCTTACTGCACCCCCTATGCTGAAACATGAAAAGAAAGCAACAGGATCAACCCTTCAATTGCTGATTTTTAGTTACGAGTTTGGAAGCCCTGGTTCTTGAGCATGCATGAAATTTCCAGACCAAAGAGATGTGAGGGGGATGGCAGCAAGGTGAGGAAGTCAAAACAGATGAACTGATCTGTCACTTCAGTTACCTAAACTATAAAGCTTCTTGAGCTTTACAGTTCATTTAGTTATGCAAACTGCTAACAAGAAGGCCTTTCTTCTACAATGAGAATATCTAAGTATCTATCCAGTTATTAACTGGGGCAAAGGAATCAGAATGCAGTTTCATTGTGGTTATGTAGACAGAGCTCAGCTCTAAATGAGAACATGGGAGGGCAGCATGCAATACAGTTTCCATTAAGAGACTTACAGTATTACCTTTTGTAACTGTTTAACAATTTCTTCGTCTTTGTTCAAGTATGGCTTATAAGAGGTATAAACACCTAAAGAAAAAAGGCAGCAGCATATAGCCAAAGGAAACTGCTTTTTTAAAACTGAAAATATGGGTGATTTAACTCTTAGGTAACTTTATTACCAGGTTTGGAGTCCAAAGTTTTTAAGTTCTTCAGTTTTTTCACTTTCACCTGCTTTGGAACATCACCTGCCAAGAATTCAAAGCCACCTGTTACAATCTTGGAACCTCGGCAGCAGAACTCCCTTTTATCTAGTTGGATGTTTGACTTCAGAGAAAATAACGGTATGAAATCCTACAGGGACTGCAGAGTGGGGTGAAAAGGAGGGGAAAAAAAAAGGAGAAGATTGTAGTTTCTAGATCCTAACCACGGGACAGCTAGGATTTTGTTTTCCTCCTCCCTCCTCTCCTTCTGAAAGAGGTATTCTGAAGCTTGGACAGAAATGATATATTTTCAAGTAAAGCAAAAACTTCCTTCCTTACACAATTCACAATACCAAATATTACATTAAAACTCTACTCAATTATGCAACTAAGATGTCTACCATACACAATCAATAATTACTGGTATATTACAAGGTTAATTTATTAACACGGCTTTTTTTATGGGTCCTACGTTCCTCTGCACTTGCAGATTTGACTGATTTATTACATTCTGCTAATCCTAAACTTAAAACAGAAACAATGTTTCTCAACACAGATACAGAACTTGGTATGAATTAGAGCTTAAATATGGTTAGTAATTAATATTGCCACCTTCTCAATATATTACACTAGATTTGGCGGTACAAGACATACAGTACTAGAGAGCCTAGTTTCACTGAGCAGATTTATAACCACGAGCAGTTGGTTAGTAATGAACTGAATTCATTAAACCACACTACGTGTTTGTTCAACAAGCACACAGACCTTGTCAGACAGGGCTGCAGAAGACGTTTGTGCTTTACCTGGAAGTTTAATGTCTCCAATCCTGATGATGTGGGGCCAGTGCTGCAGAGTTTTTGCAAAAAAAGGGTTTGTCACCCCTAGAATGACAGATGGTCTAGAAAAACAACGACAATGTTTAAAACAGGACAGCAAGAATGTGTGCCTCAATGAACACAAAAGGTCAGCGTTCACATGAAGTTATTTCGTTTCCGTATTGATTTTCAAAAGTTCATATTTAAGGTACAGGTAGAAGTAAGCTTACCAAAGTTTCAGAAAATGGCTAAAAGGATGTCTCAAAGTCTGAACAGCAATAGTAGTGCCATACAGAATCACAGAATTGTGGGGGTTGGAAGGGACCTCCAGAGACCATCAGTCCAACCCCCCATCCCTTCTGCTGAGACTCTTGGCTCTATTCTGCCCACTTAAAATAATGAGAACAGGGTATTATCTGAGTTATTACTGTGGGTTTTGTTTGTTTCAAATGATCAGGAATCTGACCCTATCTTAGAAAGGGTAATTGCTGTGTTTCAAGGTTTGATTATGACAGATCTTTGAGTAATTTAATATTCACGTCAATACGAGACTTTTCAGTTGAACTACCACTCAGATGACAACATGAGGCAAAGAGACACTTGCTGTTCTGCTTCCCTTCCAACACTTCAGTGTCCTTTATTAAAAAGCAGTTATCAGGTGGAGAAGTACAAGAACACCAAATAGCATTGCTCCCAAGCCTGCAACCTGTCAGGTTTTCCCATCTACTCTTTACAACCTGGCTTTGAGGATGCATACAGTCAGCCAGGGAACAAGAGGCAGTAGGACCACAGGGCTGCCACTGCAGCACAGGGCTGCTGAATTTGAGATTTATATTACATCATATTAGTGCTGTATTTTTCCATATAGTGCCTGCCATCCCTTTTATAACCGCGTGCTAGCTAAGGAGAGAGTACAGCTGCAACCTCACTGGAACTGCTGCAATAAAGTAGGTTATTGTCACTTCTTCAGATTGGTCTTAGAAGTCTCAAACTGTGTTATGCCATGAGCACTGTTCTTAACAAGTTCCCTGTTTCTTAGGGAAAGGTGGGGAGAAAAAGGAAAGTATGTTCATAGCATGATGACAAGCAGGCATAGATTTCTGTGCTATCCTACACCTATTTTTGACTTGCATTCCTCCCTCATTATAGCAAATGTATTTTTTAAACTCATTAGGCATTCAGAGACAGGACAAAAATCTGAACACACAGCTCTGTAGCTTAGTATCATGTCTGGGCTATGAAAATAGCAATTTTCATCTCTCAGCCCCATTACACCATAGAACAAGAGGTGCCAAATTGCATCAGTTTCTCCGAAGTCTTTTCTTGTTGATCACTGACTCAGCCTACACTATCAAATCACCTCTTCTGAAACTTACTGCTGTTCAAGCAGGTCCATCTGGACACATTTGATTTCAGATATTTACAACGTATTTCTTCCCCACTCATTTGAATCCAGTTTCATTCTTTTGATGTTTACACAATCCCACATAACTCATTAGTGCTACTCATTTAAATTCACTGGGATTTGCAAATATTGCTCATGATTTCTCCACGTTACCACACGTGGTTTACACTCTCTTTTCCAAAACAACGATGAAGACCATTACCCATAAAAACATCTCAACACTTTACTCTGCTGTACTCGATTTGGGGTGGCTAATCTTATGTTTTAACACTGTCACAAGAAAAAACAATCACCGTAAGAAACAAATTGATTCTCAAGAAGCACAACCCTAGGGATGTTAAGTGTAGGGATGTTAATTCACACAGAATTAACACATCTCCTGCCTATTTTGTGCACGGCCAAAAGCACCCTTCCTACAGCCACTGCCTATTTCCAATCCGTTCATGTTTTTATTTTTCATAAGAAAGCCAGAGGAATTCCAGCTCTGTTTCACATACTTATTCTTAACTTGTTCTTAACAACCTTCCTATTTTGCTACACGTGTATTTATACAATATGGGTGGCTAAAGCTTAGCTAATTCTTCTTGAGATTATTTTTAGAAATTAAATTACATACTGCATAACTATCCCCATGGAATACAATTGTAAGCACAATGCCTATGTTTAGATGTTGTTCCACTGCATCTCTGGCAATGTTTTTTCTTAGGGTTTGTTGGTTTTTTTGTTTTTTTTAATTGAGAGGAAAAATACAGTAAAAGCCAACCAATCAAAAAAGCTAGCACAGCAACCACTGTCTGTTCAGACATTAGGAAAAAACATTGTTTAAAACAGATCAGTAAATCTAACATACATAGCCTATCCCCTCATCGAGCTCCATTTAAATAACGTAAGAAACACTGTAGGTGTATACTGTCAAAATAAAAGCAGGACACAAAAAATAAGTTACAAGGAGTCCTTAAAGGAGATGTGAGACTCATGCTCTTAAAAAAAAGGTAATTTCTGAAGTATTTACAATGCTTTTCTGCCAAATTTAGTGAAGATAATTTATTTTTGGATGGACTGCCTCAACCAGTGACAACACCAACAGCTAACTGCTGCGTACTGCGAGATGACTCTTAAAAATAAACAGTCTGAACAAAACTCTCCAGAAACAGAAATTCTGAATAGTTTAAAGCAGATTTATGGTCACAAGCAGCTTTGAAAGACACCTTCACAACAAAGTTTGGTTTACTTACGGAGCTTGTGTGCGGGTTGTATATTCTTTGAATTCACTGTCATGTATGGTGAAGTATGGCCTGAAATCACTGCAGTACTTTAAGGGTGAAATACAACTGCAGGGTAGAAAGATAAGAAGTTTTTGTATCCATACAGTGGAAAGTTTCATTAAAGAAAAATCAAATTTCAAATTTATAAGGCTTTGTATATTCAGATATACTCAAGTGGCACTCAGCTGCCACTGACAGTGACTCACTTGGTCACGTTTGGCAGCTCCACTACATTTACCTCACAAGCGCCAACACGGTTTCTGAAGATTCTGCTGGTGATGGTGCCATGACAACAAGTGGTTCTCCTAGCAGTACCAGTTCCCAGAGCATCTGAATGTGAAAGAACACTGGGCAGAAACACCTAAAATGAGATTGAGGGATTTTAGCACATTTAACACAACCAGAAGGAATATGTATTTGATTAATAACTGGGTAAAAACAAGGTTTCCAAGAGAATCTGTCGTTTGAAAAATATAAAATAACATTGCAAAAGGTAACATTTTGAAACTGAAATAAATAAGCAAGTTTGTTAACTGCATGTTGCCTAAATTCTTTTTTTAGGTAGCTTTACTGAAAAAGAAAAATAATACTGATAAGCATTAGCTTGTGACCTATGAGCTATGCGTTATGGAATCCTCATTAATATTTAACCTGTGGAAATTCAAAGTTAGGAATAAATCAGTTCAAATTCCTACCTGAAAAGATCTACTTCATGAACAGTTGGTAAGGTCATAGAGATCTGAGCATCTGTCTAAAAGACATCACATTACTAGCTTTTTAGTCATGACAGCTATTAATTACAACTTTCCCTTAAACGCTTACAGGCAGTAGACAGCACATACCCTACATACCACTACTGTATTGAATAATAACTACTGCAGCATGTAGTACATTAAGTCCACAAGTAACTTTTTATTATGCTAAAAGTAAGTTTCTCCTAACACCACCTCCCCACATAGGCACGCAGCTTTCAGTGCTGAAGTGATACAACACACCGATGCTGTTTCAAACAAGAGTTGCACAGCATATGAAAACACAGATGGATTTGTTTTACAACCATCTTCCACGGAAAAAGATTCTGAATGTGTTTTTTGTCCTCCAAAATTAGTTCAGTGCAGTTTCACCCATTAAAAGGATGTTTAAGTTGTTAATTTTGTTAGCTAACTATCCCTACCCAGAAGCGGACAACTCTTGTCATCTCCTGAAGTGCCTGGTGTAATTGGCTTTAAACAGCTTTTAGATGAAGAATCCAACACTAGACTCTTCTATTTGAAGTTTTAAAGACACTGAATTTCATCATCATCAAAATATATGGGGATTTGCTACCAAGCTTTTATGAACAAGTAACAAAAAAAAAGCACAACAAAACCAACAAAGACAAGTGTTTAGCTCTGTCTTACAGCTATATACAATAGCAGTATCTGATCTCTACCTGGTGCATATTCTGTACTATGGGGGTCGTTCCAGGCTTGTCACGATATGTTGGAATTCGCAGCTTTGAAAGAAAGAGAGAAAATAATTCCTTTTCCTTGTATTGAAGCCAGGAGTGACCTAAAATAATCACTTACAAATAAGCTGCAACATTTAAAGACAGTGTTATACAGTACAATGTTTAACTTGCTCTACAGAACTTCCACAGAGCAGGAAGGTTCTACAGAGGGATCTGGACAGGCTGGACTGATAGGTGGAGACAAACTGTATTTGATTCAACAGGGCTAAGTGCAGTGTCCTTCACTTGGGTCACAACAACCCCGTACGGTGCAACAGCCTGAGGGAAGAGCGGCTGGAAAGCTCCCTGGCAGAAAAGGACCTGTGGGCGTTGGTCAACAGCCAGCTGAATATGAACCAGCAGTGTGCTCAGGTGGCCAAGCAGGCTGCCAGCATCCTGGCCTGTATCAGAAATAGTGTGGCCGGCAGTACTAGGGAAGCGATTGCCCCCCTGTACTCAACTCCTGGTGAGGCAGCACCACAAATACTGTGTTCAGTTTTGAGCCCCTCGCTACAAGTTACTGAGGTGTTGGAGTCTCTTCAAAAAAGGGCATCAAAGCTGGTGAAATGTCTAGAAAACAAGTCTTAGGAGAAGCAGCTGAGGGAACTGGGGTTACTTAGCCCAGAGAAAAGGAGGCTCATGGGAGACTTTATCAGTCTCTACAATTACTTCAAAGGAGACTGCAGTGAGGTGGGGGTTGGTCTCTTCTCCCAAGCAGTAAAATGACCGGACAAGAGGAAAGGGCCTCAAATTGCACCAGGGAAGGTTTAGGTTGGATATTATAAAAGATTTCCTCAGAGAGGGTTGTGAAGCACTGGAACAATCTGACCAAGGAAGTAGTTGAGTTACCATCCCCAAAATTATTTAAAAGATTTGTAAGTGTGGCTCTTAGGAACATGATTTAATAGAAGACTTGGCAGCCCTGGGTTAATGGTTGGACTTGATGACCTTAGAGGTTTTTTCCAACCTAAACAATTCTATGGTTTTTTTCCATTTTACTTGACCAGAATTGAATTCTCAGTATTTTCAAGTGATACTTAATATTTTATTTGGCAAATTTAATTAGCATCTCCTGCTAATCTCCTGCAAATACCAGAAGATTAATACAGACACTGCAACTAGTAGTGATCTGGAAACATCTCTCTAATATCCACAAGAACTAAGAAAGATTACTCCCTAATCAAGGAACCTAATCAAGAGTGGAGAGTAAGTCTGTTCCTGTTCTCAAGTACTAGACACTGAAAACAAGGCAGAGTACAGTGAGTACATACACAGTAAATGGGGAGGAAAACACTGTCAGAGAAAAGTAGTGCCAAAGTTCTTACCTTCATTACGACACCCATAATAGGCAAATGTAGCACTTCCCCTGGAATTGGTGGTGGCCAACGATCAACATCACTACAGACTTAAAGAAAAACAGACAAAGCACAATTTATAACTAGTTGGTGTGCACAATAACTCATGGTACTGCAGTCATCTTAGTGCACACTGAAATTTTAAGTTAGTTCCAATACCTCACAAGAGTGTTATTTATATTTTCTTCACTCCATACTCTGAAGAAGTCTTACAGCACAGTTGACATTCTTCATGTATTATTTCATTAGAACCATGAAGGTTTTCACTTCAAGAAAATAGTATTACCTTGTTTTCCATTTATAGCAACCTGGTTCACAATTCGTTGAAAGAACGTTATGGAAACCCTTGGAAGTACAACACATACAGAAATAGCTATCATAGGAGAGAGAGATGCAAGTAGTCAGGGGGAATAGAAAAAGCCTTTGGAGATAATAATAAAAAAGTTTGCCTAGCAAGCTTTCTAGCATTTTGTTGAAAACCGTTTTAAGTATCATTACTAATTCTAGTAGTTACTTTGTTCTAGAACTTTGTTCGTAACACTGTCAAAAAGCCCCGTTTATCTACAGGTGATTACAAACAATTCCTTCGTCAAGAATGGTTTCCACCAATTTCTGCTCCGTACGAGTACAAAGACAGGAATTCTGGATGGGGCAGGCTGAGGGACCATTTAGCAGCGCTGCCCCGTTGCTGCTCCTGCTTGGGCAAAACAAACACACTCCCTGCCAGCCCAGGAAGACAACATATGTACAGCTGCTTAAGAACAACTGTCAGAATGCCTGAAAGGATTCAACTTGGGATGAGTACAAATTAAGGACTGATGTCAGCTGCTTGTACCGCTAGCCCCCAGTGGGGATCTTCCACCCCCCCAAAAGGATCCAGAATCAGATCGGTTCTGTTCAATTACCTAGACAGAAATCAAACCAGTTTGCTGAAGGTTCAGCCCTCTACCCTGCAGAAAGACAAATGCACAAACTCAGACGTGAGAGTTTGCTATTTCTCCAAAACAGATGCGAGATATTACAGGGGCGTTTCTGGAACAGCATAACAGCAGCACTACCTGCTTCCAGGAAAGCTTCACTTTTCTCAAAATATTCCGGTGCTATTTGCTTAAGCACAGTGCGAAAGAGATGGACGTATGGTAGCTTGCTGATGAGGACCAGTGACTGGAATAAAGAACAAGAGCACAAAAATGTCATGTAAGTTAACCTCTTCTATCGCAGTTCTAACTGTTATCCTCAGAGAACATACAGCGTGACTTTTCCTCACACACACAAGCCAACCACACATGACCACAAGACTGCAAACAAAGATCTCCTGAGTTTCCAACTTTGTTTTGACATAATGTTTTCTCCTACCAGCGGAGCTGGAACATACTCAAGCTCATGGAAAAATCAGACCAGGTTACTACAAACCGCCACAGCATTTAGCTAAAAGAGCGAGATATTCGTTCTGCTTCCCTGGTGTCACTGAGAAGTAATGATCTTTAAAATACAATATTCTCCTAGGAAAATCAGAATTACCTTCTGGAAATAGCCCCTTTTTAGTGATTTATCTCGGACTTGTCTGAAATACACATAGCCATAGTAATACGCTGGATCTTTCTGCAAAAGAACCAAAAGAATTCAATATATCACCTGGATACTTTCTGTCTTTTCAAAGGATTCTACATGGCTATTTACCTGCAAACTCTGAAACTGATTAGATACAGTTAAGAAGGATTACTCTGTTCACTGACACTAAAATCTTTGGAAGTACTTCAAAGAGAAAGCACCACTGTGTGGAAATAGTTGTCATTTGTAGCTTTGCTGTTTTTTCTATCTACATTCTCTTGAAATGCCATTGAAAGCAAAAGTGGAATTAATTCCCAGAGGAAAAGGTCAACACTTAAATTTTGCCAAGTTGCACCAAAAAGATGTTAGCAGCTAAAAACCTTAAAGAAATGGGAAACTTGAAAAGACAAGAACCAGTATGCAATATGTCAGCGTTACAAAAGATCGCTGGAATAGTGGCATGCTCTCACGTTTCAGTGACAGAACATCAGCTTCATACTTCTTACATGCAGGAATTCAAATATTTGCCACGTAAACAAATCTGAGAGTCAGACTCCCACTGGCATAATTAAAGGCCTCAGTATTTCAGTATTCCATAAGAAAACGCTGATAACTTTCTGGCCATTAACTCTTTTGATAATGCCTCCATCTTTAAAAGAAAAAGAGGGCGGGGAACAAAACAGAGAAACAGAGCAAGACCTCCCAGCCTGCGGGTGTGTTTGTTGCTGTTTTGTGTTCTGTTCTTAAAAAGTTATGAAGTGTTTCAGATGTAAGGGATTCTACAGTCTGATCTCCAGGCCTCCAGTCACTAACAGATCAGCTCTGGTCGCTGATTTGATTCGTCACAGTCCAAAATCCATGAAAACTCAAAGGATAGTGGAACTGATTATCAGTTAATTGTTATGATAACAACATACTACAAAAAAACACCTGCTCAGCTTTCTCTCTCGGAACACCCAGTTTGTGTTTTTCATGCATGAATTTCAGAATTAGCCTAGTAGTTAACATTATTCAGAAGAACTTTTATATATATACACACACAAGTATTACTTTTCTTTTTTTATTACCAACCTTTAAGTAAACTGGTAGGTCTCTATCCAGGTGGTCCAGAAAACAACACAGAGAAGCTTTCCTTCCAGAAGACCGTCGAAATCTAAAACAGAACTGCGTGTCGCCAAGACAACCTGCATGGGGGGAATAGATCAACAGCAAATGGCAGCACTCCCAACTTGGGCCTTGTTAGCATTAGAACTCGACCATAGAGAAAGGGAAATGCACTCCAGTTGTGCCCATTTATACATATATATGTATATATTTTAAGTAAACAATGAGATGGTTCTGGCAACAATAAATAGCTTTCTTTAACAAGAAGAAGAAACATAACTCTACCTTGTGGCGAGTTCATTAGCTTTGAAGATTCAGATTGTTATGTCCCTGAACAGCTCCACTGACAGCTGTCCTACTGTCCTCACACACTGTATTGGTCTGCCTGTACAGTTGTGCTCATCTTGACCAAACTTCATTCCTCTCTTCAATGAAAGCACTTAACCTTTATTTCTTGTATACCAAGCTATTAGGGGCAAGCTAATGCAGAAGTTGAACTGTAAGCTGTTCTCATGTAGTCCCCTGTGCAAGCCTAGGACTACATTAACTATTTTACTTACCACTCTTGTTGGGGGAAAATAAATGACTAAAGCAGCCTCAGTTCCTAAAGCATTATTTTGTACCTTTGGAACCTTCCAAAGGTCGGACAAATTTGTAACCATCATCAATGAGAGCCAGAAGACAACAGCTCATTTTCAGTGACAGAAGCTTTTCCTCTGTTTACCCACAGGATATCAAGAAAAGAGAAAATACCTTAATTTTAATGACATAAAGACAAAGGGGAAAACAGCTGAGGCATTTTTTTTTATATATTATGTATACCAGAAAGCTCTTATAAATGAAAAGCATACATCTGCATCATTCCATACCAGAGTTGTTATGCTGCAGAGGAATCAAAAGCAGAAAGTACGTGCAGTTATGGGGACAAATGTGTTACTACAGGTTCTGACTTTGATAAAGAAATAAATGTGAGAAGATGTGTCTGTACTTCTGCCATCTCTTTCTGCAGGTGGTCTACGTCAGCCACATGCCTCTAACTCCACTTTGGCAGCAGAACAGGAAAATTTAGATGAAAGAAGAATTCAGCAAGCAGGACCACACACGGCAAAAGAGGAAAGAACAGAAAATTGAAATTACGTGTATTTTCCCTTCAGGACTGTTCTCTCTAAATGCTTTTGATTTTTAAAAGTGCATTTCACTGTTAGCAATTTAGGAAATACACATTTAGATCTTTACAAGAAGAAGGTCCCAAACCCTTCCACCTGTTTCCAACTCTGTGCTTACACTTTTCTCCTCAATGCCAAAGAGATGCATACCTCTTTTATATACTTGCGAAGTACCTTAGAGCTTCTGCATGTCACCAGGAAGGCCTTACCTACATTCCTGATATTTCACCCATAGTAAATAAAGAATTCTCAGGCCTTACTGCAATACAAACAACCACTGCTTTATATTTAACTGCAACTTCTCTGTACTGTAATATTAAGGTTTCCACAGGAAGGACTTAATCCCAAACCCTGGATATATACTGTTGAAATCTTGTTGAACATAGCTGAGTCCAACCACAGATGACTACAGAACAAAAAGAGCTCTTACCTGAGTTGGAATCTGGAAAAGACAAGTAGCAAATATTGGTTTTCTAAAGAGTAGGGGAAAGAAAGAGGGCAGTTACATTTCCTGACATTTCTAAACTAAAACCAAATGATACATTTACACAGCAACCATTACTTACCTCTTTATCTGTGAGCTTTGAATGTGGAGGATATATCACCTACAGGAAAAAAAAGGTAGTATTTCATTTAAAAAAAAAACAAGTAAAAAGCTTCTCTTAAGTGTTTCTACAATAAAACCCTCAAATACTTGTCAGCTTTAGGCTACTGCCTATGACAAGTTATTAATGCTATGCACCTGTTCTTACTCACATGCTTTTTAAGCTAATGATCTTTGAGAGTAAAGATTAAAGAACACCTCTACAAGGTGCTCTGGGTGTCAGCTGGAGATTATAAAGGTACACTCAAAAATTCAGGCTATTTGACATTTGGTAAAGCTGGTCTTAAGAAGAGCACTTTGTATTTAACTTGTACCTAGAAGATGCAGCCAATGACACTATGGAGAGCTAACACATTACTGTCTGGAATCCGTTGCACAGGGTAGTTAGATTGGGATACTCAAAATTCAATCACAGAACACCTACTGTATTGATATTAACTGGTGAAGGCTGAACACTGGCCACAAATGAGAGCCAGGAGCGTGAAAGCACAAGAATTACACCCACAAAGCCACTTAAACTGACAAAAAAAAAGGTTATTTAGCATTGCTTACAATGCGTAAATCAAAACCAATGTGACAACTGAAGGCACAACAACGGTAACTGCACCAGTAAGCCAGTAAGAAAAGAGCAGAGAATGAAGCAGAACCTCACAGCATTCTGCAACGCCAAGGTAACGCTGTAACCAGCTTAAGCAATGCACTCCATCAGAAGTCCCTCAGCAGCTGAATGATGCTGTGGTCACTGCATCCAGTCAGATCATTAAGCCTACAGTCAGGCTACGATGAACCGGGCTGCTACCAGCTGGGAATTCATACCCCTGTTGCTCACCAGCTACTGTACCATGGCATACGTCAAACAAAGATGAAACCAAAGGAAGTAAAACCAGCAGCAAGCGTTAACATCCATCCCATCACATCTCAGCCCTTCTGAGCTGCATGGGTGGCCACCTCAGAGTGATGAAGTGATAATGAAAGCACGCAGAGCCCAGGTGAAGGTGGTTTGCTGTTTTTTTTTAATTACAATGTTGTGAATGACCTTAAAGAAATCCAAACAGAAAAGAGCGAGAACACCATGTCTGTGAGCTGCTGCTAGGCCAGAAGGTGCAGAAAATGAATCTGCCTATCAAAAGCACAGAACAAAATGCAGAAAAAAAGAAAGCACAAGTTAGACACAAAGAAGCAGAATGGGAGACCATCGCTCCCTGCTTTCCAAATGCTTCCCTTCGTAACTTCAGTGTTCTTACACACACTGTCTTTCCTGCCTGAACTGGCCATCTCACATACTGGGCAGGAAAGAAAAGAAACAGCCTGAAAGGCAGTGCCATAGCAGAGCCCGTGCCAGAAATTCCAACTTCCCTATAGAAGTAAGTGCACGCTGTTATAAGTGAAAGGAAAGTAACTAGAAAACTGTGATTAATTGGAGGAAGTATAACAGCTACTTGGGAATCCTCCCCCACCAGCGCAACTGTAAGGAAAAGGCCCTACAGCTGCAGATTTTGGCAAAGCACTGTTTCCGTTTAAGCAGTTTCCAGAGAAGAAATAAAATCTCTTCTTTTGTGTAGTTCGAAACTACGCTGCATTTGCTTTGCATTTGTGCATATCTTAATATGCTGTAATGGTAAATAACCTCGTTCTTAGGACTCCAATTGAAACTAAAAATGTAACTAAAAAAACTCAGGCCGTAGTTCCATACACATTTTAAGTTTCATTTTATGTGTGCATTCAGCTACGATTAACGGGACTGCTACCAGAGCTGCCTGCTGACCATGCAGGGCCCTGCGCGTCCCTCACCCACACACAGCACCTCTGCCTCAGTCCTGGGTTACACAGCAATATCGTCCTTCTTGCTGCCAGCGTTAGGCGAGAACAAGGCAGATGCTGCCACAGGACGCTGGTTTATTATTTGTAATTCCCATGCAGCCAACGACACACATCAACTCTGCTTTAAGGATTCTAACAGCAGCACTAAGCCAGCCAATGTGCACCCCTGCTAACAGCACCGTCCCAGCCATAACAAAACACAGCGAGGAAGCTTTTCTCTATGTCCCAACTGGTTGCTGCACGGGCACACGATGAGCAGGGTGGAACAGGACGTGAAACCACCGAACAGAGGCGTTTCTGCAGTTTATTTCCCAGCCCCATCAGCTGCCTCGCGCCGCTCCGCGCGCAGAGCGGCAAAGCGCAGCGGCACGGAGCTGTCAGACCGCCCGGCACGGGGACAGCGCCCGGCCCGGCCCCGCCGCGGGATTTCGCACCACCGCAGTTCCCTCCCGGGCACGGCCGCGCTTCCCCCGCGGCTGTGCAACACCGCCCCAGAGGAAGTGCCCGATTCCGGCGGGGCGAAGGGCCGCGCCGCAGAGCCGGGCGTTCCGGAGGGGGGTTGGGGGAGCAGCGAGGCGGCCCGTGCCCGAGCCACGGTGCCCGCGGGCCCTCACGTACCTCCACGGCCTGGCCCAGCTCCAGGTCGAAGCCCACCACGCACACGCAGTGCAGCCAGGCCGAGAAGCGGTCCCAGGGCAGCAGCGGCAGGCCCCGTTCCGGCCCCTCCGCCGCATCCTCCCCGGCCTCCGCGGCGCCGCCCGCGCCCCGCTCCCACAGCGCCATGGCGCTGCCCCCGCCCCGCAGCACCGCTGCTGCCGCCTCGGCGCGGCCCGGCCCCGCCGCCGGGAGCCACGTGACCGCGCACCGCCTCCGCCGGGAGAGACCACGCGGTCGCCGGAGGGGAGGGGGCGAGCGGCGCCGAGAGCCGAACCACTGCCGGGGGAGCGCGGAACCCGAGAACGGGCGTCGGGCTGCAGCCCGCCTCCAGCGCTAGGGAGCAGGGCATCACCGAACGATCAGCAGGCAGCGCGGGGACCGCAGCACATCCGGCACAGCACCGAGCATCACACAGGAGCAGGCAACAAACACCAAACCTCTCCTAACCCGTAACCCTTAGCTTTCCACACCGGACTTCGGGCTGACTGCTACCTGCAAAGCTTGCCGCGCAGCAGAAGCGGCCCGGCTGGCTGCCCAGCGGCCACCTGCCATTTCTCCCAGCCAGGAGCTGCAGATACTACCGCCAAGCTAGCACGGCTGTACGTCCTTAACGGGAAACGCGGGAATATTTAAATGCATTTCTTCCTTAAGACTCATTAGCAACATTTGGTTAACTATCAAAATAAAACCGTAAGAAACTAAAGGATGCTTTCATCTTTATTGCAATTTCCTAGACAAAGAGGAACAAACACGTAACTCAGGCAAAATCACGTTATCACAGTAATAGTTTAAGATACAGCAGCCTCCAGTTATCATAAGCCATTAGTGGCAAAGCGAGCTGTAGATACACAGTAAGATAGGGAGGCGTTAGCAGCAGGAGCGGCTGTGCAGGACGGCTCTGCAGCTGCTTCAGCTCTTGTTCCTTCATGCCATCTCAAACTCACCAGCTGTTACAGGTTTGCTCACTCCCAGGCTCTGTAAAAGATTGCTATGCAGAATAACACAAGACTGAGGCTTGGCTTCATCAAGTCAAACTCATGGCAGTGATTCTACCACAGTACTTAATGTGCTGGTTCCATGTAAGAGCTGAAACAGGGCCTGGCTAAGAGCTCTTGTCGCTTAGTTTAAGGAAAGATACTATGTCATGGCTTCTTACACACCTTTCCTGGCTTATATTCCTGCTATCATTGCTGCAACAAAATTACAGCAGTTATTATTATATATTCCCCTCTATTTTTATGTTTTCACATGAAAAAAAAAGTATTCCCTTAGAAATATGTATGTAATTGTATATACATAAACTGAGGAGAATAAAGTATGTCACTGACTGATATCCCCTGCTCATTTTGTTCAACATCTTAACCGCGCTGAATGCTCAGCAGGAATAACCTTTTGGCAGGAAAAGGACTTGAGAACAGTTACCATCCTTGAGGACGCAGCATCCTCACCTACCCGAGACTCCCCTGGTCCCTACATACACCATCAGTTCACACTGATTTTTGCCCAGGCACTTCAGATACCTTTTTGCTTTGGTAAAATGTGGTTATCCTTCTTGGTTGAGAATGCATGTCAGTTGTCCAAGAATTAAAATATTCCTAAGCATTGTCATGTTCAGAACAACTGGGACTGTTTTCTCTATTAAGAAACTTATATTGGGTCAGATCAGTGCAGGACAAGCTTCAAAGCTGGAAATCTATCAACAGAGAATGCTTTGCTGTAAGTTGTACTTACACCTGCACAGCTCTGCCTATTGGTTTGCTTACAGAGCTCTTTGAACCCTGTCTTAGTCACGCAGAAGGACAGTAATCTGCTAGTTCTGCAGGGTTTGGACAAGATTACCTTCTAGAAAAAGCATCCTCTGTCACAACAGCTCCTTGAATACAAATGAGTATAGACCTAAGCAGGACAGGTTGGTTCTAAAAGTCCAAAGCCATTCAGCATTTGAGTTCATCTTGCTTTCTCCCACCCTTTTTCAACTATGACTGCTGTCTCTACTGTACTATCCCACCTCCCAGCAGGATGCTTCTACCAGGTAGCAGCACACGTTGTGCTGGCTGCTGGCTGCCCAATTCCCATCAGCTTCAGCAGGGAGTGACTGAGCAGATGTGCCTTTCCATGAATAGCACCAAAGAACTGGATAAACAGCTCCTGATCATCTCACCTGGCCCCCCTGCCTTCAGATTGTAATTTAAAGCCATACCTAATTTGTACTAATAAAATGCACTTACATACATATAACGAAATAGCATGTTTGTTTTTAACATTTTTTTCTTATTTTTCAAACAACCTATGTTATCAATAGCATTATATACCATATCTATAAGATGTACTTTCGAACAGCAGTTGCAGAGGCTGAAGTCCTAATAAGTTTTAAGGAGGAGCCTTGCAAACCTATACAAGCTGTTCTGTGACCACTGCAGCTGGAAGCAAAGGGGCTCAGCAGTCAGATTCTTTCCACTCACACATCAGTGTGTCCATACAGAATCTTCTACAAAAGCAGTTCACATACAGCACTTCAAACACTGAGCAGCAAAGCTTGTAGCCAAAACTAAAGGGTAAATTAGCTCTTAGAAGTATTACAGGCTTTGTGTTTTCTAAGGTCTTTACTTATCTAGGATAATTTGGCTCTTTTTTAACATAATCATGAAAGTAGTAAGTAAGCTGTTAGCTAATATCTGTTGTTATTTTCCAGTAATGATCATTATTGTGAGGACACAATCTTGCTCCATTTACTTCTCATGCAATAACAGCAAGGACAGAAATACGCTGCTAGAGAAAGCATTTGTAGAATGCATACCTATGCATTCAGCAGCTCCTACAAACAACGTGTAGCTGAGAATTCCAATAGCATTGTTGCTGTACTGATGTGCCCTGAAACGATACCATGCGGCGCTGCAGCATGCATGGTACACACTGCCATGCATGCACAGAACACTGCACACTAATCGAGAACCACAAGCAGTGTATTTTAACAAACTGTACAGAGAATCACCAGTGTCACAGCAATATCACCACTCCTTGTTTAACTTATTATGTGAGGCCACTTGTCCCACTCAAGAATAATATATTTTCAGCCACTGCATCTAAAAAGCAACTACAGATCAGCAAACTGAGTGTGAGCCAGCTAGTCTTCTCCCCAGCCCTCTAGCGGACAAGAAGTGCTTGCTATGAACCTAAACATTATTATCTGTTATCATCCAAACTGACACATTTGGAAGACTCTACTGCTCTGAAACAATTGGTCACTTTTTTACAGCTCAGCTTAATTCTGCTGCTTCTGAGGAAAGCCTGCTTTGCAAGAGATGTAACATTGGGACGTAGATACAAGTTCAAACTTTGCCTTATTTTCCCATTTTGCTCTACCTGACAGTAAATGCCTTTATAGACAGTCATAGTTTAAAGTTAGGTAGGGCTGCAGGTAGTGCAATTACCCATACAATTTGTTGTGCTCCTGGAAATCAATTAAAAATGGATTTAGCAAACTGCTGATGTTCCAGGGATGAGAATTCAGTAGAAAACTGAGCACCTCCAACTTTCTGTGTTTATTGTGTTTTCATCTTCAGTTTGCATCTTACTTTTTATACTGCAAATGGAACTTCTTTCACACAGCACACCTCATTCACTCCAAACCTAACAACTTATCTTGACTCAATATCTCCCACTAAGCAATTGTTTCACAGCACCTCCTCAATGAGAACCTTAACCTAACATAGCAACATGTTGGTAGCTCTCTAGATCACCATTACATGACGCTCAGAAATATGAATTGAGTTGTCCATAGTGATGCTCACTGTTTTCCTCCTCTAGGCAGTGAGTCAATTTAGAATTCTCAGCAAGCACCCTTCAACTGATGATCTTATTTTTCAGTAAGTCATCAGAACTCAAGGATTTTTCCTGCAGACTGATACACTCAATCCAAATTCCAGATGTTTGGCAGGTATGTACGTGAGTTCTAACTCACATTTCTGAAACAAACATCAGCTCTTTAGGGGACAAACGCAACAGTCAACTCCCTTCCATTTCCCATATCCAAGATGGCTACAGAGCAGGCCGTTCTGCCCTCAGTTATGATGGCTATCATTAAATTTCACGGGACGTCCTGCCCTGAAGAAGGATGGCCAACTAAGTGGCATCTTGCTGCCCTTACCTAACATGGCTGCCACAGCTACTGCCCCTTTGCATTCTGTGGCAAACAGTGGTTTGCAGAAGAGAAGCACACCTTTACTGGTCCTCCTACTCCTGCAGAGTGCAGCGATGAGCACTTCGTACTTAACTCTGTTTTCAGCCACCTGTTGCCTTCCACAGTTCAAAGATGGGCACTTCCTGATAAGCATCAAAGACTTCACAAAACACCCAAGTGACAGTTTGTATCTTCAATCCAGAATGAAACCACTTTTGTATTTTAACTTACGTATGAGCCTGCATCTAACTTTTGAACTCATCAGACAATTTGAAATAGCAGCACAAAAGTCTGAAAGAGATCTCTATCCATCCACCTTCTCCGAGAGCTGGCATTCATGCAGAGGAGGGCTCAGGTTAGGCCCCCTGATGAAAACAGGCAGAACTCAGCTGTTCAGTGAGGCACTTGGCAGCTCCAAAGGCATTGAGCAGTCGGCATGTGCCATTGCTTGCCCCTTGGAGTTGTCATAATGGGATAACTCTGAGGGATAGAAGTTCAGGATATCGTAATATATATGACAAGGGCTTAGAGTTCAAAGGACATGTAAACTTAGGATATTCTTTTATTCAGCTGGTCACAAAAGACCTTAAGATATTGTACAGATAATACAGTATGAAATATGTTTGACTCTCAATAATCAGATCTACAAAAATATAAATACTTAGAACCGCATTAGTTAAACGCATCCACTGCTCAGCTGTTTATCTTGATTCTTACTCCCCCTAGATGCTAATGCTTCTTCTCCATCTTGGATTTGACTTTCAAATTCCTTTCTCCATTAAACAGACATACAAAAACACAAGACATGCTCTCAAAAGCATTATTTTCATTCCAACACCTGCAGTAGAATTTGTTGCTGCTGCTTTTTACCCTTTTCCAATTCCAATCAATTTTTTTCTACTTCCACTCTTTCCCTTGGGTGTAACTCCTGATTATTTCTGTTTCCCCATCCTCCTTTTATGTTCCTTTCCTCCTTTTGATGAGCTATGGCACCCTGTATGCTATAAACAAGAGATGTATCAAAATACTGTTTCTTTTAAAAATGAGTAAATTAGAAATATAGCTGTCACAACTGTAACCCTTTACAGAAGGCTGATGGAAGCTATGAAGCAATGGCTGGTTTTGCTTCTACGAACAGAGCTGAAAATTACTAATAGGCAGTTCTAAAGTTTCCATGTATTGGTTTGTTTTTATCCTCAGATATCAGACTTATCTCTCCTTTTGGATTTCATTTCCTTGTTTCAAACTCGGACTTTACAACCTGCCTTTACTCTTTTTTTTTCCCCCCTTTCTCCTTTGTATCACTGGAAGGAGAACAGAGAAAAACGAGGTTGCAATGCATCAAGCCTCCCCCCAGTAATAAATGGAATCAAAAAAGAGAAGGAAAAAATGAAGATGACCCTGAGATCTTACTGCAACCATTCCTTCTTATGCACTTTGCTGCCTTACCTCGAGCGCTGCTCGTTTCTCACATACTGCTGGCTACACTGCCTGGCCCGGCGCCACTTCTCTGCTCCAGGGCTGCCCGGCCTTCCTGGCATCACGGAACGCCTCTCCCTAATCCCAGCACCTTGTCACGGGGTAATTATAGCGCTGGCGCAGCTCCACCATCTCTCTCGTATCAAACAATCTCCGCTCGTTTGCTTTATACGGACTGACTTATGAACGAATTGGGACTGGAGAGACCTGTTCCTGCTCTGGCTGCTGCGTGACCTTGAGAGAGCGACAGCCGCTGCTCGAGCCGCTGAGTAGAGGGAAAGCGGGGCGGGTGGGGCCCCTCGGCTGCCGAGATCTGCCGGCAGCGCTGCACGCAGGGCAGGCGGCCCCGCGCTGCCTCCCGCCCGAGGACGGGCTGCAGAAATGGCGCCCGCCGAGGCCTCGCTCACCTCACAGACCTGCTCCCACCTGCTAGCGGCCCTAGCCGCGCCCTTTCGGAGCCGCCCCTCCCTCTCCTCCCGCTACACAGGAGCCCGCCGGAACCCTCACCCTGCCGCCCGCCCTCAGAGCCCTTCGCAGCGCACCCGGAAGAGGGCGGGCGCTCATCCTCCACTGCAGCTTCACAGAGAACAGTGCGCAGGCGCGGGAGCGGGTCTGCGCCTGCGCAGTCGCCCGCTCCGCGGTCGGGGGCGGCCGCCGCGCCTTCCCTATGGTCGGGGCCCCGCTGAGGACGACTCCGCCCTCCGACCCCCGCCCCTCCCGGCAGCGCCGCGGCTGTTACACCGGGTAGGTTTCCAGTCACTATGGCGGCCGCTGCTCTGAAGGTAAGGGAGGGAGCAGGGCTCCGCCGCGCCCCGCGGCTCCCTTGGGGCCGCGCGCCGCTAGGCCGGGGGGAGGCACGGGGCCGCGCCGGGCGGGGAATGCATCTGACCCGGTTTGTTTTCGGCTCTGCAGGTTGGAGGAAAGTTTTCGCGGTCGGCGGCTGCCTGAGAGGCAGAGCTACCGAGCGGGCCCGGCCGCCAGGCCCTCTCACACTGCCGGGCCCGAAGCAGCCGCGCTCGGCGGGCGGAGAAGGCTCGGGGCGGCCCCCCATGAGCGGCCACCTGCGGAGGGGCTGAGCGGAGCCGCGCGGCCGCCCCCTCCCCTGCAGCGCCGCTCTCCCGCGCCGGGGGCTTCAGAGGGACTTCCTGGAGCTGCCCCCCCCCCCCCCCCGTCGGCAGCGACCCGGAGCCGCAGCGAGCTGTCAGCGCGCCTGGGGCCCAGCGAGCTGCCCGCCGGCCTGGCTCTGAGAGGGGAGCTACGAGCCCTCTCCATGCCTCATCGAGCTCCTCGGCCGAGCGGCTGCGCGGGGCTGTAGAGCGCTTCGGTTTTATCTGGGGTCGGGGAGGAAAGCGGTGTTACTCTGGTAGCCCGGCCCGAGGAGCGTCTATCTGCTTTGATGCACGAAGATGATGAGATGCGGACTGCCCTGTGACACGACCCGGTCCCCGCTGCGGAGTGCGGGCTCTGAAGCCGCATTCCTGCTCCGTGCACTCTGAGGGAGGACGCCGGTCCTTTTCCCCCTTCCCTAAACCTCTCTTTGCTTCCATGGTGCGGTGGTCAGTGTTGTTTACGGAAGGGGGAAAAAAAAGGAGGCAGTTGAGGTCCCAAACAAAAGTATTTGTATGACTCATCCGCCTGGATTTAAGACGTTCTCTCCTTCTCTCAAGGAGCCTTTCCTTCTCTCTGAAGAAATCAGATGCTTGTTCCTGTTCTTCCAGAGGAGGATGGATTGAAAGGGGTACGTTTTAGACGTTTTCTGGGCCACTGCTGATGTTGTTAAGAGACATAATGGGGCTTTTTCACTGGATTATTGCCAGAATTAGTTTACACACTGAAACAATGAGTTGTTAGACCTCTCGTATATGATAATGTTTGTCGTGCTTTAATGTAAACTTGCTGTGGAGGTTTGGCTTAAAAATTGTGGAGGACGGTCTGCATCTGCATCAGAAGAGGTTGTCTTCGTCTCCAGTTGGTGTGGCAACCCCAATCTGTCCTCGATGCCTTCAGCCTTGGCCATCTTCACCTGCCGCCCCAACTCCCATCCGTTTCAGGAGCGTCATGTCTACCTGGATGAGCCCGTCAAGATCGGCCGCTCTGTGGCTCGCTGCCGGCCAGCTCAGAATAATGCGACTTTTGACTGTAAGGTGCTGTCCAGGAACCATGCACTTGTCTGGTTTGATCACAAGACAGGCAAGGTAAGATGTTTTGCTTTGTTTTAAAATAGCAAACTTCTTATTTATTTTAACAAGTCCCTAGATGTTGCAGACCGCTTTTGTTTCACCATAATAAATGTGGCTGTGTGTGGAAGGGTTGTGTTATAGTTAGTGATTAATTTTTTTGGTAAGCAGATAATTTCTTACCAAGCAGAAACTTTGCCTATTCTTAAAACTACTTAAAGCTAACAGTGCTGAAAAATTTGCATGCTGGAGTAAGTGCTTTTGAGGTAATAATTACAAATCTGAAAGCACAGACTTGTGTGAATAATATGGTGCAATATTTATTTATTTATTTCAAATACTGGGAAGTGATTATTTGAGCGTGTGAATAAATCCCATTGTGAGGGGCTATCAGAAAGCAGATTTAGAAGCATGCTGGGTTTGTGTGGTGCTCTTCCTGCATTTTTGAAATCCTGTGTAGTGTGTTTTATTTGGATCCGGTAGGTGGTGGGGATGTAGCAGATGGCACACAAGGTATTTTCTCACTGCTAGTGAAAATGGTATTAAAATACATCCAGCGTTGTATTAACCTGCTGCTGTTTGCCTCAGAAAGGCAGTAGCTGTGTTGTTATGTGAAATACACTGGCTCTGCAGTGCGTGTTTTGTCCACTAGGGTCTGAACTGGGACAAGTAAAGCCATTTTACTTAATGGCTGTAAAGTTAATTTTAAATTTCAGCAAGAAGAGAACTAAGTGCAGATTTCAGTTGCTCAGCACTGTTGTTTTCTTCCAAATGCGTTGATGTTAAACCCTAGAACTCTGCCTGGTACAAATTAGCTCCTTTTTTTAGCTTCCCTGCATGCCCTTCTGTGAAATGTGGTTAAGGTAGCTCTTGATTTTAGGAATAATGAAGTCAGTAATTAATGCTGTGTTTTTTAGTAGTGTGACACAGCATGAAGAGCAGGAGAACAAAGTTCTTAAACCTTCCATTGTTAGCTATCCCCTGTTATGCAACACCTGGGCATGATGGGACAAGACAAGCTTTTAATTTCTTGAGGCTGGGTTATGGCATGGCTTTCAAGTTACTTGCATGTAATTGTGTGAACTGCTATCTGTGATTCATTAGAAATATTGTTTTGGCTCCGTAGTGTTTATGATATACATTCTTGGACACTTAAGAATTGAAGTGCATGAAATATGGCTATTTTTAGTTTAAGCTTAGTTTTTAACTGTTTTTTGACTCAAAGTAAAAGGCTGTACTTTATTGTACTGGTTTTAAATTTTAAGTATTATACGTACAGCTTTTTATCAACATTTTCATGATTTATAAGCATTTTAAGACCCTCACGTGCCCTGTGATGGCTATAAATACTCTAGGCATATTGAAGGTGGTTTAATTAGAGAAAACATTGAGTGTTGAGCAAATCTGCTAACTCATAGAAGAGCTTAAAAGAGACCCAGTTGTGGTTTAGTACTGTTCTTAATTTCCTACTTAGCTTTGGCTCCTCTAACACATGTCAAAAAATGATATGCTTATTCCTTTTATCTTTAGCTGATCTAAAATAGCAACTTGGTAGTAGTAAATAAGATGGGAACATGTGACAGCTCTTGAAATACCATCATGTGAGAAGTTGATGGGGGAATCTTGATGAAAATTGCGCAAATGAGTATCTGGATCAGTAGCCATAGTGACAACTAAATAAAGAGTGGGGTTTCAGATGATGCACAGGAATGTACTACTTCACATTTGTCAGGTTGGAGCATTGCAAAAGGCAGAACATTGATAAGCAGAACATAGTTTTGGATTCTGTTTGGTTCATGGCAGCAGTGGTAAATTTTGGGAAGACAGAGCTGGGGGAGAGGGAGAAATGCACTGCAAGAGAATATGAAGTGCTGCTGGGAAAAGGTGGGTGATGGTAAATGCAGTCTTAATCTTGAGTCACAAAAGCTGCTTAAAACTTTGTGGTGTTTGAAATGAATAAACAAAACCCTAAATTATGCCAGAATATTTGCATGCGGGAATGTTCATTACCGTTGTTTACAGAACTTCTCATACCTGTATCTCATGTAGGAATGCATCATTATCCTGCCAACGACGTATATTTAGGCCTGTGTAAGTTGGTTTTGCCGTAGTAGTTGTAAACATTTCTTAGAAGCTTATCAATAAGACTCTTACCAATTCTGCTTTTTTGAGAGATAAGACCTTGAAATGCTAACTTACTAACAAAGAGAAATCCTTGAGAAATGTAAAAATAGTTCATGAATCATCTGGGCCAGGCGCTGGGGAGCTGTGTGCTTCGATGGCAGTGGCAGATTCCTGCCTTCCCTGGCTGTGCTCTCTGCTGCCTCTCGAGCCGCCTTTCTGCTGCACTGCTGGTTTTTTCCTTGAGGGTTTGGAGTTGTTCATTCTGTTGTAGTGAATCATGTGAATGGTCCTGTGTTTGCTACAGTCTGTAAATAATGGGATCGGCATAATCTGTAGGGATGGGTGGAAGGTGGGGAGAGGGAGCATCAGTAAGTATTGGCAAGACAACTAGTTAGTAAACAAACTTTCTGAGGCAGAGACAACCTTAAGATGAGGTGACTTGAATAAATACATTAATATAGTAGTTTGGGTTGAAACATGCCAATGTTTACTTAGTAAAAGGGCAGTTCATATGTGCAAAAAGCTGCCCTGTAGTAAGGAGATAATGCCTATGTCACACCAGCATTGTTAATAATAAACGTGGGATGAGTCTTTGAGACCACAAGAAAACAGCAGCAATTAAAAGTAGATATTTAAAGTTGCATTTGTTTTTTTGGAATGTTTTCATGTAAACCTGAAAATACATAAATGTGGAAGGAGTGGAGGGGGAAACCTGTACTCAGGTTTTTGGTTGCTTTTATGCTTAGTAGTGCGTTATAGAAAAATAGCGTAATGTCCCTTCTTGCTTGTGTTTATAGAAGCAGTGTGATGTGTCCTTTCAATTGTAGGTTTGTCATACAGCAGTAAAATTAGAATCTTAGGCTTAGACTTGATTATTATTTTCATTTAATTATCTTTTGGATGGGGGGCTTGGGGGGAAATAGTTACAAGTTAATCTTTGTAAGAGAGGCCTGTAACAGCAGTCACCAGGTATGTAGGAAGTGGATGTTGTGCTGAGCAAGCAGTGTTCTGAAAAGCGTGAATCAGAGCAGATGAAAGCATGCTGCGCTTCCTCAGCTTCTGCCACTGCAAAGGGGCAGGAACTCAAGTGCTTAATTGGAATAGTCTTAAACCTGATTTTCTTGTGTGCGTGTGTATGTTATATATATTTAATTAGCAATATGAGAATGTTTGATAGTTTGCATGTGACTTTTGCCAGGCTGGAATGCTTGATGGAAAGGCTTTTGGTGGAAAAAAGTGGATTTCCAGTGTGTTCAGACTTTCAGAAACAAAAGTTTCTTGGTTAATCCGGTGCCTTAGGCTGATTAATGGGCGTGGCTTTCTTAGCAGAGAGTTGAACTGTATGAGAAATAAAGGATCGTTTTGTACCAAAAGGACTATGAATTATTGGTCATCCTTAGCTGAATAAAATTGTGCGGGCACAAGTTTTCCTGGTAGAATGGCAGCTAATGCTGCTGTTTTCATTTAATTTGGTGTGGGTAGTAACTGAGTTAAACAGGCTCGTGTTATCTTGGTGACAGAAGTGCTAGTTAGTAGATTAAAAGCCAAATAGTCAATATGGTAGCAGATAAAATTTATTAAGGCTGTACTTCATGGCTTCTAGCATTAAATTATGTGGAATAAAAGTGTGAAAGAGTGTTCCCTGCAGGGAGCACCATCTTCAAAGAAAACAAAAAACCCCAACCCTAAAGGCACGGCCGGGGCAGTGCAGGCGGCTCAGCTGTGTGTTGGTACCTGGGAAAATCTTGCTACAAGCTCTGGAACAGCTCTCTGGGCATGTGAGGGAGGTGAGTTGGTAACAGCATGGACCTTGCAGGGACGAATCATCTCCGGTGAGAGGTCTTACTTCGGTGCCGGGGTGCGTGGCAGTGGGACAGTGCTCGGCGGTGTGCCAGAGTAGCAAGGAAAGGTAAGACCGCATTGGGGTGTAACCGCTGGCTCTGCCCTTGTTATTATCTCCCTTAGCATTTTGTTAGGTTGTGTCTAGGGTCCGACATCCAATTTACATAACCAACACAGGAAATTCATTGGTAAACGAGTTGGAAGATTAGTTGGTTTTTTCTTGCACAAGGGATGCAAGTATATTGACTGTGCAAGAAATCCAACAAATGGTAAAAAGAATCATGTTGTTCACGTAGTGTTATGCCTTATGTTGTGTGGAGGTCACGAATTTGGAAGGTTCAGGAAGTGTAGGGTAACTTCTCTGGACGTGGTGTTTGTTCGGAAGTGTTTGGATAATTCTGTTTCATAAAACTGAGTGGGATATGGCAAATGGTAGTTGGAGGCTGTGGGGTTTTCATGAGAGATTGTTGCTGCTGTGTCATGTAGAGATTCCTGTATGATACTCTGTTCTGCTTGGCACTGATCTGTGTAAGAGATGCTTCATTTCTCGTGTCTCAGTAGCATTTCTTTAGACAGGTGCTGTCTGCTGTTTTTTTTGCCTTTAATACCTCTTCATCTTAGTTACAATTGCTGTCTTTGAGAGCTGAGCAGTGCTTTCGCTATTTTCAGTGGTGCTTTCTGCTCGCAGACCGCAGTGTCTGTTGAGAGGCACTTCATCTTCCAGACGTTGTTTGTTCCGAGTGCCCTGCGAGACGGAGATCTTCCGTCGTGTTCCAAGGTTAAATTTTACAGAGAGCAGTGAGTTCAGCCAGCCCTCGCAGATACACGTTAATATTTTTATGCAAGTGGCTATCGCCCTCAGTGATCTACCCAATGTTATGCTGGTATGATTATAAGATGGGTACGGGGTAGGGAGCTGCGTTCCAGCAAACTACAGCAAAATGCTGGTACCACAGCGTGGGGCGGGAGGGCTGCGGCCACTTAGGAGGTGAGCTGCTGCCGAAAGGATTTCCCTGCAGTGATAGCATCTAGAGCCAGTGCTGCAGAGCTAATACTGTAATTCTTGGAGCTGATCCACTGCAGTCATGGTACGTCTGTACTGTGCCAGGAACACCAACACATCGATTAGGTTTTAAAAACAAACAAAAATCCCTTTTGTATTTGAAATGAATTTTTACAAACCTCAAATGAATTGCGTTACTTAGCAGTGATAAAGGCTGGTTAATGTGTTTTCCTTAGGCCTCTAGTGGTGTGGTTTGGGCTCGCTCCTGGTCCCACGCTTACAAATGTAAGACTTTGCTTCCTAGACCACTTTGATTATATATCTTTTAAAGTTTTACTTTGAAAACCTTGCCTGCGTTGTTTGCAGCGATCCGTTCATCTTTAGCAGGCAGACTTATTTGGCACTGGAAAAATGCTTTTGGTTTGCCCTTGCTCTCTAATTTTTTCTTACTGAGCTTGAAAAGTTTAGGTTGCTTCATTGTCTAATGAAAGTGATTGAAGTAAACTCTAAGTAGCACACTGACACAGCTGGACTCTGCTGTCCACATGGCTACTAAATTATGTGGTCGTCCCTGGGTTGGTTGTTTAGTAGTCAGATCAATAATTGCTTTCTGTTGATATTTCTAGCATGCTGAGTTTGGGCTCGGCATAACTGAAGTTTAGCGAAGTCCTGCTGCAGCAAATCATTGGTGTTCTCAACGTCTCTGTCTGCTCAGAGGTATTTGATCTCGTAGCAGAACCGATGGAGAAAGGCTGGCAGAAATCAGGTTTCTATCAAGCATAGGCAAGCCCTTTTTGTCCGCTTTGCAAGTGGGAACCTCAGGTAGAAATGTAGAGAGGACTGTAACTTCATAAACCCCTGCAAGAGCATATGTCTGCCTGCCAGAGACCAATAAAGTGACTGTGGTGGAGCCAGGCACTCAATCAGTTGCAGTTCTTGTGTTATGTTGCACGAGGCACACACATTGGATTAAGCCTTGTCTCAGAGTTTATTTCCCTCTTGAAGAAACTGAACTTCCAGCAGCCTTATGGTAGAAAAAGTCCAAAATGCTGAATTAACACTGGTTGAGTGGGGAAGCACAGTGAACACCAGCAGTAGTACGTTTGCAAAATGTAAAAATTAACTATCCTTGGCAAATCCCAGTGCTTCTTATAGCTAAAGGCATGTAGAATTTACAGTGTCTTTGCCAAGCCAAGTTGTGTGCTGGTTGTAGTTCAGTTCTGTGTGTTCTCATTGCTGTTATTGTGATGTCTCTTCCATAAGAAAGAAAATGAATGCGAGAGCTGAGGATATAAAAGTTGTGGGTGTGTGTGGGGCATTGACTGGTAACCTTTTTAAAGGAAGGAATAGAAATGCTCGTGTTTCAAATCAGAGAAGAAAACCCTAATTAGAGACCAAATAAACGTTTGTACAGCATCTTTGGAAGACATTGGGTGCTGGCTGCTATTTGCACATGCCATTGGTCTTGCCTGGAATGGCATTTTATCTTCTCAGCTGACGCTTTTGCAGAGTTGGTCCTTTTCTGGATATTGAGCAAGATTAAGTTTACATACAGATTTTCTAAAAATTTGATGTATTTTCAGTGATGAAATATTATTAATACACTGTAAAAGGTTTTTGTTTGTCACCCCTCTGCTGAAAAGCAGATTTTGATGACTTGTTTTCTGTTATTGAATTGCTTTTCTTGACGTGCCATACTTAACAGTAAGGTAGAAGCCAGATCTCCTGGCTGTGCAAAGCTGGGGCTTTTGCTTCTGCCTGCCTGTTTGCCTTTTAAATTTCTGGTGACTTTCCCCATAATGTCTGGCACAATTACTTGACCGCTCCCTCCTGATTTGGCTGTTGGCTATCATGGGTGAATGGACGCAGGGGCTGTAGCACTGTACATCATTTCTGGCAGTGCTATTACTTGCCATTTTATTCCAGCATTTCTACGTTTAGATTTACCTTTTCCAACTGCTAGAAAAATGTGGTCTTTCAGGAGGGTTAATGAATTATTTGCAATTCTTCCTATTCTAAATTTTGTTTGGGAAAGGAAAATCAAGGTTTTTCATATTTGTATGTGAAAGAATCCATTCTGCAGACAAGCTGTTCTTTCTTGTCTTTGATCTTGATAGGTAGTTGTGGCCCCTTGTTATTTTCTTTCTGTCATTACAGGGATTCCATTTGCTAAATGACAGAGGGTTTTTAAGGCGCGTGGAGTCAGTATAATCACATATTATCAAGGGGCAAACTATGAGTTTGTTGCAATGTTTTTTGTTTCTATGGATTCCAGAGCTGTAAGTCATTCTGCATAGTTAGGGCGGTATCTGCTGTGAAGGAAGTTACAGTGCTGTGAGTGAGGACCACCAAACTGTGTGACAAGGACGTACTGTCACAGGATAAGCAGTGCTGGAAGTCACCTGGCCCAATGCTGAGCTCCAAGGTAGGACTAAGTAGATCGCTTGGGGACGTGGGGTAGAATTTCAGGTATAGAATTTAATCTGTAGCTGCTTTGAACAAAATAATTTCTGAGGACAGAATCAGGAGTACTTGCTAGGTAGGCTGTTGCTCTGTGTTGCTGTTGTCTTAATTCATGTATGTTCTGAGGATCTACAACTTGTGTGTTGGTAAAAGTCCCAACAAAATATGTCAGGTAGAGATTCTCTTGTTAGAAAAGAAGTTCTAGATAAAAGACAATATAGTAATGTTCCTAGTTCCATAGGGGTGGAAATAACACTTTCACTTACAGATCTTAACCACGACTTCCTTTTTAAAAGCTCAAAGAGGAAATTGGTATCTTCAAATCTTCCTCTTTGAGAACTTTTCCTCGACTGCATATTCCAGAGTTTCTGGAAGAGGCAGGAATAGAAATCATCATAGAAGGAGAATATCTGGTTTTGGAATCTGTGTAATTAGCTGACACAAGGTAGAGCTACAGCTGTGCTGTTTAAGCAGGACTTTTGGTAGGACTATCAATATTGTTTGTAACCTTACTCCAGTAATTTGGTCAGTGGGCAGAGACTTCCCTATGGAGTTAAAGGAGGAACTCGTAGATTGCTGTTATGTTAGCACAGAAACACGTGGGTATTCTAAGTCTCTTTGACTGCTCTATACCATTGGCTTCGTCCTTATTTTTAGTTAAGTTCATAAGTCTGACTATTAATTAGAAAATTAAAGCTGTCTGCTGCATTTGGGTAGGTTTTTAACTTACACATAGATGGAAGGGGAAATGCTTTAGGTGTGTTTTGTGTTGTGTTGACTTATAATGGCGACTCTTGAAACTTGTAGTCTATTTTGGTACCTGTGTACTGAACAGCTACTGAAGTCAGCACAGGTTACACAACACATCTTACTGCACAATACTGCCTTTGATATAGACCTGCCTTTGAGCTGTAGGTTTGCTTAGTCTGACCCCACATTCCAGAAATGGGTTTGAAAGGCATAAGTTTGGTTAAAACAAAAAAGAAATTTAAAGAAAGATCCCAAACACCCCCCTGCAACCAACCAACCAAAGCATAACCTGCCCTAATGCAGCTGTCCTGGTTTCTTTGAGCTACTCTGTGTGATCAGATTGCATTCCTGCCTGTTCCTCTGGTCATCTTTGTGCTGGGATTTTCCCTGCTTCATAGCACAGAGTGAATGTGCCTGAACTCGAACAGTCCTGCATGCAGATGTACAGATAGGTGGGGTTATTTGCTCTCCCCTGGTTAATAAATTAAAATGCATTTGATTTTCCTTTCCCTTTCTTGCAAAGCTTTATTTTGAGTCTTCCCAAGGTAGATGTTGGATGACTTGTAGATGGTGATGTAAGTTTTATGATGTAATCTTAAAGAATCTTGATGACTAGTCTTTCTTGTGAGATCTGTAACTTGTACTCTTTGATGTATTTTGTAGTTTGAACTTGTACACATATTCCTTTATATTGCAGTTTTGTTTCCAAAAGATTTACAGAAATAATTGCTTTTTAGTATCCTCTTAAAACCTATGAGGATGTAGTTTTGAGTCTGATGTTAGGGGAGCTGTAATCTTGTTACATTATTTCAGTGATCTGTCTGCTGGTGTCATGCCTCAACCTAAATTAAGTCTAAAAAGTATGTTACATAATGCTGCTTTAAATATTGCTTTAGACAGTTCTTATGTAGGTGAGAAAAGCTGAGTGGAGACTATATTGTCTCCTACATGGTGCAAACATTTGCAGTCAACAGTAAGATTTGAGAAATAGTAAGTGCTTGCTAATACTTGTGGATGAAAGGATTTTATTCCATCATTGGGTTCATGCTGGGGTTTCCCAAATACTCTTTTTCTTGAGGTGGTGGTGGTTGAAGACCAAGGCCTAGCTGTGCTAGATGAAAGCGCTGCCCAACTGCTGACAGTGCTCAACATTTCTATGATGTTTTAGTGATCTCAAACTGAAGTCCATTATCTGCATCCAAAAGGAAGCTCTTGCTTTTTATCATTCTTGATGATGTCTCACTTGGGTGGAAGAAAAGAACATCGGTAATAAATGAGCACAGAATGAGATGAGTTGTAGGGGCACTGCGTTCACTCGCACAGTGCCAGTCCCTTAGTTGTGTCAGTGAGCAGGTCAGAGGGCTTGCTTAAGTACTCTAGCAAGTTCTTGTGTTTAATGCATGTGCTCCGTGGACTCTAGCTGGTGGAGAGACCCAGTTCTCCTGGCGGAGCAGTTTTTGAGCAATTGAAAGTGTCAGCCACACTGGAGTTTTACTTTTTAATGCGGTGTTTGAAGTGTGAGCTCTGTTTGTTGGCAGCAAAGGGAGGAGAAAGTTTATCTGCTTTGAAGAAGAAGCCTTTGGGAAGAGCTCTGTGACCTTGCTCGAGGAAGAGCTCCAGTGGGAGGGACGCCTTGTATGTTTATTCTATATAACCAGAAGCATGAAGTCAGAGTGCAGCTTCTTTAAAGTGCAGAATGCTCAGATACCTGCCTACCCTTGAGGCAGAGTAGGGGCATTATCATTTAAATGCTTAAATTACAATAATTAACATCGTTGCTTAATGTGCTACGGGTGTATTGGGCCAAATGTAGGAGTTTTGAAAATACTGTCATTTAAGTACTTTAGTTGATTGTTTTTCTTAAGTATAATGACTTCAAGGCCTGAAAAATAGACATGAAGGATTGCTTTTTCCTAAGTAAGCTATTAAACATTTTTCAGATGTTCTGGTATTCCATTTGGGTAAAATTTAAACACGTCCTATAGCAGGAAGCTTGTCTTGCCATTTTTCTGCAGTGCTAATGAGAAATTAGACAATGCAGGCTGTGGTAGAACGTGGCTCTTTGGCAGCGCTGAGTTTTGCAGAAGGTAACATTCAGAGAGGAATCGTGCTGCTTAGTTTCCAGTTCTGTTGTCTTAAAGGATTTTGGTCCAGATCAAGAAGTACTTTCTTCATTACATATTTTCTAGCTCCTTTCACACAGCAGCTAAAACTATCAGTGTGAAATAAAACCTAGTAACGTGTTCTACAGCATCCAGTGAAAACACCTTTCAGAAAATCCAAGGTTACTGAACCTGCACGTTTTGTTGGTAGCTCTCATTTAGTGCAAGGTGTCCATGGCAGTGTTAGGGAAGGTAGAGTGACAGGAAGAGCAAAATGGAGTAGGAAAGCACCACTGAATTACAGCACTGCAGCAGGGCGAGCCTTGTTGCATTTACCTGATCTTCTTGTAGCTGTGGGTGCCTCAGTTAGCTTGTGAGTTGTCCTGGTGGTGTGTGGGGCGGGTGGTGGTGGTTGTTCTTGCTTGTTTAGGTAGTAACCCCGTTTTCTTTGTAATACAAGCATATAACCATTAAAACCAAATGCAGTACCAAATGCAGTTTCAGTTTGTGGACTTGCCTGAAGTTTCCCTTCACTGAGATGGCAAAAAAAAAAAAACAAAACCCTGCAAAATGCTGATACTTAACGTGTATAACAAAATGGAGGAGATGAGAACAAATCTGTGTTGGGAAGGCTTGTGAGCACACAGGATTTTCCCAAGCTACTTCTCAAGCGCTGTGCGAGGCTTTCTACCTTACAGGCTGCCCATCCACCCGCCATCCGCACACTGACAGTCTGCTCTTACAACAGCTGGACTATAGATTTCAGCTCCCTTGTCTGTGCTGTGTGTCTGTCTGTGTTAACTGTTTGGCCGTGTATTCTGCCCTGTGATGGGGGAGGAAAAAGGATTGCAGCTTTACATGAAGAGCCACCTTATCTCCTTGCTGTCTGATTTCAAGCACTGCTTTCATACTGGGCGCTGCACGAAGTCTACACATGGCTTCCTGAAAGTCATCGTGACCCTGACTGCTGCCTTCCTCCCACTGCGGCTCCTCTCAGCGGAGGAGGAAAGATAGGTTCACAAGAACTGTGGTAGTGTCCCATCTCAGCTGCAGCCTTGGCTCCTTCCATCTTTTGTCTGCATGGATTCAAGGTAAATGTTGCATGGCTGATGGAAATCAAGGGTAAGCACTGTGAGGGGCTGGAGAGGGAAAACTGGGGGGAAGGGAGTGAGGTGAAAAGCTAGACACAACTTTTCTGATTCCATATCTCACACTCCTCCTAATACGAGCAATCACTTCTTGAGACTGCTGGCCGTACAGAAAGGTCTGGGAGCTGCTGTGGGGAACAGGAAGCACCTCTGTGCAGTCAGGTATGAGAAGTGTGGGAGTGAGCTTTGTGCAGCACCTAGGCACAGATGAATTCTCAGTATTAGGGATAAACAAACTGGGTAAGTGAATTAAACACCAGAACAGTGAACGCACCGTGGGGTTTGATTCCATTGGAAACTTAGGGATAATGATGGGATACAGAGAAGATGATGGAAGTTGCAAGTGGATGAAGCTATGAAAAGGGGAATATTGAAACTTCAGAACAGTTGAAGTTGGATTACATGCTTCAGATTGCAAGTTGCTCTTAAAACAAAACACAACAGGAAACGTGTTATCACTTCTTCTTTTTACAATTTACTTCTGGGTTAAGCTTGGTGCTTGAAGAGCAGACTTTGTGCTGTTGGGAAAAATCATCTTGAAGTTACAATTATCATTTAAGGTAACAAAGCTTTTCCTTGGAAGTTTTCTGTTTAATGTTTGAATGTTTCATTTTTAAGGATGCGTATTTCTCTCAGCTTAATTGCTGAAGTTCTATCAGAATATCCTTAAGGCATCAAATAGAGCCATCGTTGTGACAGGGCAGCAGTAGCATTTGTTGTGAGCCTTTTGTACGGCAGATTAGAGTTTCCTCGATCAGACAGACTGCTCTGATGGTTATGCATTTGCAGAGTGACTCTTAGCATAATGAAAGGATTGTGTTGCTTTAAAGTGAATTGTGTGTGTTTCAAAATAAGAGTTAGCATTTTAGTAAACTGATTTTTTGATTGAATCAAGGTGGGTTTTCTGTGGGGTTTTCTTCAATTTTGTTTTATACTTGGAGTGAGTTGGGAATGAACTCTTCTGGTGTGGATTGAATCTTCAGTTGGAATTATGGCTGCACGGAAATCTGAGAGGAGCTGAGCAGTTGAAGTGGTATGGAAGTACCCGCTGATCCATTGACTCACCTGGGCACGCCTCTTCCTGAGTTTGCAGGACAACGCGTGGGCAAATTGCAAGAGTGAGCGAGCCTTTAGGAAGAGGGGAATGGCGGAGTGAAAGGTGATGGTGGTTCTGAGAGAGTCCAGTGACTACTGTTGTCCCACTGGGAAAGAAGTAAATATGTGGCATTCTGGCCCTAACCCAGTGCTATAATACTTTTACTGTAACTTACAGAATGTTACTGTTGGGTGAATTGCTTTATGTAGCGATTAAAATACTCTTTGTAGTTGGTGAAAACTAGAGGAAAAAACTTTCCCGTTGGTTATTGATTACATGAGTGATTCATTGAATACAGAGAGACTTTAAAACCATAAAACATTTAGTGTGTTTGTAAATTATTTTAAACAGCAATTAGTCATGGATAGAAATGCCCTCTAGTTTTCTAACAGAACAGTATCTCTGTGAGTTGTCCTGGCATTTTCCTTTTGCCTTGTTACTCTGAACTCTTACTGTGGCTGATCTGTTTACTGTTTCTGTGCTGTTTAAATTCTCAAGCTTAACCTTTCAAAAGGAAGTGAAGAAAATGTCTCTGTTCCTGATGAGCCTGTTAGGAAATGCTGAGGTTATAAAAGTGTTGAGAAACTGACGGAAGGTGACCGCTGCTGGCTGCTGTGCATCAGGCTTTGAGCTGGTTGGCGTTCGCTGTGGTTGAGTGCCTGGGACTGGAAGCCTGGAGGCGTGGAGCTGCTCGAGTCTGCAGGCTGGCTGGGTGTGTGGGCACTCTGCAGGTAGATAAGCTGTTCAAGCTGGCCGGCTTTGGATTAAGTGTGAAAAGTGCAATTGAACAGTGCGAGGGACCGCGATTAACAGAATGTTTCTCTTGTACCTAGCTTTAAGAAAGAAAGCTTTAAGAAAGGCATGAAAAAAGCAAGACGTGAAATATACAAATGCTGTTTTTAAAAAAAAAAAAAAAAAAAGTCCTTTTTGTCCATAAGAACGATTTCTTGTGCTTATGTCTGCCAGTGCAGCACCCCTTTGTTTTTAAGATACCTTCTGCTGAAGGCTGACCCTTTAGCACAGGATGTCCTGTGCTGTGCTTCTGGTGGCTCACATGCTTTGGACAGACTCAGATCCGTGGTGAGAAGGACCCGTCTGCGCTCAGTTCCTCCACATGCCCAGTTTTCCTTCCAAGAGAAACCGAAGCGCATCAGAGGGAGGAAGCTGGGCTGTGCTGCGGGGCGGCTCCTGGAGCAGATGGCTGGGAGAGGAGAGCGGACGTGTGTGCGGCACAGCGTGTCTGCAGCGTGGACCCAAGGAGAAGGAAGGAGCTTGTTACGGTGCGGATACGCAGAGGAGAAAGCAGAGAACTGATTCCTGATGCTTCCCTGAAAACTTAGATGGGAGATACCGAGCGCTGTCAAGGAATGTGCTATCCAGTATAACCAAGAGACACATACAAGCTGGGCCAGTGTGCACGCTTCTTTCCAGGAACTGCTGCTGAGCCTCACTTAAGAGTATCTAAAATTAAGCTGCTGCTTCAGCCCTCTGCAGCTACTGTCAGGTGGCAGCAGGGAAAAGAGGCAGCCTGGAATCCAGTAGGAAAAGGCCTCGCTTCTTCCTCAGGCTAAACACTGCCTGCTGAGGGGAGCAGTGTGGAAAGGTGCCCTGTGTGCAGGAATCGTACCCTTCATTTACTGCTCCTGCCTTCCAGGTTATGTACCTTCACTGTACAGAATCTATGTATAAGCAAGCAGGAGGATTTACCTATGAGATTGTTATTCCCTTTTTATTATGATATTAGCATCTCACTTCTTTTAAGACTGGTTGGCCAGTCTTCAATTTGAGCATTTTACCTGCTTTTGAGTGCTAAGCACTTCATCAAAATTGGCTTAGCAAATTGTTCTAGCAAAAGAATGAATTATTATTTTTTAAAGTTGGTGTTGAAATAAGGCAAAGCTGTATAATCCAATGGAACATTGCCAGCTCGCATCATCTGTGGGGTCTGATATGCCTGGTGTTTGCGTAGCACCCCAGCACTTGACCAAGTTGCAGAAGAAAACTGTTATTCAAAGAAACCAACAGTGGGGAGGCATGTTTCTCTTGAATGTGTATTTCGCCGCGTTGCTCTTAATGCCGTCAATTCCCAGAAACCCAAGCTGTTTTCCTTTGAAATAAACCATGGATAACATCTAATCCTAATTCAAGTTTATTAAAACTTCATAGTAATACTAGACTGCTCTACTTAATTATAGGTAGCGTAAAAGACTTGCTGATTTTTCTTTAATCAAAGTGTAAATAGTCTTGTCTTTAGCCATATTAAATTTAAGCTTGGATGACAAACTTAGTATGTCAAAACCTACTACTAAAGAGCAGGTGCATTTTTCCTGTGGGAAGGCCGTGTTTATATTGGGGATGCAGAATGAGTTTCATGTGAACTGAGATCTAGGGTTCGTCTGTTTTTCTTCCACAGAATAGGTGAGCCAGTGTAAATGGGACTGATTTGATGAGTGCCTGAATGCACTGAATGTCTGTTCAATGACATTATCATTTTTAATGACTGCAGAAACCAAGCTTGCTGAGTTTTCTTCCATCTCCTAGTGGAACTGTAGGGTCTGAAATAATTCCCAAAATGTTACTGCTGTGAGTTACCAGCGCGTGTCCTTCTCCCAGTCGTTTTTCTTCTTGTTCTTTTAGTGAATGACTCATTCTGGTTTGCTTTAGTTTCTGGACTTTCCCTTTTGTTCTTCTGAGAGTCTGGATAATGAATGGTAGCCAAACTTCAGACAGTAAATGTCAGGAACACATTTCAAGAAATTGTGAAGGCAAAGCCTCGCTGTTCTCAGAGCAGCAATATTTTTGAGCTGCGGATTAGACGTGGAAAAAATCCACATGGCAGTTCTGGCTCTTTGGGAGCATATGGCTTTCTTCTGGCTAGATGTGTTTTCACCATTGATAGGAAGTTCACTTCCTATGTTTAATCTGAAAAGGCTTTGACAGCACTGATTTTTACACGTGCTTACTTACTCTGGATAGAATTGCAGTAGCTTACGTAATTTCAGTAGCAGGAGCACTGAAGCTGAGAAACCTATTTTTCAAGTCTGAGAAGTATTGTGAATGTTGCAGTTCATGTGCGAGGGCTTTAGACTGTAAAGATGGAATTAACAGTATAGACAACCCACAACGTGTACGTTTATATACAATTAATGCCACTTTCGTTATGAAAAATACTTTTCAGAAAATAAACCAGAAGGCTGCTTATCTTCTGATAGGTACTTTTCCATGGAATTGGTTCGCTTCACTAAAATTGAGTGTATATAATTGCCCACTAGTGGTTACAGCTCAGGTTAAGATAGCAAAATTATTCTGGTGCTGTTAAGAGCAATATTACATGGTGTTCTGACCCTTGTATAGCATGACCTGCATGTAGTTGTCTCTGGTTTTCATACTCGGAAGGGTTCATCACTTGAAAACTTACTTGAGGGCTGTATGAAAATTAAAACATCTATTTCCCTTTGTGAGATTTACGATGGGACAGGGGGCATTTTTTCAACAGTCTTGAACAAGTGGTGCTTGGAAGAAGTTCGTTTTGAAGAAGATGTTTGCTTTGCTTCAGAAAGAAATGTGGCACATGGGGTGCAGAACTGTGCGGCTGGCTGCCGTGTGTGACAGGAGCAGGCCCTGTGGCTGCCCGCCCCACCGCCGGGCTGCCGGCCTGCTCCTCTGCTCCTGCCACGTGTGCAAAGCACTTCTTTTGTTGACCAAGAGACTTTAAAAGGCATTTGGGTTTCTTTACCCCATCTGAAGAATGAAGGTCATGGGCATGGTGTTATCAGCGTGATGTCCCTGCTGACTTTGTGGAAGCGATGGCGTATAACTAAGGAAAAGGCACTGAGAGGCGTTGTGTGGGAAGCTGCGCTGGAGTAATTAGCTTGGGAAGTTTTGCCACGTTTGCAAACCTTTTAATCTGTAAACCCAAGGTACCCTGTATGTGATTTTTGCCCTTGACTAAGTCCAGTAAAACTGGTGAGTCACTGCGTGTGCTGCTGGGTACACACTTCACAGCTCTGTGCACTCCCTCTGCCATCCCCAAGGCAGAAGGCCGTGCTGCAGCGCCCGGCTGGGCACCCCAAAATCACCTACCCAAAACCTGCTCCTCCTCTGTCACGTTACTGGAAGACTCATCCCAATATGCACACACATGCTCCAGGCTTGTCTTTCCTTAAGCTTTAAAAAATGTTAAACTTTTGTTATTGCCCACTCATAGATCTCCAAGGAACACAGAATAATCTGCCTTTTGTTCTGTGAATACCAGCTTCCAATTGCTGCTTGCTTCAGAATTCTTGACCCAAGAGTGAGCTGCACATAAACAGGCTCTCTCTCAGCCTGTGTTCGCTCTCACTTTGCTGGAGGTACGGCCTGGCAATGCCTGCGGTACAAATAAACTCCCAGTTGTCAAATTTCTCCTCGATCTGGAACATGAATTTTCCGTCTTTGGGTGGAGCCGCACCCTTCTGACAGTGTTTTGCTTCCAGTTAATTACTTTTGCTCTCTGTACAGAATGGTGAAGTTCAAAACACAGAATGAAAATTAAGTTAGTTCATATAAAGAAAAAAAGTGTTGATCCTTGCCCAGTTCAGAGGAGCTCTGAGAAAAACAGAGAGGAGGGAAGTACTCTGGTGACCCCTGTTTTCAGCGTGATGTGTGCAATGGACTCGCCGTGCTGCGGTGAGTTACTGTGGAAATATTTGTGCTCTGGTCCTGCTACAAAAAACACCTGATTTGACATGCTTAAAATTGTTAGAGTCATTTGTGCTTAGTTTTGAGTTAGGACTTACGCTTCTGCGTCTTCATTGGCCGTGTTGAATTTCTATCACCATAGCATTAAATTTATCCTCAGCACGGTCATTTTAACTATAGTTAACTACAGCCAAACGGTTTCTTTTTGAAAACTCTCCTGGTTCGGGAGCAGATGATGTTGGATACACAGAGCAAAGATTTCCTGCTGACAGTGATGAATTAAGTAGGCCTGCTCTGACATTGGCAACCAGTGCAGAAGTCACATTAGAGAAGTCTTTACCGATGGAATCAGAAGGACAGCTTCTTCATCAGTTCATCAGGGTTTTTACAAGTTTTTATCCAGTATTACTGAGAAAACTGCTTTCCACACCACGCTTGTGTTTGGAAGTGTTTGTGGAATCCGATGTGGTTTCTTTTTTCTTATCTGGATGTGTGATCGCTGGGAGGTCTTGCTGTCATAAAGCAGCAGTAGAATGGAATTAATGATCGTAGGTAAACACAGCAGTACCTTATGTGGAAGGGATAAAAATGGGGAAAGGTTGCAGTAGTTGCAGCAGATACTCCCTTTATTCTCTATACAGTTAAAAAGTGAACATGTGAGAAGAGCGGAGCAGAGGAGCGTTGATGTAATGATTAACTAAAGGGAGAAACTTCAGTGTGTGCAGGATAGTTAGGCAGCTTTTGCAGTGCTGCACCGACCTCCAAATGCCTGGGATTGTGCTGAGAGTTTGGGTTTGTTGATGGGTTACCTACCTGCCTCCTCATTGCTGCCCTAGGGGAGATCTTCTCGTCTGGCTCTTCATCTGGTGAACAATCAGGTAACCTTGTTGGCTTCTGTTGCTTTCCGTTTTGCTTTCAACTGAAAAATATAATTGCTGACAGGAATTCAATTAAACTTCTAAACTAAAATCTCAATTTTTGGTAATTTTTGGTAATTTTGTTTGGTATATAATTGAGTTGCCTGGTAACTTCAGGAATTTTGAGGAAGCAGAAAAAAATACTTAACATTAGTGCTGAGTTTCTTGTCCTAACAGTCTCCTCTGCAAGATCCTGTTAGTATTTGAAGACATCATTTTTTAAACCTTTCTTTCATTCATTTTCTACTTTTTCTATCAATCCTGCCTGTCCCACAGTGTTTTCTCACTAAAACAATTCAGCATTGATTTTAGAAGTGTTATGGATCCTTGGGTTTATTTTCTGTTACTGCAAAGCTTTACTAATGTCAGCCTCTTAAAATTTAAGACCAGAAGAGATTTGTGCCTTACCTCTGGTCTTAGAGCAGAGCCACGTCCAAACATGACCAACCTCCCCTTTTATGTTACGCTTCTCATTGCTGTGGTCGGAGACAAGAACACAGGCTTTTGGTTTTGAATTTTGATTTTACATCTCGTACTCAAGCATACTTGTTATTGAGCTGGTCAGAGAAAGTAACTGTCGAGTGTGTGATCGTTTCCCCTTGATCATGAATTTAGGAATATTTTCGTTCTCTGAATAATTTTACAACTTTTTCCTAGTGTGGAATTTTAGTACAGGTGCTTTTGGCAAATGGAGGTAAGAGAAAGCACTAACCTTTAGGAACGTGCATATGAAAATAAGTTAGTTATACATGGGAACCTGCTCTTTGCAGAGCTAATAGTTCTTGGCTTATTTTACTTGGATATATGCTTCCTACAAAAGCAGTCTTTGGGACTGTGTACACTTTGTGATAATATTTACTTTCATTATTGCAAAGTTGAAGTATTTCCTGTTGTCGAACTCCCACTAAATTTATTACAGCAAACAACAGTATTTGGCTTCAGTCTGGTTTCAGAGGAAAGTATTCCTGCACGGGCATCACGACTGAATATTTCTGCAAGATTTTGCATATTGGAGCTCTTGTGTTATTTTAAGTGGCTATCCTAAAGAAGTCTGAATTTTTGGGTAGTGGCCTGTTGAGTCTTTTTTTTTCTTTATTGTAAAGCCCTATTGAGTTGTACTGTATTTCCATAATTAATTAATATAGAGAGCACTGCAACATGTCAGAAAGGCGCATTGCTGGTGTGTTTTCTTCAGGGTAAGTCTGTGTGCCATGGTGATAGAAGTCGATGTAAATTATACAGAGTAATCAGTGCCAATGATACATAGCCAACGACATGTCTTGTGTAATAAGAGAATGAACTTTCTTAATGAAGTAGAACAGAACAACTTGTGTGGCAACAAGTACAATATCCTCTGGAAAACCTGCTTTAATCCATTAGTACGAGTCCCTAACACCGGCCAGCTAATGCGGAGCTACAGAGGCTTCTTCCAAGTATCTGTATGTTGTATAGGATACTGTCATCCATGGCAGCAATAATGCAAAATAAGTCTCTTCATTTTGTTGTTTTTGTATTCTAATGAGTCAACTTGAATATCTCAGGACGATGTGAGTAATTTTTCTGAGAATTGCACTTTGTTGTTCATTTATTTTAAAGCAGCGCTTAAAGCAGCAAGATGTGTTAAAATTTCTCAGCCTCTTTAGGGTGGAATGCAGATGGAAATTGATTTATTTTTTCCTCAAGAAAATTACATCAAATGAGCAGTGAGCTGGGAAGTGCTTGGCAGGAACACTTCTGCTTTGTTTTCAGAATGGAATTGCATCTCCTTTTCTGGGGCTGTCAGTGTTCTTCATCTGTTCGGTGATTATCTTACGAGGGGAGGTTTCAGAGCACAGTGTATGTGAGGTGACAGACTTTAAGATTCAGCTGTGGAGAGAATTAATTGAATGTTTTTCTTGTTGTCCTGAAGCTGTCCAGCGTTTGCAGCAGAAGGCCGATTTGGGGGAATTCTTGTGAAACCTAAGGACAAAAAGTTAAGTAAAAAGAGGTGTTTTAAAGACTAGTAATTAGTAACTATGGTGACAGATGTCTTACTGTAGCGACAGTCAGCTATATATAAACCCAATTACTTCTCGATTAGAACTCTTCCCCTAGATCTCATCTTTTTTAAAAATAGCCTTTTGCATCAAAACTAGTGACATTGATGGAGAGAGATCTATTTTTGCATTCTGTTCTCACATTTTGGGTTAAAAAAGGCTTCTTTCTGGAGCATCTTGTCATCTTGTTCCTTTGGACGGCGCGTGCATCTCTGCATCATTGTTTGGTCTGTGCATGGGGCGGTGTTGCTGAGCAACTTCTGCCTTTTTGAACCATTTATTCCACATCGTCTGCTCACCACAGGAAGGTTTATTCAGTAGAAGCAGTGATACTGTGCACGGTGCCTGGGATTGTGTCAGATCATGTCCTTCAACAGCAGTCCTCTACATGAATGCTTATGACAGGATTTTGAGGTCCGAGGTGTTACGGTGTAATAAGGAGCGTTCAGGACTCATTCTTCTATGACGGGGAGCTTTACTACGTTTTGAAGTTACAGGATGGGATTATTGGGAGGTGTTAAATTCACAACTCTCAAACTGGATTATTAATTGCTTCTAAAAGTAGCGTGTGAGGTGAATAGTGTGTCAGCAGCTCTGCTAGAGGAGCAGGACGGCAGGTGGGTTAGCAAGGGTATCCTGCCTTCCCGATGGTGATTCTGTTCTTGTTGGTTCCTCTTCAAAAAATAATAACAACAGAAAAGCCGGGCTTAAGCACCTTTTGTACAAAGTTTGGGGTGAGAGCACAGCCCTGGCATAAAAGCACCGCTCCTGGTATGAGCTGTCACTTAAATGTTGTTATCCTATCACAGTCTTGTGTGAAATAACATTTTCTGTATAAACTTCTGTCTTTTTCCAGAGGTTACATTCCAAGTGTTTTGAGTGCTGACGGTTCCTTTTAGAGCTAAAGTAAATAAAAGAAACCTGTAAGTGGCTAATGACAGCCATATAGCTCTGCCCGACCCGTGGGATGTTTCAGGTTCCAGGATCTGCCGTGCAGTTTGTCCACAAACAGTTTGTGCCAGCACACATGATGCAGGTTTTTATTGTTCTCTAAATGGACCCCTGATTTCAGAGAGCTGTCTCGTAATACAGATGACCTCAAATCCTGGTTGCAAGATGTACATTCTGGTGTTAAGATCCCGAGGCACAGCAGTTGCCCAAGGTCAGCCACTGGTGCTATGAGCGCAGCCTGCACTGCCCCAGTGCTGCTGCTGCTATGGTAGGTGTGGGGCTGTGGCTTAGGAGCCAGCTCCGAAACCGTGCTCTTATTTAGCCTAGGTCTTTGTGATATACCAACCAAATTAGGCAAACTGAATATAGTAGCTGTTCTGAAACTGCTTTGTGGTGTTCGGCCGTTCCTGCGATGCGCGAGGAGCAGCCAGCTGGGCTGGGGGTGCTGCCTCGCTTCCTGCACCCGCTGCCACGTGTGTGGAGGCCCTCGGTCACAAGTGGTGGTACTGCGACTGTAGAGATGGGTGGGACTGCTTTGGGGCTGTAGGCAGCAGTGCACTGTGACAGCAAACTTCTGCTGGTGAGCAGTACGGATATTTGTCCTTGGGCTTTTATTCATATCCGCAGGCTTTAAATGGTGACTGTGAATTTTTGTTTTAATCTGGAGAGCTTGGATTGTGATTTGAGATCCTCAACTTAAACTTTTAGCCATCTTCTGTCAGCTTTTTTTTAATATGGAAATGCAACAACATGACTTGAGAGTTTTTAGATAATAAATAAATAGCCCAAACTATTGACATAAAATGCTTCTAAGCTCCACATAGATTCTAAACATGAGCAACTGCAAAGTATTGGTAAGGCTCTTTAATAGCATTTCTGTTAACAATGACTGTTCCCTAATATAAATGGAAAAACAAATCCTTTTAAAATAAATGTTTGGCATCTCATTTCTGAATTTTCCTGGTCCAAAGCAGATTGTGTGGGCAGCAGTGGGTACTGGAGAACAGTATGGTGCTATTGACTATGGTCACCTTGGGTCCTGAGCTTTCCTTCTCCAGGTTGTTACAGCTGCTGGCAAACATGGGGGTTTAATACTGGTTTAGAAAGTCAGTTGTGCTGCGTGATGGGCCTGACATGGAGGTGGTATTTCCTCTGCAAACACGCTGTAATGTGGTTGGTTTTGTTTGGTCTTTGTGTGTGCATGCATGAAAACATGCAGTGTGTCGTTGTTGAAAATGCTGTTCAGTGTAGATTCGGAACTCAGTTGCTAAAGTAAGCGCTGTGACACGGTGCATCAAAGGAAGGGTCCGTACCAAGTCATTCATGGGTACAGCGCGCCTGGAAGTGTTTGTTTTGCTGAGAAACGTGACCTTGCGATACCGAGGAGAATGTGAGAATAACTTGTGGCTGAGTGTTGAGCACAGCTGGAGCTGTTGGGGTCCGGCTGCTCGGTGCTGCCCTGTCCCAGCTGTGCTTCCTCCTCCCCGGCCTCCCAGCCCCAGACAGCCCTGTGCCCATTTCAGGCAAAGCCGGCTGAGATCACGCAAACAAAAGCTGAGCTGAACTCAAGGCCTGCAATGAATTTGAGAGCTCTCAAGCTATCGGGGCATGGTAAGCAGCAAAGCGATTCATACTTCAGAGCACTTCAGCTACATCCAGAAAAGGTTGTCTGTTTATAACCAGACTCAGTTACGCTGGCACGAAGCTGCTTTTACTGCTACAGTTTATTTTGCTTGACAACAGGTATGAGCGGCCAGCAGGGTTGTCCTGGCAGTACAGTCAACAAACCTTCAAGGTGGGAACAGGACGGAGCTCTCGGTCAGCAGAAGGGCACGTTCCCTGCTCCCTCCTGCCCCAGGCCCTGCTGGCAGGCTGCACTCCCTCTCCTGAGCTGCCACACTGAATTTCACAGCATGTGCCTGCCATGGGTAGCTAGAATCATTTCAGAACTGGTCTGCTGAGATGTCACTAATTAAAGCACTGGTTTTGTTTCCAAGTTGTTCAGTGAGCAAAGATCTGTTAGATCCACGTGTTTAACTAATACAGAACTAAACAGAAAAGCAGTTTTGCTTGATGTACCCCACCCTGTGAATTATGCTTGCTTATGGAGAAAAATACTTTTACTTCCTTGATAGGTGGGTGGAGTTAGTCCAGTGAGTGGAAAGGAATTTAGGATGTGTCTAAGCAGACCAGAACGAGGAACTCAATCCAATCATTTGAATCTGGAGATAATTTAGCATTTGAACTTCTGTCATCTATCTTACAGCCAAAGGATTAACCTGGAACTTGTTGTGGTTAGCACAGTGTGCTCTGCTAGCAGAACTGCTGCTCCCACATTCAGAAAATACTCGGTGTTAATATTTGAAGGAATGTAAAGTGACCTACTGACGGTATGGGGGAAGAAACCTTTTGGCTGCAGTGTGATAAATGTTGGCCGTATTGGTTTGACCCCATTATGTCTTGTTCTAAGATCCTTGTTTGTAATTGAGATTGTGTAAAACCAATATAACTCACCTCTTAGTAGAATGCTTAGTATGAGACAGGTCCACACAGCTGTGTCTTGATCAACTTTGTGTTGAAGTATTGCAATTTTTAGATCCCCATTTATTTGCTACATGTGAGTGCTGGCTTTAGTCCAACGCATTTGTACTAGCAGCATTAATTGTTCAGTGATTGATCATCTCATCTCCGGCGTGAGCCGAGGGAAGAACCTGTTGTCTTTTGGTGTAGAATTGAATGGCTTTATTACTGTAGCTGACACCATTGCTGCCCCTTTCTCATTCTCAGTATAGCAAAAAGACGAACTTGTCACCTCCTCAGCATCAGAATTTGACTCACAAAGGAGATAAGAGATGAGGAAATTAATAGTAACGCAGGAGGTCCTGAAATTGGGAGACTCTTTGTATATCTGTAATAGCCTAGGCAGTGAAAATGCATTGAGTATATTGATGGTTGACTTTTGTAAAGGAGACAATGGCCTACGTTTTGGTGCCTCTTGTGTACTTGACAGTGTAGCAATGGAACAAGGGTGGCATACAAGCGTATGCTGCGGCCTGTGTCTGTGTTTATAGAAGTAGATTTCACTCCATTCATGGAGTGAATCTCACATCTGTGTAGATGAATTCCCTCAGTTCTTCAGTAATTCTCTGTGATTTTCAGTGTAATTGCCCTGAACAGATGTTTCAAGTTGATGGAGTAGCAGTAATGTACTCTTCAAATGGAAAAGGGAGGCTTTATGCAGTGATTGCAAATGTTCTGTGAATCAGGATATCACCGTTTTTTACCTGCTGCCTACTGCAGCGCTGGTGTATTTCCATCCTGCAGGAGGCCTGAGGGTGTTTCTGTACGTTGCGTTGTACTTGGAGTGGTTATTGTAAGAATTTTGGGGGGAAAAAGTCCACTGTTTGAATGATCAATAACTCATTTATAGAACACTTTTTAAGCATTGATTTCTTTTTGTCCTATATTTGAAGCCTTTATTCTCCATCTTTACCTTGTGCTGCGTAACCAACAGCTGTGCAGCAGGAAAAGTCTTGCCTGGGGCTTCTGAATGTGCGATCGATTGCCATACACGGCTGGTTTTGGAGATTCTAATCTCGCTCTGAGAAAGCTGGAATGTTAAACTAGTGAGTTAGTTAAGAGTTCATTCTTTATTTATTTGGCTAATTCGAGAGCTTCATGTTACATTTCTGGATTGATCCTTAGTGATGTAATGCGGTGTGCTGAAAGAAATGCTGAACACAGTCAAAATGAAGGCTGAGGAGGGGGTGCTTGCTAAAAGCAGGTTTTGTAGGGAGAGGCTAAAACAAAATGCATCAGTTGTTGGTTCTACCCTTGTGCTGTAATTAAATTGAAGTAATTAAGCTACTGAAAGAACATGCTTCTTACTTTTCAACATTTCCTATGCATCTCTGAGCCCACCGTTTGTCTGTTGAGTTCCTTCAGAAATGTCTCATGCTGTGCCAGAACTGCACACGGCTTGGGGAAAAACAAACACAACAAAAGCTAGAAGGCAACATCTCACTTTCTCACTTGTCTGGCTGAGTAAGGAGTTACCTTAAGCCTCCCTCTTGGAAACAGTATGTTAGTTACGTAGTAGCTATTAAGCAGAATGGTCGTTTATTTGGTTTGGTTTTATTTCTTTGAAAATTCTCCTACATTTCATAAGTAAAGCTGCTATCTGGAGCATAGCGATTTTCTAACTCCTTAATATCACCAAGAATCCATCCATTGTGCATACATCTCTGACTGCTCAAAAGTAAAATGTAGACTGTGATTTGCATGTTGTTGGTGCTCTGAGTCATTGACCTAAGAAGCGGTGGAACTTAAATGGTGTAGGGTTTTTCTGTCACATAGGTCAAAGAAGAGGAGGTAATTTTGTTCAGTTTGCAGAGCTCAGCAGGAACCTGAAGTATGATCGATACCACATAATACCATGTAAAGCACTGTGGAAACAAAAATCTAATACTTTGGAAGTCCCTTAAGGAGGCTTCTAACTAATATGGGTTGTCCTGGGGAAGCCTGACTTCAAAATAACATCTTCAGTTTTGTGGAAGCAGCATGATAAGGACAATTAAGTGAGTTTATAACGAGGTATAAATAAGAGAGGATGCAAACAAGCGTGAAAACATAAATGACCAAATCATAACATGGACTAGAATTTATTTTTCTGTCTGAGAAGGCATGATACTGAGAAGTAAGTTTCTTAAATAGTTGTACATTGCCTCAGACAGAGGGGAAGGAACCACTTGAGCCATAGGTATCGTTGTCTGTATTAAAGATGCAGTAATTCTTTAACAGTCTTAAAGGTTCTGCCCTCGCCTCTCCCAGCTGCACTCAGCCCTCGTGTAAGGCACAGGAGGGCTGAGTTTTTAGTTTGATCTGGAGGGAGATGTGAATTATGAAACCAGGTGTAATTAGGGCAGCACACACTGCCCTTTGTTCTGGCACTACCAGGTTAAGCAGAGTTTGCGTCAGCTCTCCAAACTGGTTTGCTGGGGCTAACAGTGCTTGAGCCAGTACGGCCGCGGAGGCGGTGGTGTGACTGCCCTGAGCACGGGGCAGAAGTGCCTTTGGTTAGGCCAAAGCCGGCACTGCTGCTGGAGCTGGGCAGTAAGCAGGAATGCCTTCATGGAAGGCACGGCGTTACACAGCTGCTGGTAACAGGCACTGTGCGAACTGGAGAGCCCACCTAGTACATGCAGTACATAATGCTGTGTTACATACCGGTATGCTGCCATAAATAGTAGTTAATGTACAGAAGTGAGTGTCTGTCTCAGGGTCCTATAAAGGACCTATAAAGAACTTTTTTTTTTAGGAATTGATCTTTGGGAAAGACATGCAGCCAGTGCAAGTAGGATGGCAGTAACATGTCATTTTCTGCATGGAAGGGACCAAAGCTGTGGGTTGCTTGCTAACTGCTGCGTTAAGGATGGGATGGCTGAAACCTTCTTCCTAAGTACTGAACTCAGCGCGTTTCTGCTTAGACACCAGCTTATTAACATGTTGCTGGTGCTACTGTTTCTTTGCTAGATGCAGGGAGTATTATTTTAATCCTGTTGGTGAAGACTTCAAGACATTTTAACAGCATCACTTTTCTAAAGTGTACGTGATGAAATTCAGTAGCATGCCCTTTAAATGGACATCGGTGTCATAATATGAAATGGAATGTGTATTTATTATAGCTGTTTATTTGCATTTCTGTTGTTCCGCATGGAATTTGTGAGTTTAGCATTGCTGATGGTGTGTTGCATTTCCTTTCCCGTGGTAACTCTCCTGTGTTTTTCTGTGCTATCTTCTCAATGCCCCGTCTGTGGATGCTGCAGAAATATATTGGCATCCATGAATCCAAAATGTAGAGGACTGAGAGGCAGGTATTATGCATAGGAAAGAAAAGGGTGGGGTAAGTAAGCATAAACATGTTTGTTTCTCCTTGCCTGTGACTCACTTCTCCATAGCAGAAGGATTTTCAAAAGGAGCAGACTGCTAATTGAAAGCAAACAGGAAGTAAAAAGAATTCTCTGCACTGAACCATGAGGGTGGAATACTTTCAGACAAGTAAATTAATGAGCTAATTAATTTGATTGACTTTAAACCTATAACTGTCACAAAAGCCATATAGCTACTATTTATACTAATATATAATATTTTATAACACAGAGTACTGTTTAGAGGGGATGGGTCTGATGATTAATGCAGTGAAAACAGCCAATATTTCTTGATCTGTCCGTAATTCATCCTGATGGACATATGACTAATGGATCGGTTTTTTCTAATTTAAGATCAAAGGCATATCTCTTGAGCAGAAGTCTTTCATGTGCTGCTTTTCGTTCTGTCATTACCTCCATCTAGCTGAGTTGGCCTGTTTTGGCATTCGCCTCGATTGCTGTCCCATCCTGTGGACCCAATTGCATGGAAGCTGTCAGGTGCTGAAGATAAGCATGTCAGATATGTATCATGTGCTTGGAGTCATGTTCCAAGATGAGGTTAGAAAAGTACTAGTGCTGGGCTCTTCATTTTTAAACCCAAGTTTTCCTTCAATGTTTTTAGTATAGCAATCACTTTTTTTTGAGGAGTGTGATAATAGGGACAAAAGCATGTTGTTTTTTCTTTATTGAATCCTCAACCAAAAAACCTTGAGTTGCATTTATAGGTAAGATATGGGAATATGCTCATTTCTGGAGGCAGCGCTTACCTCCCACCTTCTACTTGATGAGCTTCCTTACAAGTGCAGGAAGTCAGGGACTTCTGATGTCCCATAAGGATCCTTTAATAACCACTGTCGCCTTGAAGTACTGCCCACGGCCCACTTCAGCAGAGCTGCATCTGGCTGCCTAATAACATGGCAGGCCCTCTCTCATGCTGCCTGCTGATCACGTCTCAGCCGGTGACTCACTTGCCAGGTGGCCTCTCCTAGATGGGGCAGCTCCCCTTGTCTCAGAAGCCACTTAAGATTCAGTAAGTTGCTATTAAAATTTAATTAACTCTACAAATGGATATTTACAAAGGTACCTGATGATGAATCAATCCTAGGATTAACATAATGGTGTGGACTAGTTTCCCTGAGAAGTAAAAGCATCCTAATTTTGTCTTCTTTAGTTTCAGTAAGGCGTTATTATAGTTCCTGAATTCTGTCATCTTCCGAATCATTTCTTTTCACTCTCAGTCCGTGCTTTCCCTACAGCACGTTTGTATCGCACAACACGGGCACCTTCACCTCGTACAGCTGAAATGCTCATATTGATGAACAAATTCTTACGTACGTGCGGCAAAGAAGTATTCTGAGGTGATCTCATCCTCTCCATGCAGGCAGTAGTGTCAAACAGCTGAAAAATAAAAGTATTTGTTGATATGTGAAGGTGTTACATCTGGAGGAGAATATCTTGAGTTTAATGCATTGGTTCTCCTCTACGCTGGGCGTCAAGCTATACTTTAAAGCAAATTCAATTTTACTGGTGCTTCAGTTTCATCATACTTGTTTTGTTTCCCCAGGTAACGTAATGTTCTTTCTGTTTGTTTTTACAGTTCTATCTTCAAGACACTAAAAGTAGTAATGGTACCTTTATTAATAGCCAGAGACTGAGTAGAGGGTCTGAGGAGAGCCCACCATGTGAGATAATGTCAGGTGACATCATCCAGTTTGGTGTAGATGTGACGGAGAACACACGGAAAGGTAAGGGTATGGATCACTTTCTGTTTTTGTTTTTTCAGTATACTTATTTGCAGCATCTTACTGCAGTGTAATCTTTAAGAGTAAATGGTATTCCCGTTTTAAGAAAAGAAAATGTTTTCCTTATTGCTTCTCTTCCCTCCGTTGTGCTGGCAGTGAGTCTTGTGACTGCGTGGTACACTGGATAAAGAAATGGATTTGCTGAAAACACTGAATCTGTCCCTCCTCCCACGCAGCCAGGTCTTTCAGTTGGCTTGCTTCCTCCAGCCACCTTCTGCAGCTGTGTGGGTGCTTATGTGCATTTGAATAGGAGGTGGAAATGCAGAGCTGGGATGGGACCACGTGTTCAGATGCTGTCTCATTTCAGTTGACTTACAGCAGTTTTAAAAGTGCAGTGTGAGTGTGTGTGTGCAGGGGGTGTGTGCGTAGTTAGGGGGTTTTGTTTGTTTTGGATTCCTGGATGTTTAGTTGGTATTGTTCGGGAGTTATTTAAAACGTTCCTTCATGTAATGTGAGTGCAAATATTAATGTATAATATCAGTATATGTGGAATAGATCCCAGGGATACTTTACATCTCTAATAAACCTGGGACTATTTATTTCGAGTGGGGCTGTCCTCACTAAAGGGGCCAAATATGTTCATGTATATTTAGACCTAAAACAATTTTAAAGATTTTTTTTAGAAGGTGAAAATGGATTTCACTTGTTATTGGTGATTATTTGCAATTAATGTATGCGAAAGTCCTTGGAAAGCTCACTGGAGTGACAGTAGCAGTTCTTCCCAGTGGCCCTGTGTTAGTATGACACAGCCCCTGTGCCCGAGCATTAGTGCATGAGCAATCTGGATCTGCTGCCTTCCTTTGCTCTTCCCAGCTTTGAAGATAGGAGCTGCACTCGGCATTGCTCCCAATGCGCTGAGCCAGCTGATGAGGAAGAGCGTGCGAGGTCTGTGTTCTCCTCTCCGTGCCTCCCTAAGCAATGAATGAAAATTGTATCATCATGCAGGGGCACGAAACAGCTGCATCACAGTTACAGTGGTTACACACGAATGCAGCTGGAATGCAGACAAACACATTTTTCTCCCCCGGTTCATTTCAGTAATCTTAGATGTTACTGTTAACTTAATCTCGTAATAAAGCCCCGACATGAAAGTCAGTTTTAAATTAGTGGTTCCCTTTGAGGCCATTTTGCATACTGATATTTGTGTAATGCCTCCCCTGCAGAAGGCGTCTCAGTTCTCTGCCATATGCCGTTACGGATACGCAGCACGAACTTGCCTATGTAAATTCCCATTTGTATAAATATTGCTGGAATATGTTTATTTCCGTGTCATTGTTCGGGCTGCCTTTTGGGAAGTCATTTCCTTGCAAATTCGATCTTGATTGGGTTGTGAGGAGCGTGGCATGCTCAGTATGTGATGGTTCGGGACGTCTTACATAAGCGGCGGTTCTTCCAAGTTGTGCTGTGGAGCTGAAGCCGTTGCCAGGCCGGAGAGGCTCTCAGCTCTGCCGCTTCCTTTTTTGTCGCTGCTGCTCCCGGCACCAGCCCCGCTCTGTTCCCCCTCCGGGGTGCGGAGCCGCCCGCCCGTCACCCCTCCAGATCTGCTTCTGTGTCCTCGGCACCGCCTCGGTGTCCCCCGGGTGCCAGGAACAGCGCACCGGGTGGCAGCCCGCGTGGCGGGCAGCAGCGGGCGCCGAGGCGGGCAGCCGGAGCCCCGCGAGCCGCTTGCAGCGCAGCCCGCGCCCTTCGTCCCGTGGCGGCGGACGCGCAGCTTGCACGGCCCGGCCAGCGCGTGCTGCTCGGGCGCACACAGCTGTGCCGCTAAAGGACGGCCGTCTCTTTGCGAAGCAAAACTTTCGAGAGAAAAACCCAAACTCTTTTGATTCCCCCTCTGTGCTGCCCTGCCGTCGGTCCGATGCCTCTCTGTTAGCTCGCGGCGTGCTGACACAATCGCAGCCCTGTTTCCCGGAGTCTCGGCGTGCTCCTCGGGCGCGGATCGCCCCCTGCCGTGCACAGCCGGCCCGGCTCCCGCCGCTCGCGCTCCCGCGGCAGCCCGGGCCCGGCACGGCGAGAGCCGCTGTGCCCGAGGTGAGTGCGGGGCGCGTGGGAGCGCGGGCGTGCGGCCTCAGCCCTCTGCCTTCCCCTCGAGGGATTAACGATAGAGACAGGAGGCGCAGTGATTCCTGCTGCCATAGCCAGCCATCGCTATTCCAGCTTCGTGTATGTTGCTGTACCTTTCCTTTAGGCTTTGTTTTTTCTTCTGTTTGTCCTGACTTGATAGCTGAAGGATAGTATGTGATTTAATTGTAATTCTATAAACCATCCAGAGTGCTTCAGTACCTTTCATAGGGGCGCTACTTATAGCCTCTATTGAATCCCCTTTATCTCCTCTTCTTTTTTTTTTTTTTTTTTTTTTTTTTTTTTTAATATAAGAAAAAAGCTTCTGCAGCTTTCAGTACATTTATTTTGAGTGTATTAAAGGGAAAAACTTCAGCATCCTATTATCTCGTGGCAGAGCTACCCGGTATGTGGCACAGTGCTAAGGCTGTCTCTTAGCTTTGGTTTTTGGTACCTTCCTACTTTCTTCCTGAAATCAGTGTTTCCTCTCTATACTTTAAAGGAAAGGATCCTTCGCTGTGAAAGCTGTTTGTGTTGCATGCCACAGATAATATTGCTGCTGGTTTTTGTTGTGTTGTCAAGAGCAGATCTGTGAATTGCACAGACCCTTTATTTGGGCACCTCAGAGCCAAAAAAAAGACCCCATGGATTTATCCAATTTGAGATGGGTCTGATCTTCCCTGGCAGGTACATTTCATGTTGTACCAGGGCAGTTTACTGCAGTCCTGGAGCAAATCAGGTGCTTCACTGTTGTATTTAGCTTTTGGTGCTGAATGCAAGGAAGAGCCCTGTTTAGTTGGATCATCCCTCCTGTATTTTTAGATTCTATTTGTGGCAGCTTCCTCAAAGACCTCTCTCTTTTCCCTGGAGTACTACCGTTGTCCTAAAACACCCATTGTCCTTTTTATACTAAGCCAGATTAACTATTTTTCTGATATTAATAACAGTGGAAGTAGAGCAGCTCTGCCTCAAGCGTTGGTAGGTTCTTTAGGTGTAGCGATCGAGGGCTGTTTGCTTGTATCCAGCTTGCTGCGGTGCTTTGGGAACAACTTCCATCTTTCTCTCCGTGTTACTGAGAAGATGCACTTCACAATTCATAGTACTGCACAGGAGGAAGGAGAACAGCAAAACCCAGCTGTAATTTGTTGGAAGTCTTCTTGAAAATGGTATCAGTACAGTTTTGAGGAAACATTGTGAAGAGGGATCAATCCTGATGTTTAAAGAAGGTTTGAAGAATCTTCAGTACTTGAAGATCAAATACTGTGTTTCCTCCTCTTATTCTTTTAGGATCTTTTGTCAGTTCAGAGAATCCTGAATTCAGTTCCAGGGCAGCACGCTCTGTCTCTCTGAAAGGAGAGGCCACTTGTTAGGGCGGTGTGCTTTAGGTACACACTACAAACACTCCGCAGTAGAGGCGTCGTTCTGAGTGCTGCTGGTGTTGGCTGTGCTGAAGAGGATGCGCTTCTGTCTTGTTCATGTGCTCTTCCTCTGCACTCCCTTTGGATTGCTGTGTTTGTGAATAGCGATCACGTGGCGAGTTCCACAGCTGAAGTGTTTGTTGGCACAAATTGGATGCGTTACTTTGAAGTCTCTGGATATGTTCACAAGAACTGTGTCAAAAAGCTAGCTCATTACTGTGTTGATATTTCTGCGTTCCCATTAACACAGGTAAGATGCATTATTTTCCCCATCATTTTATGAACCAAACGTACCGCTTTAACTCGCTGCGGTAAAGAAGTCTTGCTGGCCTTGCTGCATTCCGAGTCATTGGGGTTGGAACTGCTTGGTAGGCCAGGATCAAGTACCCAGCATGACCTCTTTGAGTTTCTCATGGTGAAGTTTCCATTCTCCAAGGAGGTCTGAGCAGGCAGACCAAGCCACCAGTGCTTGAAGGCTTGCTTGCCTTTTCTTGTTCACCTGCCTTAGACTTTAAGACAGTTACCATATTTTTAACTGTGGGACTTAGAATTAAATAGTGACAAATCATGATGTTGTGATGTTTGTTTCTTTTCAGTTACTCATGGATGTATAGTCTCCACAATCAAACTGTTTCTTCCAGATGGAATGGAAGCTCGATTGCGATCTGAGTAAGAATAAGCGTCTGTTTGCATATGGCAAAATTAGACTTTTGTGTAGTGAAGATGTGATGGATGTTACATTTAAAATTGGCATAAGAACAGTTTCTTTGTATGCGTTCAAGTAAATAAAATAACTGAGAACATGGTTCTTTTGCAGGCATTATGAACAGTAAATCTCATTTGATTGTCACTTTGAGAAATCGAGGCAGCCCTGAAAGCATAAAAAAGTTCTTCCCGAGTTGGATTCTGATTCACTGTGTTTGTCAGGATGCTAAAATGAATATTCAAAACAAAAATATAGGAGCAAAAGGAAGCAAATGAGCCATTCCCCTTCCCTCTTTTATAATTTGGCATTGTTGTTTCTGTTCCTTTAAATGCACGTAGGCTCTCCTAAAGTGAAGCTGATATCTGTTTCTGTACATGTGTACACATAACACTGTTTATATTCTTCAGATAAGCGATGTAATGTTTCCTCTTGGTGTAGTTGTTCAGTGTTACTATGGGAGTAAGCTTTGCCTGACATTGGGGAAAATGAGTAAGGCTGGATAAAAGAATATTTGGAAACTCAGATGAATACCAGGAGACTTCTCTGTGCACATGCTGGTATTGGAGAAAATTCCAAGAGTAATAGAAACAAAAAGTAGTTGGTTTGGTTTTTTTGCAGTAACTGACAATTACAACCGACGTAATTTTGATCAGCTTTCATCCTCAGCAATTCTATGTTTCTCATTACTTAAATATTCTTACAACATCAGTATCCAGAAAGCTTGCATGAAGCTTTATATTTTGCTTCATGGAAAGCTAGGTCAAAATAGAGCAGTATGGGAAATGTTCAGTGTGACTGCGTGCACTAATAAGAAACTAATAGACATGTGTGCTATGGAGTTTTGATTCCTGATGAAAATGTGCAAGTGTACAAAGCTGTGGAAGTTGCCAAGCTATGTTACTCCATATGAATTTGTGAACAAGAGGACCAGATCAGATGCCTTCCTGGAAGCGTTGTGCTGTGCACGTAGATTGGTGGAAGCCTTACTAGCATGGTTACATATCAAATATGGAAGTTACACATCCACATAGAACTACTCAAAGTAAAAGTTGGTAAAATGTATTTTTTGAACACATCTTGGATTTACAGCTTGAAAATAGTTCTATAAATTCAGAGATGTCCCCTAGCATAATATCAACCGGTTTTACATGATTGCATTGTAAATTCTTCGGTTTTATCACAAGAAGAAACTTCATTACAAAGTATCTTGATGGAATGCAGAGTGATTTGTGAACTGATATTGTGTAGCACAAATACTTTGTGTTTACTTTTTCTTTTTTTGTTTGTTTTCAAGTGTTATCCATGCTCCATTACCAAGTCCTGTTGATAAGGTAAGTCAGTAATTTGTTGTTTTTTGCCTTACTCTGCCTTGTGCTGTTTTCTGACTTGTTAAAAAGATGAAGTGAGCGTGAAGTCCAGTTGCATTTAGCTGTGCTTCCCACTGGACTGATTCGAGCTAGTTTTAAATTTTGAGTGGCGTTTATGTAGGGAAGGAACAGCAGTACCAAAGTGTGTATTTAAGGTAGTTGGGCTTCTTAGATGGAGTATGGCATCTGAAACATGGCTTCGGAAAACCTAGTGCTATTGAGACGGTTCAATTTCCAGATATGGTTTGCGATTAACAGATGTTGGGTATTGCATAATTTGATACTTGGTCTGTTCTGTGGGACCCAGAGTAGATCCTGTTTCATGGTTTGGTGTTTGGATGAGATCTGTTGTCTTTTATCTTGCTCTCATGGGGGATTAGTTGCACGATGCAGGCTAGGAAGTGCACTGGTATGTTCCAGAGGAAGACTGAGAGACCTCTGCACTCCTGTTGTACAGGTACAGCCACATCTGGTCACTGTAAAGTCAGTAAAGCGTGGTGCAGTTAAACTCAGTTTTGATACTGTAGGGTTCCTGTCCAGAAGGTGCTGGGACAGGCGTCCGTTATTTGATTGTCTAGCCTGTAAAAACAAAAAAGAAAAGGACTGACTAAGGTTCAAATCAATCAACGTTTTCAATGCAAAACCCAAAATCTTTAGAAACTAAGGAAGCTTCTTTATGATGCCATCAGTCCTGTGGCACTTGCATTTAAGTCAGGGTTTCAAACAGTGTATGTAGTGTGAGTGCATGGTGAGGGCAGAAGTTCTGCGGGGGACTGTAGTGTAGTTGTGTGGGAAATGGTTTCTCAGTGGTACCAGTGTAGGTAACAGCAACAACAAGCCACCCCACCTCCTTAGCCCTAAATGCAGAATGGTTTCTGGTGTTGGGAGAAGTAGAGATTTAAAGTAAGACTTGGCCCAACAACAGACTTTCGTAAGCCTGGCTGAGGCCAGGCTCTAAATAGCATAATTTTCTTTAATTGAATTTGTATTAAAATCAAGTGAAGTGATGGTGCTGAAACACAGCAAGAGCAATTATACGTTAAGGTAAGGCAGGTAGTCCCCAGCTGTGAAATAAGGGGCAAAGGGAATGGTGAAGGTGATGGAATTAGGTCAGCAGAAAATGTGTGATGAAATCTTGAGCGGTAGGAGTGAGGAACAAGGCACATTGAATTGGAATATGAGAAAATTGTCATTTCTGGACACCTGCCCACCTCCCAGTTTCAATTTGTCCTTGGATTGAATGGCTTCACCTTTGTGCACCTTGGTTCTTTTGTCAGCTTGTCTTTTGTTCGAGCTGAGGTGAAGCTGTTTAGTGCTTTGATCCAAAAGCTTGTAAAGACATTAGCACGGTATGGCCTTAGTCCAGAGTGGTGAAGTTCTGTGTTAACATGAAATAAAATGACAGTAGGATAAAAGATGATTGAAAACACTTTTTGTCAATAACAGATTCACCTTCCTGACTGGATTTAAATTCTGAACTTTGCCTTATTTGAGTCTAATGAAAGATCCAGAAATGTTTAGATTCATGAATTCTCTTATTTCTCAGGTTGCTGCTAACACGCCCAGTATGTATTCTCAGGAATTGTTTCAGCTTTCACAGTATCTACAGGTAATTTTTTTTCGTGGCAGCATTAATTTGATTAAATATTTTATCTTTGATTGATTTAAAAAAAAAAAAAAAAAAAAGGTATATTTTGGTCTTCCAGTTTGTAAAGAGGAACAAAGCACTTAACTACCTTATTCTATAGTGAAACAGTGTAAAAAGTGTTATAATTGAACATAACATAGCTGCATGTAAGCTTCTGGGGTTCTTAATGGGCAGTATGAACTACGGCTTTCATATAAGGTGAAATGGTGATAGCGATTTTTATTCCATTTAACAATGAGGTTTTTGAGACATATTAATTTTGGATGCATTGGCTGAAATAGCAGGAAGCAACTCAGGCAGATGCCCTTTTGTGAGAGAGCAAATGCAGAACTATTTACCAGTCTGTTCACTCTTGCATCCTGGAATTGTTAAAAATTCCTTGCTGACCCAAAATAAATTCAAACAAAAGTAGCAATTCTTGCATGGCATTTATTTTCTGTGACCTGATTTAGGGACTAGCAGCTCAGTGCACAGGGGCTGCCAAATCTGCCTTCTGGTGGGTGCACCAATTTTGTTGCTGAAATTAGTGACAAAAGTTCAGAGTGGGTACACTACTGAGAAGTCTTGGAATTGTTTACTGTGTGTGCTCTGCATGTGCAGTATATGCTTGACAAATTAACCTTTTCGGGACCCCGAGGGTGTAAGGTAACATTTTCTAATGGAAATATCCAAATGAAAGTGTGGATGAATAAAATGGGATGGTTTTCCTGAAGTTTTGTGTATGTGACAAGGTGTGCTGCTCACGCTTATTTTTTTTCTTTAAATGTAGTGTTATTTGGTATCTTTTCTATTGCTTCTGTTTCTGAGTTGCACTAGCAGAACTGACCAGTTGGCTCTCTTGATCTCATCATAGGAAGCCTTACATCGGGAACAAATGTTGGAACAGAAGCTGGCAACCCTTCAGCGACTACTTGCTGTTACGCAAGAGGCTTCCGATACTAGTTGGCAGGTACCAGAAAGCATCCTTTCCCTTTAGAGGCTGAAAAAATAGCAAAATATGAATTGCATCTATTGCTTTATAAATAACCTGGAAAACAAACAAAAGAAAAGAGTAAAAAGCATTTTGTAGTTCTCAAACTGTGCAAAAGACAATGTTTAATAAGTTTAATGTACAGGTTGAAGTAACTTTTAATGATATTAATTGATTATTTAATTGATTAACTGGTTATTTAATTGATAGGACAAGGGGGAATGGTTTTAAACTGAGACGGGGAGGTTTAGGTTAGATATTAGGAGGAAGTTTTTCACTCAGAGGGTGGTGACACACTGGAACAGGTTGCCCAAGGAGGTTGTGGATGTCCCATCCCTGGAGGCATTCAAGGCCAGGCTGGATGTGGCTCTGGGCAGCCTGGCCTGGTGGTTGGTGACCCTGCACATAGCAGGGGGGTTGAAACCAGATGATCATTGTGGTCCTTTTCAACCCAGGCCATTCTGTGATTCTGTGATAAATATGCCAGTAATGTGATTCTAAAGCAGAAGTGTACTGGAACTACTTGAAACATAATGTTCTGTTGGAATGGTCCATTTGTTTTGCCGTGACTAATACTAATATGAGGTGAAACTTCTTCTCTTCTAGGCTTTAATAGATGAAGACAGGCTGCTATCAAGGTTAGAGGTTATGGGAAATCAATTACAAGCATGTTCAAAGGTAAATAGTTCATTTAGTAGAACTCCATACTAGAATACTGAAAGGTAGCTCTTCTGAAGTACTTCGAAATGAGACACTCGGAAAGCAGTTTGAACACAAACTTCCTCATATGGGGCTGTGCTATGCAGTTTTGATAATCTGATTAGCTTGAAAATTGTAGGGCTGTTCTGTATTTGATGGAATCACTTTAAATTTAGATTAATCTATCAGCATTTTTTGAGCCCAAACTGGTTTTTCTTTTTCGTATATAGAAAGGGAATTTGTCATCTGTGAGAAGCATCCAATCTGTCAGCCCTGTTTTCTTTTCAAATGTGGATTTGGAAAAAGGCATTATGCATATGCTGATAGTCAGGAGCAAAGTAAAAAGAATGCCCTGGTTTGTGTGTTATTCAGGTCATGTATGCCTTAATTTTTTTTTTCTTCCTCACAACTACCTAGGTGGTTTTTGTTGGGTTTTTTTGCAGGCCCTGTCTGAGATCTCTCAAATGGGACCTCAGAGAGTTGGGGTTTGTCTAACAGTAGGACTCCTAGGCTTGACACTGTTTTGTGCCTCAAAATTAGTTTTGCTATGATTGAAGAGTTGCAGATGAATGCTGTTGTACATACAGGTGGTTTATACCCACACGTATCAAGAATCCTTGTTCAGTGATTCACCTGCAACGTTTTCTCATCTACCAGCAACTTCTGAACATTTTGGAATAGGACAGATTTTAGCACAATCTCACTTATTTAATTAGCAAAATATTGATTTATCTTTTTTGCATTTGAATTGCATGTCAGAATCAAACAGAAGACAGTATACGAAAAGAGCTTATAGCATTACAAGAAGACAAACACAACTATGAGACAACAGCCAAAGAGTCCCTGAGGCGGGTCCTACAGGAGAAAATTGAAGTGGTCAGAAAGCTGTCTGAAGTGGAGGTACTGACGTTTCTTAACTAGTTAGCTGGAAATACAGAAATACTTGCAACTGCTGCTACTTAGATCCATGTTTATTGCCCATAACAGGCCAGTGTCTGTTGTGTCACTTGCAGTATATTAAATAGAGTTGTTTATTTCTTAGATGCTCATCTTATGCTTAAACTGTTAATGGAGGTCTTTAAACTCCTCTTTTTTCCCCCACTCTTGAAAAATATTAAGCTTTCTTAACATATTTAGTATGTCTGGGAAATAAGTGAAGGTGAAAATAGCACATGCTTTAGAAAAAATGCTATTAGACCTTGTTTAAATCGTACAAATTATGGAAATGTAAGCTTAACTGCTCAAAGCATGCTGAAGAATGAGCTTTTAAGATTGCAGTGTGTTGGATGCTTTCTTTAAATAAGATTTCTGTCCCTATGATAGCTCTCATTGCTATCTTTTCCACTGTTATTTTCGTTTTCAATCCTTATTTGCTGTGATCCCTTAGGTCAAGAAATGTCTGAAGACTTAATTATTATGTTCATGAAGTGTGTACACACTTCATGCTTTATAGAGAATGCAGTGCAGTTAGTGCTGTAGTAAGTAATCTTATGACGCTTCAGTCAAATGCATCCTAGTATATTGTAATAGTTGTTGACAGGTTTGTTAATGGTTGGAGTTCCATGTTTGCTCCTTGCTTTCTCCTCCTTTCCAATCCTGTACTAAGAAAAGAATGCTCTGACTCTTCCATTATTCTTTTTCCTCTTCAATTTGACTCTTGGTGGAGAAATATTAGTTTAACCTCAGTATGGGGTTTCCTTGCATGCTCTCTAGCACATCCTTTCCCCTTCACACAGAAAAATTGGCTCCTGGTTGGAACTTGTGCTTTAATTATTAAATAACATAGTGTGAAATGCAGCTTTGGTCAAATTGTGGTTTTGGACTGTTTTGATGCTGAGGAAAGAATACTGAGTTAGAGCTTGTTACCAAGAAATACAAGTATTTTTTTGTTTACTGTCTGTAATGTGATACAAATGAAGAAACAGATCTCGAGTAATGAGAAGGAAACTGTGCTGCTGGCCCCAGCTGATGCCGACTTGTACTGGAGCATTCCTTGCCTCCTGAAGACCTAGCTGCCTCTTGAGTAAAGAGCATCTGAGCTGAGACATAGCATACATTATGGACTTCAGAAAACAATCTAGAAAGCTTCCTTGGAGCCATCTGACTTACGATAAATCTTTATTTTTAGATGGATAAGAGGTGTGGTGAAGTATGATTGCATCAAAAAACCTGTGAAACTTCAAAAATTCATTATAAATAACATGGAAGAGAATGAGGGGGACATATTGCACACTTCAGTTCTTTATTCCCATCAGTCTTAATCATTTTCATAGCCTAATTTGGCTTTGAGGTGTGTTGTTTGTTTTTTTACATGCACAAAGCTTTCTTCACATCAGTTCTATTAAGCAGACTGTTACAAAGGCTAGGATTTTTGGCAGCACACGTTTTATTGTGGTTAGGCGTGATGATTAGGAGCAAAGCAGTTTGAGAACAGATATGATCAGTTGCGTATATTGTTCTGAGGAGAAAAGTAGATCAGCTGGAATGCTTGGTGGTTTATTAGTCTCAAATGTTGCATTTGTTCCATACAAATTTTCTCTTCCAGCGGAGTTTAAGTAATACAGAAGATGAATGTACTCACCTGAAAGAAATGAATGAGCGGACTCAGGAAGAATTGAGAGAATTAGCTAATAAGTACAATGGAGCTGTAAATGAAATTAAAGATCTTTCTGACAAGCTAAAGGTAACAACAGAACTTTATTAGACTAATGGTGATGTTGTAATGCATGGAAAAAGATTCCAGTTCTAAAGCAGCAATCAAGTAAAGGTTAAGAAACTATTTAAGCAACAAGTAGAAAGGAAGATGTATATCAGCTGTTACTTGTTATTTTCCTTCGCGTTTAACGTGCCTGAAAGTGTCATAATTTAAATTGTTCAAAATTGCCCTTTTTCATTCACTTCTGAAATTACAGTATTTTTGGAGCTGCAGTTTGTTTTTAGTATAAAACTGTGTAATGGATGAAATTTCAGCTGCTTTTATATAATTAACTTATTTGTATTTCACATTGCCCCTTAGTGCAGTTACAAGCACAAATGGCCACCACTGTAAAATTACAGCTCAGCTCCTTGGTGGGAAGGAGCATGATGTCAGGTTTATTATTAAATCAAATTTCTAGTTATATTAATATTTTAATGTCCCTTATGCTGGAGAGCAAAATGATGACAGTATGGTAAAGACTGTTCCCATAAAGACTCCCACTGAGGTTAGCAGATGATATTGAAGAGGAAAGTGGTAGTGTTCTGTTTTTGAGGCAGTTACATTTGTCCTGGATACAGGAATTTAGATTATTTTGGCCTTAGCTCAGCATCTCAGAGGACTTTTCTTTCCAAATGAAATGTTATGTTGCTGGTCTTAAGGTCCTCAGTTTTGCAGCTAAGAATTAATCACTGTTGGTGATGAGTTTACACAGAAGGATCAAAATTGAAGCTTATTAACCTAGCTTTGCAGGGAGGAGTATCTATGAAATGTATCATGAAGTCCAACAAGGAAAAAGCTGTTTTAATAAGGTTAATCTGTGTACTGTGAATTCAGCTTGTAAGGGCTTTGGAATTTGGCTGATGGTTTGAGCTGGGAGTCTTTAGGTATTTCTAAGCTCTCCGGACCTGACAGTGTTCTGTTGTTTTGAGATTCTTTTTATCTGTAATTTTGCCTACAGTGAGATTGTATTGTTTCTGTTTTCTCCATCTGACTACCAAAGTAAGTTACTTTAGTACATTCAGTTATACAAAACAAGGGCATCTACACCTCAGGCTGTTAATTTTCATTTGTTTGGGGATTTTTCTTTGGAGCAGGTGGCAGAAGGAAAACAAGAAGAAATCCAGCAGAAAGGACTGGCGGAGAAAAAGGAATTGCAGCATAAGATAGATGAAATGGAAGAAAGAGAACAAGAGCTTCAAGCAAAAATAGAAGCTTTGCAGGCTGATAATGACTTCACCAATGAGCGGCTGACTGCTTTACAAGGTTAGTCACTAGTGGGGGAAAAATTATTAATTTGTTATTCTTTTAATCTGTGAAATACCTTTTTCTTGGAATTCTGTTTACAGTCCGGTTAGAACATCTTCAAGAGAAAACTCTTAAAGAACACAACAGCTTAGGTAGGTGTGATCAGTTTCTTGTTTAAAGCTGGTTTCCAGATCATTTCTCTTCAATTCCTTTTGTTGTAATAATCCTGTAATGTAGGTGTCTGGCAATAGGATAATGTATTTCTTGCACTGTTCTACTGCTTGTTAACGATACGAAGAGGAAATATGTGACTGCAGCAGATTGCCAGCAGAGGGCACTGCTGCTGTGCGTGTTCACCCTTTGGTTTGTTGCTCAATTAAGAGCTTTTCTTGGTTCCCAGCCCCTTATCCACCACTCAGAAAAAGATACTAGTTTGTTGTCATGTTCTTTTTTAAAACTATATATGTAATGGACAGTAATTCTTTGGATGATAGTAACTTCTGATGCGTTGGACAGTCAGAAACATGATCTGTCCTGTTAGAAAATGCATTAAGTTTTGCCTGTTCTGTTTGATTAATCTAATCTAGATACTCAGAGGAAATATTATGAAAAACCATTTGCATTTCACAGTGCTGTATTTATAAAGAAACAAAACCCAAAACATTTTGCTTGATTCTAGAAATAATACCCTTTCTTAATCCTAGGCATACAAGTTGATGACTTCATACCTAAAATTAATGGGAGCACAGAAAAAGGTAGTGTATCCCAAGGCTACCTTTTGTCTTATGGTTGATGTTTGAAGTTGAACAAATTCTTTTTATTCTCTGAAGTTTTGCTTGGATTAATATTCCCTTAAAAAAGAAGTTGCCTGCTTCTCTGAGCAGCTTTTCTTGTTGTTGTTGCTTAGACTCTCAGTCCAGGTGTTTTTAGAAGGTTCTGTAAAATCCAAGGAGCCAAACTTGGAAGTTGACCTGTTTTGATTTTTTTTTTTTTTTAATTTTTTTAAATGGATTTTTACTGGAATCAGTGGGAATCTTATGAATGGTGTCAACGTGTGACACACAGTGGAAAACCCTCATTAACTATTTTCCTCTTTATTTTCCTTGCAACACAGACTTAAACCATTTTTCTGTTAAATTGGTTATGGTAAGTAAAGTCAGCAAAAAATATATTTTTGCTGTCTATGATGTATGACAGATGCAAGTAAATCACATACCAGTAGTGGAACCTAACTTTAAAACTTGTTTAAAATTGAAGAGTGTCCTTCTACCAAACAGGAACTAATACACACTAACTTTTTTTCTTAAAGACAAAGTAGTTTAAGCTAGATTCTTTTTAACCAATGTCTTAACATACACTTGAGGTTTTTTTTTAATAAAACTGATGAAAAATCTGCCAATTTTTTTCATCTAAGAAATGGTTTATATTCACTAAGTAGTTCTGTTAGTTAAGATAGATTTGTTGTCTTTAGTTTGTTTAAGCTACATCAACGAAAAATTTTCCTTGAACATTTCCTGTGCATAGTGAAGCCTCTGAGGACTCATGGTGGTATTAGTAGGATGGCTGGGACCCTTACATAGGGAACTCGTGGTTCCAACTATTGCTTACAGTGTTTCAGAGTGACTGTATATATTTTTTGAAACGATTTAAAAGCTGTCTGTGCTCTAACTTTTAGATTTATTTTCTTTGTTTTATAAGCGAAGAGCTTCTTAATTAGGAAGGGTGCTATGAAAATGAAATCATGGCATAACCTCATGTCCATTTCTCATTTGGAGCAGGAGAGAGGTGTTAAATACACTGGCAGGAACTGTATAAAAAATCTACTTAATCTAAGTGCTGGTTCTCCCTTTCTCCTAGTATTGCTCCATCTTGCTGTTGCGTAAGTTTAGATTGGTAATGCTCACCATGCTTGATAGAATGGTTAAGAAGTAAACATGCCTTTTTGTTTTTTAATTTTCCACCATGGGAAATCATTAACTTCTCTACCGAGCAAAACTGAGGCACTGTGTAAAGGCTGTGATTCTGCATTCTAATAATCACATTCTAATGTGAGCTGTAAGACTTCATAAATTAGATTGTTGGAAGTTGTTGGAAAATCCTGCAGTACTGTGAAAAAAGCAGCCTGTGATGTGATACCAGTGTACCATTCTCTTAACTTTTTTTCAACATTTAAGAAGCAGTCCTTTTTTTTATTTATTGTGAATCATCTGAGAATCATGTGGGTGAATGCATGAAAACACATATCCCTTCTTCCCATGAGTAACAGGAGGGCAAGCACTCGTGCTTAGGAATGGTAGGAGGCTGTCTACCAGTTTCTTTTTCTTCGACATAGAACTCTTCATTCAAGTTGTTGCTGTTTGTGTGTATGAAGTCTGTCACCTTTCTCTCCCATGTATCTGCCATAACGTTACTTTATTCTATGGATTAGCTTAGCTTTCCATATTTTGCATTGTACCACGTTCTGCTGCACATCTCTGCTATACTGAGCCCATCCACGTTTCTCTGACTTCATAGAGCTTGTTGGCTTGTGTTCTTCTCATGGCAGAATGTGTCTGTCTCTATCCTCCTGTTCTTTATCCAGTCATCATACAACGACAGATGGGCAGTAATTTTTTTTCTGCCAGAATTTGGTTTTTGCCTTCTTGAGAGCAGCAGGAAACAGTTACTGTGTTTTGCTGAGTAGTCCTGAGTTATTTTAGAACTTAGAATTGGGGCTTATAATGTAGATTCAGCTGCTTCTGCAGTGGAGGAGTTTGTGGATATTTTGTGTGAGGGAAAGACTTCATAGGTAAAGACAGAAATCAAAAATGCAAGAAGTGGTTTTGTACCAAATAGACTGTAAGGAGGAAGAAATGGTTTCCTCTGTTTGTATCTGATTATGCTATTACCCTCTTTCATCACTGAGTGCTAATGACCAGAAAACTAGAAACAAGATATTTTTTTCCTTGAAATGTTGTTCGTGTGCTGCGGAGGAAGAAGGTAAAACTGTATCAACTTGGCACGCTTTATGATGTTCCTTTTGTCTCCCTGTCTCTGAAACCTTCAGGTCCAGCTCAGGAGGTGTACTTACAGGTACACTTGAACTGTTGCAGCAACAAGGATCTTACATGAGTTCTTAATTTTATGGACTACCACAAATTTAAAAAAAAAAAAAAAAAAAAAAAGACCCCCAAAAAACAGTACTCTGAGTAGGGAAACTAAGAGCCATCTTACAGTACATCTGGAGTCATAACAAAGTGCTTTAAGGTGGTGATGGTTATGTGTTCATTTTCTCTCATTTCACAGATAGAAATCCTGATGCAGAAGAGAATACTTTCTTAGGCATAAAGCTACTGACAAAGGTTGTTTAGAACTGAGTTGTTGCAGTAAGTTGTTTCACCACACCTGGTTTTCCTATTTCAGTTCTTTGTGAGCCATATCTTGAATACAGAAGGGTACAAAAAAGCTTCTATACAGTCACTTGTAGAAAATATAAAAATAAATAATTCAAAGATGGAAAACAGATGTTACAGTCATGGTGCTGTACTTTAAAAGCCTTGTCCTTATGAATTAGAAAAAATGACATTTATTGAAGTGGTTTTCAAATATGGTAAAGGTTAATATTACATCATTGCTCGTAAGGGCTAGGCTGCTGATAGCTGAAGCTAAGGACTGAGTGCTTTTGTTAAGAAGTAACACGCTTTGCTGGTTTGTGTACAAAATTAAAAGAGACAAACAAAAAAGCATTTTCTCCTCAGGTTGTTAGGCTCTTGGAGTCAAAGGATTTTGAGGTTCTTCAGAATGGAAGCATCAGCATCATTTTAGTTGAAGAGACACCAGGTTCTGATGGAGTTGGGAGCTGACCAAAGCCTCATAGAAAGATTTGGGTAAAAATGAGAGCTGAGTCCAGTTTTAGGATCTTTTCTTCTCAATTTTCTCCTTTCAAAACCTGTCATTTCAATGCAGTGAAACCTCTTAAAAAGTGAAGGGAGATATTCAGCAACAGTTAAATATCTTTGCATTTCAAGAGGGTATCTAATGTGGAAGAATAAACATGAAGACTAAAGTAAAACTTAATAAATACCCTTTTAAAACTAAGAATAAAATGTCAGAGAATATAGGTTAAATACATGCTTCCTATTTCTTCTTCACTTGGATCTGGGATTTGCTGATTATTCATGATGTCTTGTTCTGAATTTACAAATGGGTACCAGTGGTGGTTCTATGGAGTTGCATGTTTCAATTATGTATCATCTTATGGATTCTGAACTTATTATCATTTAAATACCGTTCATATGTTAATCTGTTTGCCAAAATTCTGACTGTTAATGGAAGTCTTTTGTCACCACCTGACGCGAAAGAGCAGTACTGTAAATGCCAAATGCAGAATGTTTGGATTTTTTAACTTGTTCCTACTAAATTTGACTTAACAAGATTTAATTAGCTGCCACTGAGGTAAGGAGCTTTGTGTTGTGAGAAGCTCACAGATTTTAGTATTTAAAAGCACTTTTTTGAAAATGCAGTCAAAAAGCACTTTTTTCTTCTGGTCGGATCAAAAGAGTAATCTGCTTTCTGATATCATCCAGACATTATTCCAAACAGGTGTTGTCTGCTTGTGTTGTAACCCAGACCTCAACAGCTAACTGTAAATATGCAGTGACAAATACTGTTCATGTACCTTTCACGTTTTTTGTTGCATCAATCTGAAAATAAGCAGATGTAAACTGAAGTGTTTCTTTCTTTACTAGAGCACTTTCTTTCAAAGAGTGGAGGGGACTGCACTTTTATTCATCAGTTCATAGAATGTCAGAGTGAGTACAAGAGTGTTCATCACATTCACTTTAAAAACAACAGAAATCTCAGACAAGGTGGATAAAACCCAGCATTTGTCACTACTATTCAGTAGGTCTGTAGTAGCACGGAATTGAGGCATTGTGGTATTAAGCAGATGCCTGTAGTAGCAAAATGATCACGTTGTCTTTTCATACGTTTAGTCATTCTTTTCCTCTGCCCAGTAACAGGGTGGTAATGTTGCCCCCTGATGTTTAAAGCAGTGTAAGTTTTTGTCTGTGTTACAAATTAAGAAGTTGAAAGCCTAACAGTGGCAGTTTAAGCAAACAGCACGGGTTGCAGTGGGCCAGAGATGAGGTAATGATCCCTCTTCTCAGTTTTACTGTGTAATCTATCTGATATTTGAATGTTTTAACATATTTTTCTAATTAGTGGTTACAAAGAACAAAAAAGAAAACTTTAAGACTTTAATTTTTATGTGGGAATTCAAGAGCTTCTTTTAATGAAAATAGATTGTAATTATGTGATGCCAATCTTTAGGAAGATTTATTGCTCTGGAATGAGAAACTTGTTTTTCAAAGCAAATGGGTTTTGAAAATGAGTAATGAAGCAGTGCAGCCTGTCCATCAGTAATTAAAGAAAGCCTCAGGTGTTAATATGTGCTGTCCGATTGGAGAGAAATGCTGTTAGGATAGAAAGAAAGTGCTGTTTAACTTCAGAGAAAACCCCTTGGTAGCATAAGGAATTTTTCCACCTCAGATACGTAATTTCTATAAACTTGAGTTGAACAAAAGTAAGATGGTACCTTTTTGACATGGGGCTCTTTTTCCCCTTTCATTTTCAGTAGGGAAATGCAACAGTTTTAAAATTCAGAGAAGTCTCATGAATCCTCTTTAGTCATTACTTGAGAAGAACTGAAGTTCACAGTTTGATTATTTTTTTGGTCTACATTGAAAAAAGGGTTCTCTGAGTGATGTTCAGATATGAACTGGTTGGCTGTTCGCATTGTTTGGGCATTAGAAAAACTTGCGGCAGCACCAGCTTTGCAGAGTAAATGTCAGCAGTTTTGTCCCTACGGAGAAGAAGCCACCATCAAAATTTAGTAAAAGATTGTAACGTGCGGTTGAAGTAGTAAAATATGTTAACGGTCCATTTTGTATGCCTCCCCTGTCTTGGGTTGAAAGCTAGAGAAAAGAAAGCATCCTTTTAGTCCAGCATTCTGCATTTTTGTGACAGCGTAGGTTTTTACTGCTAAGTATGAGAGATTCGGATTCAGCAGCTGATGTGTTTGTTGTTGGACCTAAAGGTTACCTTTCTCAAATTCACGTATGTTTAGTCAGGCCCCACTGAATCATGAAGTTAACAAACTTTTGGGTCTATTATTTTAATTCTGTGTGTGAAAGCTACCCTCTTAGTCCTGCTGCAGCAGTGAAGGTTGGTGGCTAACGGGGGTCATCAGAGAGGCTCTAAGATAGGCTGCAAATATTGTAGAACAGTATCACAAAGATTGGCAATATTGAGGAGTCCATAGTTAGCTATACTAAGCTTCCCCTCCTAATATTTATGTATTCCTTAGGAAAGGACCAGGTTTATTGATAAAATTCTGAAAATAGGAGTTGTGCATTTAAGTAGTCTTATGTAGGGTTTGAAAAAGAGAGGATTTGCAAACCGTAAGAGAAATCTAAAAAGAAAGGAGAGAAGCATGATGCAGTTTGTTGAGAAGGTTCTGACTTCTGCTATGTAAAGAGGAGAGCATGCATGTCTGTAGTTGTGGGGAAGAAGCAGTTAAATCAGAAAAACATGAGCAGCGGAATGAAGAAAAATGGCTTGAGTCAAGGAAATAGAAGTATGTAAGGTAGCATGAGAAGGGGAATTAAATGACCAAATAATCTAATATTCTGTATAAACAGCTGCTACAGAGATACAAGGCAATTGAAAGTGCATATCAGTTGACAGCAGTCAGATGTCTCAAGATACTCCAGCTAAGTTGTTTTTGGTAGGGAAGAAACAGCAGGACTCCTAAAATCTTAGTTGTAGTGTAACACTGGTGCTTAACTTCATAGAACCTGGCTTTTTTCATGTTTTGTTTTGTTTGAGTTTTCTTAATAGAGCAGGCCTTGCAACATCATCCAGTAACCTTCCTTGCTCTACAAAATCTGAAATGTTATGAAATCATGCGCTGAATGATCTGAGAAGTGTGCTACTTTCTGATCATTACATCCAGCTCACTCGCTGCTCATTTCATAACTTCTTTCAGTAACCACTGGTGAAATCCTGTGACGTCAACAGCAAAAAAAAAAAGCTACTTCTAATTAGTACAGGGCGTGAGCTATTGCCAAATGTGATGATGATTAATAGACAGAAGAGAGAGTCAGTGCTGTGCCACTATTTTTCTCCTTGTGACCTTATTTTTTTCATTTGATGATTTTACATTTATGATTTTAAAGGCAAGTTAATTTTTTGCCATTTTAGTAAGTCCACTCTTGCATTTTCTAAATTCTCTTTATTATTCTATTTATATAAAATGGAGTAGGTATTTAATAGATAGAGTATCTGTTTCCAACTTTTCACACCCACAGGTCATAAATCCATTGGAAATTAGAGCCGTTTAGTAGAACTTTTTTCCAGTGGTTTGAAGTCAGTGCTGAGGACCAGGTTTCCTTTAACTGCTCTTCAAAACTGGCTTCCTTGAAAGATTAATTTGATACAAAAACACAAATACATTGAGAGGGGGCATTTATTTAAATAATCACGTGATGTCCAGATACCTTGAAAATCAAATTACACACAGTAATAGGCAACCTAAATCTAAAGGGGATTTCTTAAATTTAAATGAGAGGAGTTGGCTTAAAGATGAAATGCAGTGCTTAACCTCAAAGAAATTATTTCAACAACAAATATTTTTAATTATTATGCATATCAGCAACTCTTTGATTTTTAGTAAGAAATTTCTGGATGATACGAAAGATCAAAATCATTTCTTCCAGAAGTTAAAGCTAGGATCCTCACCCTCTTTTATTTTTTGGTGGCCAAAAATGCCTATCTTGATTCAGCGGAAATATAGATATTTTTTTTTTCAAATTCAAATGATCAAGTTTATGAAGATGTTTCTTTTGTGAAACAGTAATATGGAAAGATGCAGATATGTGGGGAAAAAAGGTTGTAAAGAATTAGGTATATTGACTTCAACTTTGAATTTCTGATTGCCATCTGGATTCTGCTGTCTTCAGTGAGTAGGGAGGTCAGAATACAGAACAGCAGTATAAGATGCTATTTAGTGTAATGATGTCAACATTCAGTTTTCTATTTATCATCTAAGTATTCTTAATCATGCTGGAATAAAGTATTTCATGTTGACTTTGAACCATACTAATGCTTTACTTTTAAAACACATAGAATGTTTGCTCTCTTCTTAAACTATGAGAGGCATCAGTCACCAAGTGGAAAATGCCTTCTGTGCCACCCTTGGGTCACTCTGTACAAGGGGTCTTCAGTGTTACTGCTGGACTGATGTTGGGAAGATAACTTTCACACAAATACTGAAGTTAAAACTGCCACGGTGGGCATCAGAAAACATTCAACCACTGTGAAAAAATAACTTTTAAATCTGCAGATTTTTTTCTTTAGTCATAGAAATGGACAGTTATTAAAAATGTGAGGAGCTGCTGCTGAAGTTCAGAGAGTTTGGGAAAGCAGTGGGGTCAAGAAGTCTAATTTATTTGTTCTGTGTTACAATTATTCTCATTTTAACAGAACAGTGCAAAGAATCGGGATCTGTCAGTTCATGAAGCCAAATTTTCTTCTGCGAACTGGTTATAAAGTGTATGTTAAGCTAACCACCCAGCATACAGATGATCAGCCCTTGAGGTCAAGAAATCGATAGCTACTTTGAGTGCAATGTTCTTACATTCTGTTTATTTTTTTAAACATAAAGGCAGAATTCCTCAGTATCTTTCTTGCTGCGTTCCTACTATGACCCCCCTCTTCCAGCCTCAGCTGAGTCCTGGAAAAGCCACACACAAAGGCTTTTCTTTAGATTTGTTTTTTTTTAGGGCTCATGAAACCTTTGGGTCCCTCTTCACTTGTGGCTGCAGAAGCTTGGTGCCTGCTGTTGTCTCCCCAGGCTCAGGGGCTCTCAGCTCTGTTAAACACAAGCTGGATGACAAGTGATCTCCTGCAGACTGCTGAGACAAGAATTCAGTACTGAAAATATGGAGCACAGTTCATTGCTTTTTCTGAAACAGTATTCATGAAATCTTGTAATAATGGAGGACAATATTTGCAGCCAAGAAGAGATGGATGGTCTGTCTCGTATAGGCTGGTTTGTCTGCTTGGGGGGACAGGAATGGGATGGGACAAGTTTCCAGCCATGCAAACAGTTGTTCAGAGCTCAGGTTTTTATGCCTCAGAGCTTGTCCTTTGCCATCCATGGCTGAAAAAGCTGTCTCCAGTCAGCTCTTGGCCTGCTGCTGTCCTTAGCTTGTCACGGGCACAGCAGTGTGCTGTCTGAGTATCACAGACTTAATCTTCAGAGCTCCTTGAAGCTCAAAATGCCAACTGAGCTCACTGTATTTAACTTTAAAAAATCGAGAAGGATTTGCTGCCCTTCAGCTTGTCCAGTCTGACCTCCTATGCACGCTGTTCATCCTGTCTTCTCTTAGTCTCGGTTACCTGCTACGAGCGCTCAGCTCTGCTGGGCTCTCATGGATCCAGCAGCTGCAAGCCCAGCATTCCACTGGCTGTTAGCAGCCCTCGGAAATGCTGTCAGCTGTCTAAAGCAGAACATCTACTGCACTGTAATTGATGATGTGATCCGTGAGATACGTGACCCTCAGTCACTTTGCATGTTGGCATCACCTCGCTGATTGTGAAGGAATTTGAAGTAATGAAATCTTGTAACAAGAAAGAAGTTAATTGTTGGTTCAGTAGTCCTTTTGGTGTCTTTGATAAATCCAAACCTGTTCTTCACATGGTCGTACTGTTTGCCTTCATGCGCTCACTGAAGTAAGAAGATGTTAACAGTCTGTTCTCAAACTCAGGTGTCTTAGATGTGTTTTACCACCTGACATAAGTGGATAGACTCCCTGCCAGTGCTATGCAAACTCACATTTGGGAACCTGACTGTGGTGTGTGCACAGCCTTTTGGAAATTTGTTCAGTGCTCTGAACGTTATAAACTAAGAAAGGCCATTCCTGTGTCCCTCATGTGCAGTGATGAAGCAGTTGTGATGTGGAGCTGGCTTCTCAGTTGCTCTGACTATGGTGCTATGGTGTCTTTCTAGATTTCTGCTGTATTTGGTGGGTGTTCACTTCAAGCAAACAGCTCTCACAATTCTTATTTTTGAAAATTTTTAGTGGTGATATTTACTATTTTTTGCTCTCAGATTGGGGGAAAAAAAGTTCACTATAAAAAACAATTGTAACTTTTCATTAGTGAACTGGAACATTAATGTAAGTCAATACATTGCAGAGGACATAATTATGTACTTAATCACAATGTTCTGCTAGGTTTGAGTGCTTTGTTTCATTATTCCATGCCAGAATAAAGTTGTTGTTCAAGCCTGAGTAGAAAGTAATACTATCAGCTTTTAATTTGGTCATGGAATGTGGTCTACGTAGATGTGTGCAGGGAAAAGCTTGCTTAATTTGAGCCTGGAAAGTAACACTTATTTTGTTTGGCAGACAAGATCATAGATGAAGGACATCTTACCAAAGTGGAAGAAACAAAGCTTTTGAAAGGTTAGATTTATGGATTATTTAAGTGTTTTGAAGCATGGTTCTTATGTGACCTTATTGCATGTTCTCTCTTAAACTGGCTGTTTGTTTTGTTGAATATTCATGTAAGAAAAACAATCAATGAAAGGGGAGGTATAGTGTACTGACCTCAAATACTGTTGTAAAAAGGTTTAAAGGAAACAATTTTTGAGGATTGATTGCATGAAATTCTTGCCTCAACTGAGTTCTTACCAGAATGTACTTTTTTTTAATTGAAAGTTCAATATATGCATATTGTGCAAGTTGGTTAAAATCTCTTGTGCCAGCATAAATTCAAACTTGTTTTAGTTACAGGAGGAAAGAGAAATAATGTTTAGTCCGACTTTAGATGTAAATGAACGTGTATTTCAATTTGATCTGTTTGTAACTTACCCCCTGGTAATTATTTCAGAACAACAGCTAACCTCCTAAGCTTGCCTATCGCAAGCAAAATATAAACGTGCATCTCCAACTGATTTTCCTCTTCAGTATAAAACAGGTCAAATACAAAGATTTAGTTTGACAAGATTTACCTTGCCAAGAATCAGTGATCGTTATCTTGCCGTGTCAAAACTGCAAAAAAGTTTTGAAGTATGTAGGTCAATATTTCCTGTGTGTCTAATAATGTAACGTTGGACTTGCAGGCTGACTTCGCTTCTGTAGCTTTTTATTAATGTCTAGACACACTAACTCATTTCTTTGTCCTTCTGCAAAGTGTTACTGCACTGAGTAAATGTTAGCTTGGCTAAAGTCCTGGTGGTTTAGAGACTTCTCCTTCTGTATGAAACTGCACCTTTAATTTGTTTCTGTAGGTGTGCAAGCTATAGACAACGTGCCATATTTGGCAAAAGAATGCATACAATAACTGTAACCTAACACTTGCATGCCAGTTAACTTGCAGTACGACGAGCTATTTTTAGTGTTTGCTAATGTATTCGAACTCTTCAAGTACGTATGATGTCAACACGTTTTAGTATTCTTCATCATTTTGGCTATATTTATTCAGCTTAGTTTTATTATGGGAAATAGAAACAACTGCTGTGAAATAATTTAGTACAGGAATCAGTTTTGTGCTTTAGACTGTGGTTGCAGCATAGGAAGCAGGGTTCTAAACCATCTGTCTCTCTTACTTCTGCCATTTCCGACACTTACATTTGCACGTCTTTCCTCTGGTGCCTGGTCTTGGTGCCTGGATCAGGGGGTGAGGGGCAGCGGGGGGAGGGGAAGCATTGTACCTGAGTGCCAGTGGGAGGGGAGCATGGGAGGGAGGAGAGGGGGAGAGAGAATTAATGTAGGGCTTGGAGCTCACGCTGCTCCACTTAGCACAGAACAAGGAAGCTGTGTCCATGTATGACCTGATATGGTAAGGTTAGTTGGATGCAGATACTGCTCAGCTTCGCACTCCTGGACTGGCCGCTAAGACAGACTGCATGGGTGAGGCTTTCAGGCTATGCTTTTCTTTATACCTAAGGTTTAATTTTTTTTTTATGGTTTTCATGGCAGTCTTGTGGGTTTAATTCTATTTGATACATGTAAAATGCTCTGTATTGTGACGTCTGCAGAATTTGTTTTTAGGGAATAATACTTCTAAACTGGGGAAGTACTGTTTTCACTTAGCGAAGAACCACCGCAGCCATCAAATTCCCTAACTACTTCAGTCACTGTGAGCTTTGAAGTCAGCTGAAGGCATATGATTTATGTTTGGGAGAGCTGCCAGGCCTGAACCCCTAATGCGCTGTGTCAGGGTGCTTTCCCCTTCTCCCTCTCCAGTGATTTCAGTCCTATTGAAATAAGAAGAGCCTGGCTCTTGATCGGCTCCTTTGCTTGTACTTGTCATCTTCTGTTTTGTTTAAAAGTTTGTGTTCTGGCACAAAGAAAGAAGACTCTTCATGTTAGATAACAAGAACGCTTTCTTTCTGTTAACCTGTCATCTTGCTCGTTTCCCAGCGTTGCACATTTTCATTTTTCGCTTCTTGTTCAGTGGGCATTCAGTTCCTTTTATTTTCTTGTTATTTGTAAAAGCAGTGCCCCCAGACTTCCTCATGACTCCTGTGTTGTTGTGTTTATTGCCTGTTGTCAGTGGTTTCTAACGCCATTCGTATAACACACCTTATTGTTTATTATTGTGCATCTTCAGTTCCCGCTCCTCCTCTGGCACTTTTTTTTTGCATCTGCAGTATCTGTATGTGAAGAAATTGTGTTGTGCTTTCTCCACATGCACAGGCATCACTCCTACCATATATAATGTTGTAACGATGCCTTTAGTGTGTGTGCATATCACTCTCTTTACCTGGAACTTGATACTCAGAAAGAACATCTGTTAATATGAGGCAGCAGTGCTGTCAGACCAAGGCTGGGTGCATATAGTCGGCCAAGAAAGACTTCCCTCTGTTCAGCTTCACTTGCATGTTGGTGACTTTGCAGCTGCTGAACTGTTTTACGGGAGTCACCTCACCTTCTGAAAATATGCTCCTCATTAAAAATTGAGAAGTGGTGAGAAGGCTGCATGGCTTCCTTAAGCTGCATGTGATGATGTGCTGGGTTGTATGTGACCAGTTATATTGTGAAGGTTTGGGTTTGTTTGGGTTGGGGGTTTTTGGTGGTAAAAGCATAGCAACTGCCTTCTGGAAATACAATCTGAACTGAAAATTCTTTCTACAAACTAGTTAGTGTATTCCTTATTGATTCATGCTACACTTTTTTTCTACAGTACAGTATATACAAGGCTTGCTGCTATTATTTTTTTGTTCAAAATACTGAAACACAGTTTTATTCATCACAGCAGTTTATTTCTGAGTCATAACAGTATCTGCATTGTTCTATATCTCATTTCGTATTTGTTCTCTGATTGGATAAAACAATCAGCTTTTGCAAAGAGTTCCAACTGGCAAGAATACAGCTATACACAAAAGTTCAAGCTGTGCATGAGACAGTTGCATCCTCGATTAGATGCTAGGCTAGATTAATGAGTTCACTAAAACGGAATCCATTTTACCCCAGATTTATGAAGAAATAAGCAAACATCAGGCTTTTAAGAGCTTTCTTCAGTTCTTCTTTCTAGTGACATTTAACAGTCATATATATATATATATATATGTACATATATACACATATATATAAATCAGGAACAAAGCATTTACACTGTACTTGATTCTCCCTGTCTCTTACAGAGAACCAAGCAAGAGTGAAAGAGTCAGATTTGTCAGACACTCTTAGTCCGAGCAAGGAAAAAAGCAGCGACGACACTACAGGTAAATACTGAACTGAAGCTTTGCAAAATCTAAATAGTTTGAATTGGACCACTTAATTGTGAGCATTTTTTAAGAGTGGAGAAGGCTTGTATTATGTATTATGAGCCACATACATTTTAAGCAGTATTGTCTGCTGTCAACCTTATAAAAAACTGCTGTAAAATAAGACAAATATAAAAGCTTCTTTACTTAAAGAATACAAATATGAAAACTGTCAACAATCTGCCTGTTTTCTTAAACTGGTTTTTTTCCAGATGCCCAAATGGATGACCAAGATCTAAATGAACCTATTGCTAAAGTAGCTCTTCTGAAAGGTAAATTTATTTTTGTAAGTTTAAATACATAATCTACATATAAATACATAATCTGTTCCTGTTTTGTTTGTTTAATCAAATGTGTGTTAATATTGAGACTCAGGAAATATTTAGATCATGGTAGTAGGGAAGAATTGCACTTAAATATTAATAATGTTTCCTTTGGATGGCATAAAAGCGTGCTGGTAAGAGTTAGTATAGGAATAAGTTGTGCTTACGGCTAGTTAGCTCTACTTTCCAATGCTATTCTATGAACTTATGTGTTATAATTTCAAGTACGGTTGAGAAATAGCATCAGCATTCTCTCAAGTTAGGGCTGATAACCACTGAGAGAAGAGATTCCTCCATTACTGAGAAATGCTTTTAAGCACAAGTTTTACCTCTGTAGTTTCCGTCACTGCCAGAAATGCTCCTGCATTTTATACCACCATATACGTGGTGGTATAAAAATTCTAAAATCTTTTTTATTGTTAATGCAGCGAAGACCTGAATTCCCCATTTAAACTGTGTTTAGAATGACTGTTGAACCTTGGTATGGTCTTCATACTTCTAAAATCATATTATTTACTGCTCTTTGTACTAAAGGTGTTTGTACTATAAACTTAATTAGCAAGCTATTTACATGTTCATGATCTGAAGAATGTGGGGTATTGTTACATTTAGTGTTCTGAAAGTTAACTTGGCTTTATGTACTGTTATATGTTTGATAACGTCTATAAAATGATGCTTACATTGGTATCACAAGTAAAAAGAAAGTGACAGCTCTTCATAGTTTAGAAAGACAGGAAACCATAATTCAATTTAGGAGAACTGTAAAAGAGCTTTTTCCTCTATTTGCTTACTCTTCCCTATTTTCTGATAGAAAGGACTTCAAAGTATATGGTACATATACATATATATGTATTTTTTTTTCCAGACAAGAAACCAAAAGTTGAGTATGATATTTTCCAGTGAATTTCAGTTCAACGTAGCTTAAAATAATTTAATTGTTCAAGACAGTGACCACTTTCCATTTAGGTTTTATGTTAATGTCTGTATGAATAGCAATGAATAATAATGCATATAACCTTTCTGTAAAGTGTATTTATAAAACAAAAACAGTTAGCTAAATATCTTAAACAAATACTGTGGGGAAGATGACAACAACAAAAGAAAACACATCAGTGGATGTACTGATTTAATGATATTTCTACCTTTCTGGATCGAAAAAAAAAAAAGTCTATATAAATATATAGAGAGATACCTATCTATCTAAATATATATATATTTTAATCAGTGAAAATGACTGCTCCCATGTAGCCAGACTACTCATGTTTGGCTGGATACCTTATTTGTCCTCTGCTGACACACTGAAAGTAGGCCGTAGTCTCTTAGGTTGAAAATCTGTGACTGACTTCTGCCTAAATGCAAATTAAGTCTTGTAAGCTCTGTCAGGTTGCCTTCAGTAGCCCTGGAATGAGGTAAGGCTGTGAGCATTCTACTTCTCAGCTTTGAAGGTTGTCATGTCCTGTCGAGAGTTGGATGTAGTTACACTTGCTCCGTCTAGGGAATTTGTGTCCAACCCCCTCTAGTTTTATGGTTTTGTTGCCCTCTTATTTTTCTTATGTTTTAATAAAAAAACGTGTTTAAAAAACATTTTGTTACGTACATTAACTATTTCATATATGCAGCCCAAGACTATTCCTCTTCACTCAGTGTGGTCCAGGCAAGCCAAGAGGTTGAACGCCTGTGGTCTAGGATGTATTAAACTGAAGAGAAAGAGTAACTGAACTCTTAAAAGACTAAAGTAAAGTTTTCTATAACGTGGAAACATTCTTTTGCTCATGTGGATGTTTGGCATTGTTTCATTTGTCTTCATCCAGTTGAAAAATGCCTATTTGCTATTGAATTACATGTTATAATTAACTAGCGTAACTCTTCTTCTCTTGAGGCTATTTATGGACATTCCTATTTTGCTCTCATGAAAACATTTAAAAATATCTGTACAATGAATCATATGCCTGTGTAATTTTTATGAAGAGTCCTTAAGCTCAAAGGTTTATTTGCAGTTTTGTCAGAGCTACTTCATATGCCTGATTTTGCCCTAAAAAGGATCTTATTTGCCACAGAAAGACTTTTAAGTGGGTTTGTTATGCATTCATATAATTAAGGAAGAGTGAGAACATTTCGAATCTGGCAGCTGTTTGGAATGCGGAAATGGCTGCTGGAGAAGGCAGTGCTCCTTTTTGTTTAACTGCTGGAACGTAGAACACAAATACATGGAACAAGAAAATGATGAGATGTTAAATTGCTGTAGTTTCCTCCAAGTGAATTTTCCATCAATAAATTCTGAGTGTGTTCAGGATTTGTTTCAACTTTTTACGTGGCAGAATCTGGCAAAGATGAGGAAGGGGAAAAACTTGCACAGATTAGCAGAGCTGCTTTTTTTTTTTCAGGAGGTAAACATCTCTATGGCCCATTTATAAGAGTTCCTTGGACATTTCTGTATAGGCTGCCTGCAACTACTTATTACAAAGAAAAATTGCAAAGCTGGAAACAAGTATGTGTTGAACAGATGGTTAGAAGCAATAAATGCCATTGGAAGTTCAATGATCTTGTCAACTTCCGTGTGTTTGTTAGTAACTTCAACGCTGATGCATGGGATCTTATTAAAAAATGTTTACTGAATAGTTTAGTTCTCTGAGTAGTGCTAGTTTACTTAATAAATATTGAGAATCAGCAGTGGTCTTCTTCAGAAAGTCTGGTAACCATTTTTTAACTGTTGCAGTAATAGCCAAGTATATGTTTCATGTGTATGACAAACACACTTATGTGGCAAAAAATCTGATTTAGTACTTAATCTAGCAGCTCACAGCTCTGCCTGTGGCAGGGGAGTTGGGACTTGATGGTCCTTGAGGTCCCTTCAAGCCAAGCCATTCTGTGGTTCTGTGTGTATGATAAGTTTTCTGCGAATCTTACACAGCTGAAGGTAACTTGGGTTTTTAATTGTCTTATCTGAATCATACTCTGATGATACTCATCTGAGTAACATCAGAAATCACATCCAACTCTGAAAGGGAACTGTTCTGAGAAATACCAGCCTGTTCAGGTAGTTGCTACCACAGGCCAGGCGTATGGCTAAGACATGAATCAACATCACAGCCTGTGCGTGCTTCCACAATCTCTTCTATCAAAACAAAAATATACAGACAAACATGTAAACAGGGCGTAGTTAATATCTTCATGCTTATAAATGTTGATTTAATCTCAGTTTTGTTGGTCTTTTTTAACTAAAACTTTATCGGTTCTGAGGTTGCAAAGTCTAAGTTTACGTTAGATGGAAAAAATACCTTCACACGCTATCGTAATCTTTAATGATCTGGAAATAGTTGCTTTTCCTCAAAACTGACCTATGGGTTAGACTTCTTTTTGAGAGCCAGAATGAGGGAGAAGGTGCTTTAATGTACTTGGGAATTATTTCTTACAGATCACATTAACTATTCTTTTTTTTCCATCTACCAGGAGAGGAAAACTTAAAGAATAACAATCTGGTGTTAAGGAAAACATGATTGTGTTGGGATAGGTGTGGAAAAAGTGGGATTAAGAATCTCTTACAAGATAGCAAAAAATCACAGATGAAAACTTTCTGTGAGGATGGGAGTTTTTTGTTGTTTTTTTGTTTGTTCATTTGGTGGAGTTGTTTTTTTTTTTAATTACCTTAATGGTAGAACTCTTCTTAGATTTCTCTGAGAACAGTTACTCCAGTATTGAATACGTGATGGATTATGTCTAAACCCAGTAGTAGTTTTACTGGTTATGAACATAACAATACCATCGAGATATTTTTTGTCAAATCTCAGCGTTCACACTGAAGTGATGTTTGCTTTGTCCTAGAATTTGTGTGAGACTGAAAACCTGTTTTTTTCCATAGTGATTATATTTATTGGCATTTGGTTTAGAAACTTAGCAGGTGTATGGAAACCACCCTATTGCACTTGAGTAGGAAAGAGTTTTTACCTTGACGCATGTTGTATCTCTCTGCTAAACTGATTATGCTGTCCCATAAATTGAATTCCTCATCTCCTTTAAAGCCGTGTTATCTTTCATGATGTGTCCTTTCACTGTTTTGAAAATGCTGTCCACTAGGACGTTCATTTAGTCTGTCTATTGTTTGACTTGGGACACTGCTTCTTTATGAGGCATGATTTGAACATAATTTGTCAACTCCCTCATCCATTTCTTCCGAGCAGTCTCATTAAGGACTGAAAGTCTAATTGCCACAAATCTTTGTCCATGAGAAGCTAGGAACAAAACATCTCCAGTAAGGAGAAATCCGGACTAGAAATTATAATAAGCTTATAAAAGAAAGTATTTGGATGAAATATTGGGTCCTCTTTGTTCTTTCTGCTCTCATAATTTTGTTCTGAAAAAGCCTAGAAGTGCATGTGTTTCCATATCTCTGCCCCTTGATCCCACCAATTCATTACTGTGAGAATGGGAAAGACACAGCCTCTTTTCTTAAAGGAACACAGTATGAGAACTTTAGAATAATTTCATCAGTTTCCTTAATAAAGAAAACAAAATTTAGCTTTCGGGTTTTTGTTCTCTGCAGTCTGCCTTCATTTTAAATCTGTAGCAATGGATGTTTATCAACCATAGGGCTGTGCAATGTGTATACCTTCTTGTTCTGTCTTTCCTGTCTCCCGTGATGCCCTGTGAACTGTTTCACTGATTTTCCTCCTTTACCTTTCTCACCCAGCCTGGATGCATTAAAAAGATGATGGTCAGCAGATCGGGGGAGGTGATCCTTCCCCTCTGCTTTACCCTGATGAGACTACATCTGGAGTGCTGTTTCTAGTTCTGGGCTCCTCAGTTCAAGAAAGACAGGGAACTGCTGGGAGTGTTCAGAGGAGGGCCACAGTGATGATGGGGGGCCTGGAGCATTTCCATTATGAGGAAAGGCTGAGAGAGCTAGGGCTGTACAGCCTGGAGGAAGCTGAAGGGGAGAGGGTCTTATCAATGCTTATGAATACCTGAAGAGTGAGAGTCAAATGGATGGGGCCAGGTGCTTTTCAGCAGTGCCCAGAAATGGAACGAGTGGCTATGGGCACAAGCTGGAACACAGGAAGTTCTGTCTGAACATAAGGAAACCTTCTTTACTTTGAGGGTGACAGAGTACTGGAACCAGCTGCCTAGAGAGGTTATGGAGACTCTTTCTTTGGAGATACTCAAGACCTGTCTGGAAGCCTATCTGTGTGACCTGCCGTGTAGGGAACATGCTTTAGCAGGAGGTTGGGCTCCACTGTCTCCAGAGGTCCCTTCCAACAGTACGATTCTGTCATTTGTGATATAAAGGTTTATTCCTCTGCCTATGTAGTCTATTATACTTATGAAAGATCTTTCTGCACAGGCACTGCTTAGGGAGAATTTGGTGCAAAAGTGCTTCTTGCCTTCCGTTCCTGATATTAGATACCTGCAGGCTAGGGCGTTGTCTTCCTCTTTATGTTTCTGCATCTAGTGCCTAATATGCACCCATTAGATGACAAATACATATATTTTTTTCTTCTATATGATTTAAATTATCCAAAAACTTCAGCTTTAAAAGTATTTGATCTCCATGACTGTGTGTCATTTCCTGTAATCAATCCCAAGGGGTATTTTGCATGCATTTTTAATTAATACAAAGCTTGCAGGGAAGAACATGTATTTTGATTATTTAGTTTCACATGATTGGATATTTAGATACCTGATCATATTAAAGATGTGCCTAATAATTTAAGTCTAGTAAAATATTTAAGGGCAAAATCTGGCCCTTGAAGGTTGCTGAAGGAAATAAACGGGTCTTCATTGAATCACAGAATCACTAAGGTAGGAGAAGACCTGTAGGGTCACCAAGTCCAACCATCATCTCACACCACAAGTGCACACTAACCCATGTCACTGAGAACCACGTCTACCCATCTGAAATAACACAAATGGCAATGCCACCGCCTACCTGAGCAGCCCATTCCAGTGCATGACTGCACTTTTTGTTAAGTAACTCTTCCAGTCCAGACCTCCCCTGGCACAACTTGAGGCCATGTTCTCATCCTAACCTTTTCTTCATTTTGTTCTATGAGTTCCCTAAGTTTTCCATTTCCCTTTAGCTGAGGCTCACTGAAGGAGAGGTGGGGAGCAGGGTGGGCTTGGGATTGGGTGGCACAGAGTCCTTGCTCCAAGTGTGTGCTGGGGGAGGAGGTTACAGTAGCTTCCTTTTAAAAGTAGATAAATAGTTAATGCAGTCAAGGATTGTCTTGCTGATTGTTTCTTCTTTTATGTCAATACAGGCAGCTTTGCTAATCAATACAGTATTTTTAAAAACTCTTGAATTTGTGTATTCTTTTTGTTTTACTGCATGTTTTTATAATTAATATTTTAAAGTATGCGTATGTTTTCCTCCTTTTAAAATATATTAATATTTTTTCTAATATTTACCTAATCCAATTTTGAGTTTACCTAACTAACTCTGGATTATTTGAATAGAAGATCACCAGACATCACATAATAGTGCAAAATAAACTGTTGTAGAAATGTATGCTTTAAAGAAAATGTTCTTTTATCAGATGAACTGCAGGGTGCACAATCAGAGACTGAGGCTAAGCAAGAAATTCAGCAGCTGCACAAGGAGCTGATTGAAGCCCAAGAGCTAGCTAGAACAAGTAAACAAAAATGCTTTGAACTTCAAGGTGAGACCCAGATCAACTTGGTTATGTAGGGTATCCTTTAAAATTGCATTTATCAGGTAGTCTTAGAAGGGGTTCTGGTTTTGTTGACTGTTAGATTTGGTTCCTGACGCTCCCATCTCCTGCACAGAAAGTTTGTTTTGTTTTCTTCTATTACTTAATCAGTCAGATTGAGCCCCTGACTTTTTCACTCAAGAATGACCAACTTCTTTTCATAGTATAGAATACATATGTGAGCTCCATATATTTCATCCTTATCAAACATACAGAATTATTGATTCATCCATATTTCAGTCAGATAATGCATGTGGTTTAATGCATTCAGTGATCATCCTTTTAAATATGGAGCCGTGTCTTTGTCGTCAACAAAACTGGTTGTTTTTAACAAGAAGTAGTGTAGTCTAGTTTAATTACATATTGTTCAGTGTTCTAAGAGATATTTACAGCTTTTTTTTTTCTTCCCACCCCTGTGACAGTTGTTGTTTAGCACATGTAGTTTCTGGATCAGACAGCTGATTATATTAGTTTCAAATTAATTGCAATACTACATGATAATGGAATAATGTCTCTAATTTGGTCGTTTTGTTAAACTACTTACACAGTTAACTAGCTTTAACTTACTGGAATAATCTGATTGTTTTAATCTTTTCAGTTAAGAGGAAGTCATGACTAAAACTAATTACAAAACTGAAATACTTTTTACTAACGAACTTTTGGGCACATTCACTTTCATCTATAGCTCTATTGGAAGAAGAGAGAAGAGCATATAGAGTGCAAGTTGAAGAATCTAACAAGCAAATAAATGTTCTGCAAGGTAAGAAATAACTTCTTCACTCCACTTTCCTAGGGAAAATATATAGCTTTAGCTGTTTTCATGCTATTATAAGGAAATTAAGGAAAATGTGAAGTGAATGTGTGTTTTAAATCCGATTTTTTTTTTTTACAATATCTCTGAATTGTATTTTGAAATATTACCTGTCAATTTCTATTTTTAGTTGTAACTTAGAAAATGCAGAGGATGTTATCTGTAACATATTCCTCTGCTCCATCTCTCTTCAGTCTTTGTCAGCTTTGAATGATCCAGGGATTCTTACTATGATTGTTCTACCTTCTCCTTAAACATTCACAGGGTTATCCTTTTGTTCTTCTCAATCTCTTCACTTTATTGGTAGAATCCTCTTGAATCATTTTTAATCCCTCCAAATCTGCATTTTACCTTATTATGCTGTAAAATTTCTTCAACAGGGACACTGCTCTGTGAAAAACAGTATGACCACTATCATGCTTCCTTCGGCCCAAAATAATTATAGCAGAATCAAATCCAGTGATTTATGTAACTCTTATTCATGACACAAAAGCTATCATTTCCAAACTGGTGAAGCTCTGTATTGACAGAACGAGTGGAACTAACCAAGTCTGTCTTGAAAGGGATTTATTGAATACCTCAGCTTCTCCTACATCTTGTGTTGCCTGCTGTTTTAAAAGAATTGTGATAGCTCCAGCTCATTGGTCAACGGGCTATCTCTATCCTGCCTTGAAATCAGTAAGGGTTATACTGGGACTCTTCCTTAGAGCAAACATTGGTGTGAGCACTGATTGTGAATTCAGCTGTTGATTGTTAAATATGTAGAACCTTCATACCTCATTCAGCTTGAACAGAATGATGGTTAGGAGACATGAACAAACAGGCAGATGTACTAACAACTAGTTTTTTTTCCCCATAGGAAATAAAAATGGTTTTCTAAAGATATTTTAATATATAGTAGTTTGTTGTGGGATGTGATACTTGATGCATACCAGGTTACATTCACTGAGAAGCTTGTGTGATTGCATTGTTTTATAGGGATCTCAGCAAAGCATATTTAGGCCTTCTGCTATTGTTCCTCTAAGGAAGAGGAGCTTACATCCCTTCCAAACCCAGAGAAGTCATTAATTTTGAATTTTGTCCTGCTAATAATGAAAATCTTCCAAGAAAAGAATGCTGTAGCAGAAGTTAAAAATTACAGTCTGATGGGCAGTTGTATGCAGAGCAAAGAAATATATATTTATCTCTTTAACAAAATTTCTCTCTTAAAAAGAAAAAAAAACCACAGTAGAAGCTTGCCAGAGCCATGCTTAACTGCAGTGTGGCTTCATCTCTTGGATGCTTTCCAAGTGAGTCTTGCAAATGTTTTTTGCTCATCTCTCTCCATTGTAGTTTAAGGCATTCTGATGTTAATCATGGGCTTGCTGCCTCCCAAACTCTCAGGGTGTGGCGTATCTCACAACTTGGGAAAGGTTGCCATGATGTCATTGTTCTCTCTTGGCAGCCTCTCTGAACTGTAGTGGAGAAAAAAACCTGGACAGCCTCATGCAGTAACATTTCTTGAAGTATTTTCATGGAATCAGTATTTTAGGTCAGCCAGTGCTACATGGCTTCTGTGTTTGTCATACAGAAGAGAGGGTGCCATAGAAACAGCTGAAATCCTGTCTCTACTTGTGAAGCTCCTTAGATGAAGAGATAGGTAAAGCAAGGAAATTCTTGTATCTCAAGTAACTAGCTATTACTTTAAAAATAAATAAAGTGCAACATTCAGTTCAGATGAGGTAATGGTTTACATAATTAAGAGATGTAATGGAAGCTTTATTTCTTATCACCCTTCCAAATTACACCCAGTGTTTCAGAGACCGTTCCAGTATTCTTCCTGCGTAAGGTACTTTTACAGCTCATCAAACTTTAGAAACACTTGTATATTTTTGTATGTTCATTCATGCCATGTTTGTTTTCATGCCTAAGAATTTCAAGGCAGAGCTGTTCATAAATAAGACAGAAAGAAGTAAAAACGAAAATTTCTTTGAAAAACTACGATTACTGAGGAGCAGGAACTTAATTGAGCTTGATAAAGAAAATAATATAAGGAATTGCTTATTGATAGGAATTGCTTACATTGATAATATAAGGAATTGCTTATTGATGGACTCCTGTTAGTTAGCAAGTCTAAGTTCTTGGTGTCTTAGAAACATATTGTTTCCTAGCATAATGATTTGGGATGTTTAAAGCTTCTAATTTAACAATATGGGGCAAGGCAAAGATTAATGTTCTGCTCTCTTACTGTCAGATTGTTCTCACCTACTAGTTTGATTACTTTTCTGTTAGAATAATCGTATAGAAATTGTTTCCAAACTAATGGGATGGTAATAAGCCTCATATTGCTCACATATGCGAAAATGCATCGTGCTGCTGTCTGTTATGAAACAAATGTACTGCTTCATCTTAGACAAGATTGCTGTGAAGTCCTACTTAGTATAGTCTATGATAGCCTTTATGTATTGCAATACATAATAGCTATCATGTTTTTTTCCATGCTGTATTTTCCTTTCAGAGTACATAACTGTGTTATTCAGAGATTCTTTAGTTCATCTAATGTGATAAGTCTTGATAAAGCCTTGTTGGAACCTGTTGAGAGGAGGGGAAAAAAGGTTGCCTTTTCTTTACTGTACATCAACTAGCAGCAAAGTTTCTAGATTATACCTGTATAAGAATTGTACTGATATCACTGTATATGAAATGACTGAAGGGCATCAAGCATCATATATAGCTGTCGTGAAAGTCTCTCTTGAGCAGTTTTTATGCTGTCTCAGTTTTCAGCATGACTCATTTACACTCTGTAGTCATCTATAATGGATTGAGAAACAAAAATAAGTACAAGAAATCCGTGGAAGTTACTCAACCTTGGTTATCTCTCTGGTGTTTTCTGCTGTCCTTATTTGCCCTTTGCTTCAGAAAAAGTAACATACAGCTATAAGATTATAATTCTTACCCTCTGTGGTATTTTGTATTAGGGGAACTAAGAAATTTGATCTTCTCAGAGCAATTCTTAATTAATTTTGGTAATTGCTTTTTCCAATGAATGCGAATCATTGAAATACATGTGAACGTTGATTGGTGTACTTCAAAAAGAAAAACAAAAAACACTTGGGAAATTATACTTTTTGCTTCCATCAGGCAGAGTTTAACTATTTTATTCCTCATACTGTCATACTTTCTTTTTAAGTATTTGCACAGGATTCTATTTGCATGCGTATTTATGAAAAATGGTCATGCTCAGAGGAGATGCATTTAGTAACCAAACAGTTTTGAACGGGAATAATTTAAAAGGTTTGCTTCGTGCAGTTGAGAAATGCTGGATAACCTAGCACTTGTGTGACTGCTGCACGTTTACAGCCGGTCCTGAACAATAAAGGACCACTTATGGTTCATTATACTAGGTGCAGCTGTCACTTTCCGTGCAAAATTCATCTGCACCTTTGCAAAATGCTTTTTGCAAAGAATTTTAATTCCTTTACTACAAGTTTGGAGAATGAAGTAGAAGCTAGACTCTGTGCCTCAAATGTTTAAAGACATCACAAATTAACTTCAACTTCTGAACAGGCAGCTGTTTCCAATGTAGCTTTGCAGATCTGTTTGGCTTGTCACAGAAGCCTTCTTTCATTCCATCTTGTCCCCTAATCCCCAGCATCTTTTTCTATAATCCTTGTTTTGCTTACGACCAAGTTAGATCTAAATCTTGGTTTCAGATTTCGGGAGAGTTGCTTTTATGTTACACAGGAGAACTCTGTCTAAGAAAGCTTTGTCCGACCCTAATTCTTGTTTCTTTTAACTCTCTGTCATGTATGACCCCACATCTTTCTTAAAGGAAAATCATTTGACAAGGTTAACATACTTTTAATTGCATTGGGCTTCTTTAGTCCTATTAAATATCAACAAGTTGAGATATTTAAAATTATTTCAATTTTTCTGTAAATACGGTTTATAAAATCATAACAACGTGTGTTTTCCAGCTCAGTTGCAGAGGTTACAGGAAGATATTGAGAATCTTCGTGAGGAGAAGGAGAGTGAAATTTCTAGCACTCGAAATGAACTCGTCAGTGCTCAAAATGAAATTCTGTCACTTCAACAAGTAGCAGAAAAGGCAGCATCAGAACGAGATACAGATATTTCTGCTTTGCAAGAAGAGCTACAAGCCGTGCGAGCGGAACTGGAACGGTGGCGGAAAGATGCCTCAGATTATGAGAAAGAAATTGTCAGTCTACAAGCCAGTTTTCAGCTTAGATGCCAGCAGTGTGAGGAGCAGCATAAGGAGGAGGCTATTCGTTTGAAAGGTATTTGCTTAATAGGGTGTCACAGACAGCACTAACAGCATCATCCTTCTCTTAGATTAGATTGGATACGCTTCTGATGTCAAAAGTAGGCTAAATATAATGCCACTTGGAAACTTGTGCTGTTAGAGGGATTGTTACAGCCACAGGTTTCCAAAAGAACTTGCATAAAATCTTTACAAGGAAATGTATATAATTTAAGCCTGTAAATGGACAGCTTCTCAACTTCTTTGTAGCAAAGCTTCACTTGAGACAGTGCTGTATGGCTCAATAAAATTGTTAATGCAGGCTCCTTCTGTGTTAGAGTGCATACAGAATTAAAGTTTTATTTTGGAAGCATGATGTAGAGAGATAAAAGCAGTTTGTACAGATCTGTGAGACTCATTCATTTGCACTTCACTTTACATGTAGTACACCCACTAGGACTGGTTAAGAGCCACCATTCCAGGCCTGTAGCCTCAGGTCTTGGACGGTCTGCTAAGGGAGTTGAAGAGCTGAAATACCGTACACACTGCCAAGAAGCTGGCATATGTAAAACGTGTTTTGAATTCTGGATTAGTCAGTCTTTGTGAAGCTGTTGGAGAAGCTTTTTCCAATTCAGGTTATAAAATTGATAATTGATAAAAATCAATTTTGCCATGGATTGATTGACTTATTTCAAAGGTCTCCTTTTAACGCTTTAGCTATTGTTTTAAATGTTCTGTTTCACGTAGCAGAGAGATGGTATCTCATTACTGTTCATTACTTTCAATTTGTTTCCTATTTTCTGCCAAAAAATGAACTTCTTCAAATATGCTTTTCTGTCACTGCTTCTAACGTACTAGAGTAGACCCATAAACAAGACAATTCTTACTGCTTTGTACCTTAAAGAAGCTCACATTAAGAGGATCTCTAGCTTGTGTGATGGCACACAAACTCTTCCCAACAGCAAGAGATACATTTGTATGTTTCATAGATAGAATTCATGTAACATGATTAGAATCTTTTGAGATTTACAGCTAATAGCAGCTTTTCCAACATTTACTAGTGGGTGCTGCTTGAAGTATTCGTGAAATTACTGTACTTGGATTGAATATTATTAATTACAGGTGAACTTGAAAAGTTGAAGGCAGAGTGGAGTGCTCTGGAAGCTGAATGTGTTACGCTAAGGAAGGAAAATACTTCGCTTGCATCTGAACTTCAGCGACAAGAGAAGGAGCTTTCTAGGTAAGGGAACAACAGGCTTGTGTAGGAAAGTATCATAGAAGCTTAAGAAGATGATTCTTTTTTCTTCCCAAAAGTGGTCCTTTAGTGTCTGATGGTGTTTGTGATAAATGTGTTGAAAGTTCCTTAGCATCACAGTTTTTGGCAGAGCATGCTTTCGTATCAATTAGTTATACCAAGCTTTTTTTTTCCCCTGCAAATGCTTCTGTATTACTGCTCAGGTATTTTAGAAGGTATCCTGATTTATTTTGCTCTTATCTTATGACACTGAAATAAGCAAAGAAGCATACGTGCAAGTAACTGAAATGCTTCTAACAACCTTGGACAGGTTTCTTCCTTCAAATTACAAGTTTGTCTCAAAATGCTTTGGAATATACAATAGTGAATAATAAAGTAAATAAGAAACTGAAGACGTAAGAATGAAAGTATTTTTAATCTATAATATAACAATTTAAACATGCAAAAATAAGTGCACATGTATTTAAAAGCAAGTCTATGGCCCATCCTTTGTATCAGTTCTTTGCATGGGAAATCAGTATTGATCTTTTGGTTCTATGATTGCTCCAAGATGATTTCTCCATATTAAATAAAAATAATGTGAAGCTCAGAGAATGAAAACTGGTTTAAAACAAATCATTTCTGTTCAAATTTGAAGTAGAAGAGGAACCAATTGAGTTTTGTTTTTCAGCTCTCAGAAGCAGAGCTTAGCTCTAACCAGCAATATAAGTGTTCTTGAAATGTCTCGAAAAGAACTTGAAGATCAGATGGGATCTTTGAGAGAAAAACATCAACAGGATGCAGCCAGTCTAAAAAGCCAGCTCAGTGAAGCTGAGAGTCAAGCAAAGGATGTTCAGAAAGAGGTAACATGGAACATTTCTGTTTTGAGTGAATCCAGTGCCCTGTGACTTTCCTTTTATTTCAATATAAAACAAGTAAAAACTACAAGATTTCTTAGTAATTAAACTTCTTCTTCCTTTAATTGCAAGTACATTTGTGTTAGCTAACAATATATAAATTGGGAGTGAAATCTCAAAGGAAGATTCAAAGTAAAACGGCTCATGTGTACATTCTGGGAACTTTCTAGAGTTTGCTTTCATGCATCACCTTAGTGAACGTACTTATAAGCTGTTCAGTCAGGTGAACCCTCATTCAAAATGTTTCTGATCATCACTGTATTAAGTCTTGTTAGGTATTATGAGTCAAAATGGACTTTTTTTTGTCAGTGTGATCTTTCCAGTTAGATTTACATTTGATTTAACAACAGGCCTACACATTCTTTCGAGGTCTGTTTGTCCTTTCTTCAGAATGGATCATCAGGCTTTTACAGATGATTAACAAGTGCATAGGGAAAAGCTAGCATTTTGAGCCTGGCTTCTGCAAATTATGTCTGGAAGAAGGCTGTTGTCTCTATCAATTACTTGTTTATTTTTAGGGGCAGCTTGAGTGAAGTTTCCGCCAGTCACTGCTGTTAGTTTGTGTTTCGCAATCCTTTTCTTTGTTTTGTCATGAAGTCATCCCTGTCACATTCCTTACCATTTTTGGAATTTGAAAGGAGCAGTCTTGCTAATCTCTGTGTTTGTAATCAGATGAGTTTGTAAAGATGCTTATCCTTTTAAGTTATGGTAAATGCCAGTGCTGAAGGTCATTGGTTCTGTGCTTTCTAATCCCTATTAATGACAAATACAAATAAACTTGTTTTCAATAGATAAAATTGAACATAGAGTAAGGTTTTTCTACCTTGCTTTTATAAAGAGAGTGCATTGATCCAAGGCAAGTTACACTGTGCACAGTGTAGACAGAAAGGAAGCTGTGCACTAAGCAAATGTAAGCATGTTTTCTGGGTGTCCAGAGGTCTGTAGCCTTCTTTCTCTTTGCATTTAGTATGAAAGAACACAGACAGTACTCTCAGAACTGAAGGCGAAGTATGAGATGGCTGAACAAGAAAAGCAGTCAATCACAGAAGAGCTTAAACAGTGTAAAGAAAACTTGAAGCTGCTACAAGAAAAAGGAAACAACGTAAGTCTGTACAAAATATTTGGGGAAGTCTGGTTATGACACTGACAATTTTCTCGGTTAAGAGAACATCTAAGTATTGAACAGAAAAGGCTGGACTTAAAAAGGAGCTGTGTATCATATTGCATGCAAAATTCCATTCTGGTACTACCTGTTAAATTTGTAGGTCCTTACATGGGTAAAATTATATATGCAAATTAGATTTATAGTTGTATGACAGTTTTAAAAACGGCCTTACTGTTGTCTTGGAAAAAAATCTAACTTAACTACTCATTAAGAACTAGGCACAACTTCCCAGTTTCAGAGACTGACCCGTGGGTAAAAGCTGAGAAACCTGGATCCAAATGAGTTTAGCAACTTTCTTCAAGGTGCTTTTATGTTCTTAGTGATTGTTATGACGTGTTCCCTCCTCAGTCTTGCTTATGCTTCTTAACAGTGATTATCCCTGGTCAGCTCATGCTTTATACGTGGAATTGAACCATCCTTTCTATCCACTCATGGAAGTAATTCTTTTCTGATACAGTTGGATAGGTTGTGTTGTTAGTATTGAGTTTACAGCTAGAGACAGCGTTGTTTGGTTTTTTTTAATACTGAGACTTCTGAAATCCTTCAAAAGTTAAGAGTGTGACAGATATTATAAAGTAATTACAGCCTTTTTACTGCTGGGATGGCTGGTTTATTGTCTTCCTGTGCAGCTGTTATGAGCCCCTCGCAGTGGACAGCACAAAATAAAAGGTTTACAAGTACCATTCTCTGAAGTTGTCTGTGTTTAGGGGCACAGAATAAATACTTATGCCATAGCCCACTTACTGAAAACAAACCTCTGACATAGCAGAGTTAACAAAGATGTGAAGAACTCAAAGCCATTCTCATTTTTTTTGGCTGTATTTTCATGAATAGGATGTTAATATTCTTTTGGAACCTACTTCTGCTTAGCATTTTCTGTAATGCCTAAATAATGTGGAATTACTGAAATAGGCAGAACTACAAAAAAAAACCTTTCTGATAGAAGAGATCATACTGAAATAACTGCAGATGTGAGAGTTTTCTGCTCTGTTAAAACATTAATCTCAGTGTTAAGTTGATTCATGAAAAAGGGGAGGAAATTGAGGAAAGAAAAACACTGCAAAGGGAATTGGAGCAGCAGATGAAAGCTTGCAAGGTAAGGGAATTTTTAGGAAGAATTTGAGGTGATTGTCAAAATGAAATAAGGAACCACAGCAGTTGCCAAAACATTTTTAAAGAAGAGGTACAAGAGTTGAAGCCTGGAGGTTAGGCTGTGATGAAGAGCATCCAACCATATAAGGACTCGCAGGACGAGCTTGCTATTCAAGCAAGCATTACTCACAATCAGTAATGTAAAATATGTCTGTTTTGTGGAATATTTGAAGCATCATGAATACTGGGCTGACTTCCAAGGTCAAATTTTTGAAGTTCTGTTAGCCCCTATTTGCTGGAAACCTTATCTGTGACTTTATTTGTGAGGACAGTGCCCTCGAGAACGCAGCTTCCCTCTGTGGGATTTGTTCATTCTTGCGGCCAGGCTGTCTCTGAGTTTGCATACCTACAGATTCTAACACTGAACGCATGTTTTTGATGAAGCATCTAATTATGCATTCCTCTGCAATAGGGAGATTTTAAAAATGTATTTTAATAAGCTCATGAGGGGTAAGATTTAATCTCTTGAAGGAAACTCCATTAGGTTATCTGGGGAACTAATACGTACTAGAAGAGAGGGGGCTTCTCTTTTTCTTTTAGAACGTCATTTAAATATTAAGTTTTTATGCTTTCAGAAAGATAAAGCTTATTGCTCTCAAAAAACCCAAAAAAACAGCCAAACTAAAAAGAGCCACAGTTTTGTGTTCTGAACTGCTTAGCAGTGTGGTGTATTGCTTGTGCTTGCATGTTTGTAGTCACTGATTATTTCCTGATGCGCTTTACATGACGGATTTGTTTATGTGAACAGTCTGAGAACATGAGCTGCTGTCACGGAGTTGACTTAAGCTTTTGGTGCTTTACTGAACACTGCTGTGATTATTTCTGCCCTTGTGCTTTCTTTGGGAAGATGGCACTGATTTGTGGCACCAGTGACAAAAAAAAAAATAATGCTGCATGGAAATTAATAGTTGCACATGATTTGTCTGTCTAATATTTACCTTGATTACAACAAATCTGAATTACTGGAATGGCAAGAATTGAATGGCAAAGATTAGAATGCCTTCTAAGATAATTCTGATTTCTGTGTTCTTAACCGTATTTGAGGTTCTATGATTGACTTCCTCAAATTCAAAACAGAATGAGATTTTATTTATGGATCGCAATATTTTAGGAAGTCTCCAAACATGAATTTACCATGTATTTATTTGGCTGAACGAAATCAAGGTGAGTTCAGCACAAAGAAGTTCTTAAGAAAATATTTAGCATGATTTGAACTTAACCTCTGTGTGTCTGTGTATGTGCACAAAATATATAGGCTAAGATGCAGAGAAAGCAGATGTCTTCCTGGGGCAGCTTAAAAAGAAATTAGGTCCATTTCTGCTTCTAGTGTATTGTTTTGAGGATAGAGGCTCTCTCTCCAGATTGTGAAGCAAAGTAGTTTCCAGTTAATTGAAAATAACTGAGAAAATGTGCAGATTCTTGCAACGAGGCCATAAGCTAAACGAACCCCTTCAGTCTTGCTAGCTGGTAGTTTGGCCCAGCTGCATCACTGGATCAATCTTCAGAACTGCATTTGCTCACAAGGCTGATGCTCTACCAGAGATGCTGATCTTTGTGGTACCTCTAACAGAAATATACTTCTCTGCTTTATAGTAACTTAGTGCTGATTGTACACTGTGTTATAACCTCACAAACATCTGAACTACTGGGTTTGCCTGTGGACATAGTTGTTATTGATTCATTAATGGAGGAAAGAGATTGTTTTTCTTGGAGGCTGATGATGGAAAATAGGAAAGGTGGAATGAAGAAGCAGCTGAAAAATTCAATCTCTGGTACGAGTCTTTCTGCCTTATGAAATCCAGTTGGGATTTCCAATTACTTGCACAGAAAAACTAAAAACAAATAGACATAAAATACAGGCAAATAATTTAAGACTCATATTGTTTTTAAGTGCTAAATTCCAAGTTGAGATGAAGCTTCTTAGAGTATTTTCTCCTTCCTTCCCTTTATTTTTGAACGTTCCTGTTCATTTGAGTAGAACGGTGTACTAACTTTGTATACCAGAGTAGATAATGCTGTATTATTAGATGTCTTTAATACATTTCAATTAAAACAAAACTCACTGACTTATTTTCCCCTCTCTAAATCATCTTTACCTGATTGATTTATAGCACAAAGTGATTTTTAATATCCCTTCCCTTCTTTAGCCTTCCATATTACAACCCGTCCCAGCCGTATTCATCGGCCTAATCCTGGCTTTCCTGTATTGGTGTTACGGCCCATTGTGGTAGCGAAAGGTACAAGCACTACTGTTCAGTTGATGTATGTTTGTCCCTCTCACCTGTTTGTGCCATTTCTGTATAAAATAGTGCATGGTGAAATGCTCACAGGTATTTCTTTACCTGAAGCAAACCCTTCATTTAATACGCCATTCTGTTGGTACTGACAAGCTGAACAATCAACTAATCACTTAACATCTGTCTGATTCCTTTAATTCTAACAATCAATTTCATTCTAACTGGTTCTGAACGTGCCTCTTCTAACTTGGTCTCAGTTTGTCTTTAGCAAATGGGCTACCTTTTGCACAATGCTGTGATGCTAGGGCCTGTAAGAAAGCTTATTTGCTTAATTAACTATGAAAAATGAAGAGTTTGCCTCTAAATAACAATAAAAGTCAAGCTTTGGTTCTTATTTATGGACTAAGAAATTCCTCTCTGGCTGTAAACACTTTCATTTTTCTCACTTGCTGTGAAGAAGATGGAAAAAAGACAAGAAATAGGTGGTTGGTTTGTATTCTGACCTCTCAGCTTGCATTTTCTCTACCGTCTCCCAGTCTGTTCTTCTCTTACTGTCATCATAAAATGTGACAACCTGCTAGAAATGATTTTGTTAGGATCTGTTATGAACTGATGTCACAGATCTGGATTTAATCCTTCAAAAACCAACTTAAGATGTCAGTACTGCATAAACCTGTCTGGCAATTGCTTCACTCAAGTGCTGTTTTAAACATCTTAAGCCCTCACAAGTTGAACAGCCGATTTCTTTGAGGTGCTTATGGTAACGAAGCTGGAAATGCGGAACTGCCAAAGGTGTCTCCTCAGTCATGAAGAGTTCTGTTCTTCCCTTTGTTCACTCCAGGTCAGGGTTAGCCTGCGGCAGGGCTTGTGGGTAACGTTGTAGTGATGCCTATCAACAGGTACTCAGGACTATGAGGAACCACGGGGTAAAGTGAGTAGTATGAATCAGAGCAAATATGATATTGATTTTTTTTTTCTCTCCACACAGAGACAATGGCCTTGGATGCCTGTGATGGCAGCTTTGGTTGCTGTGACAGCCGTGGTGCTGTACCCAGGCCTAACCAGAGCTTCTCCATGAGAACTGTTGTTGAATCCATACACCGTCCTCCCTTTAGAAGCTGGCAACATTCATATACTGAGGGAAAACAGATTAATTCTCTTCCTTTTTTTTTTTTTTTTTTTTTTTTTTTTTTTTTTTACCTCTTAATACAGCACAGCTCTGCGTGAGAACAGCAGTAGGGTCATTTGCTTTAAACTGTATAAAATGTATCTGTCTATAAAGAGGGAATAAAATTGTGATTCATCATACTGTGAGCAATATTTTTGCTTACAATTTCATGCAAGTTTTAAATTAGTTTGGGATTCTGAATACTACAACGGTGGCCTAAAGTAGATTTCTTTGTACCAAATTATTTGTAATGGCTAGGTCTGTGGGCACGTGCTTTAGAATCTGATTGCCAGATTTAAAAGGAAAAACACGCTTTGGATTTGGACACCCAAGCCGAGTCACCTTACAGAAGCTTGGCGAACAGATGAGCGCGCTCAGTGCCTTGCAGTATGATGCTTTTTAAAACTAGTACGCCATTTTACTTCTGTCAGTCACTGAGCTGTTGGGAACAAGACTTAAGAAAACTTCTTACCACGCCTTTTGAAGGAAACATATTTTGCTTTGATAAGGATTCTTTTATTAATGATTTTGGGGGGGGAAAAAAACACAATTCATGTCCAGCCTTAAAAGAGATAGATATTGATGGTGGAGACCAGCCTAGAGTATTTAGTGTGCGCGTGTGCGAGTGTAAGCATGTGTGTGTTCTTGAGTGAACTGAGGTATTTCTGGGAGCAACTACTTGGTCATTTGATGGACATAGTGCAGTGATTCAACTTACATTAACTTTACTTTGAATGTAATTTATTAAATTTCATATATTTAAAGAAGTGCATTCTTTAAAAGTATGAATACTTTTTCACATATCGCATTGTATCAATTTATTTTTTCAGTCATTTGATACTTTCTGACTGAGCTGGGGAAGCTCTTTAAATAAGCTTTTATTGATGTAACTTCGTTATGAGAACTGCTACAGTACATTGTGATTAGCTGAAAATATTCTAAGTTGCATAAAATACTACAAAATTGGAATCATCTCTGGTCATGTACGGGTCAGTTGAAGATGATTTTAATTTGGTAGTAGAACTTTGTGCATCCTCATCACATGGCTGTAAGTATGATGCAGTGGTCCCCATTACAAAGTTTATTTTCCTTATCAAAGTACTATAACTATTGCTATTTGCTGACTTTTGGTGGGAATCACTGTAGATACTGCTGAATTAAATGTAGACTGTAGTTATTCTGTTCAGCTCAACAGTTCTGTCAAAAAAGTTTATTGAAGACTTAAACAATATACTGAAGAATGGTAAAGTAAAATGGCTTTGCTAAGGGAAACTTCAAAACAGGGAGGTAATCTCAGCAATTAAATTGGCTTTAAACAATTGTATGGCAATCGACAGGTAGTTTAAATATTTAAATAGAAATTTAGTATATAACTTACCTTGTAAGGTTTTGAGGGTCGTTGTCCTTTAATTAAAGATTCTGTCTTAAGTTACATGGGATTTTCTATGGGGAGGATTATTAGTTATGGCAAAAATAGTCCACAAGTGACTTGTAAAAAATATTGTCATTAGTTCATTCATTTCATCACTTTCAGTTGCAGGAAGCCACCCAACCACAGAACACTCGTATGCCAGTGGTACTCAGTACCTCTTGTATATAGGTTATTGCAAATATTGTTCTGAAATGCTTACCTTCAGAATTACATTTTTTAAAGTAAATAATTGTTTTAAATCTATTTTGTAAAGATATAAAAATACAATAGAATTTCTGGAGTACAGATTAAACTATTTGCACTAACACACGTGATGTGCATGATTTAATAAAATAACTTTACTCTCCCTATGCATGTTTGAGTTGGATCTCATTTGAAAAACAGTAGACTCATGCTAAGTTTCTTTCGTGCTAGATACTGCCATAATTTTGAGGCACAATGTCTGCAGCATGTTCAGTAATACCAAAAAACTTTTTTGTTTTTACATTGTGTTTCACATTTGCACTGGTTTAAGTTTTTGTCTAACTGATCTCTCTCCTCTCTGTGGCTTTTGGAAAGAAAGGGGGGAGGAGAGGGCCATGAAGAACTTGGGAACATGACTGCTGGGGAGAAAATAATAGTGATTACAGCTGAAAGCTGGATTGTGCCTGAGGCTGAGGTCATGAGCTCGGAGGAGCAGTGGATATGGAAAGCCCTTCTGGGGGAAGGGAGCCTGCTGCTGCCTTCTCGGGTTTTAGTACCCCAGCTCCCCGTTTGTCCCTCCTGCAGCCACTGTTCCTTTTGCAGTTGATTTCTCTTCCCTCCTCCCTGCTGTTGCACGTAGATGTGGTGTGAGGAGGTGGAGCAGAGGCCAGCAGCACAGCCTGCTGAGCAGCGGGCCCTGGGGCTGGCAGTGGGAAGGGGTGTGAGCTCCTTGGGACCAACCCTGGGGAGCCCTCAGCCGCTGGGTGCCCCACGCGGAGCTGCGCTGCCTGGGACATAGGATTGAGTTTTGTACTAAAGACAAATGCTGCGTTTTGAGAAGTCTTTAGGGCATCAGAGAGCTGAAATTTGAGACCCAACGTGGATGTATTAAAGGAGAAAGATTTAATTGTGTGCATGTGTGCATATTTACACTGCATACACAGATGCATAATACACATTGCATGGTGTTCATGCTTACGAGTATTCCTGTGTTTTCCTAATACTGTGCCTTCCCCAGGAGTTATTGACATTTGCATGTTCAAAGTTATCAGGAATCAACTAAAATACACAGTTCACTCTTTTTGGGAATCCCTGGATGATGGTTGGAGAACGGGAGGTTCCCGTTCTCCAGTGCTTTGACACCGAAGTTCTGTAGGCACTCCATCCACAAACATCTCTTCTCAGCTGTTTTTGCCTGTGTTTGTTTATGGTAAATATCTGTGCTCTTCGACATTCAGGTTTAGGTTTTCTTTTTAAATTGTGAGGCTGGATGAGCTAAGCCTTGCAGGTACTTCAAGAGCAGCTTTTCATAAAGCATTTAAGATGCTCTGAATGTCCTTGTAAAATAAGCGCTCTCAGCTTGCACTCAACCTTGACGTTTTAAAAGCTTTTTGTAGTAAGAAAGTCTGAGAATTGTTGGATACTAGCTGAATTTGGAAGACTTAATGTAATATCTGAACACTTCTTCAGCAGTCTTGACTCAGGCACTTATTTTTTTTTCTTTGATTTTCTTTCAATAGAAATTCTACTGACTTTGGGGGACTACTGCAGCAGCAAGCCTCCTGTTTATAACATAAAGAATGCAGTGTAACCTTGCTGTTCCTTGCAGCTGAGCTAGAGGTGTTTTCCCAAAACCTTGGCCTGGCTTTTCTTCCAGACTCTGGATGTTTTGGTGCTAAATGGAGAATTGTGAACCTGCACAATACATTGCAAATTTCTCTTACAAAGCAGTCTTAGTGAGATCTAGTATCAAATGACTGATGGCTGAGGCAAAGGGAATCATCTGTGCATGCATTTTCATAGTATATTCTTAAGTTTTGAGGATTTTTAATCAAGTCTTCCAAAGTAGATTATCTGTTCACATTTTCAGTGTGCTTTACATAACATTTTGAATGTCTCCTGCCTTAATCTGTGTGGTTCTGCCACTTGCAAGAGTCATTTCTTCAGCTTGAATCTTCTCCGAATGTGCTGCAGCTGTGCACTGGGGCTGGCCAGATCCCACCTGTGGCCTTTATTCCTTCTGGGTTTCCATGTACCATAGCAACTGGTTTCAAGATTTTGAGTTAATTATCATTAATATAGTGATAGGATATAGGAAGGAATTAGAAGCCATATCCCTTTCTCTCCATGTTCCTCTTCTTTATGCCTCTGGATCTGTTAGAAAGGTGATTGTTTCCAGCAAACAACTGCACCTAATTCCTCAAACCAGCTGTTTTACTTCTCCCATTGTGTGTGTGCTTACAGTCACACAGCTCCTTCCTTCCTCCTGTGGCAGGAATGGGGCTGTGGTGTTTCTGCTCTTCCAGCCTTCCTGCCTTTTTCCTTTGTACCGAATACAGATCAGTGAGCAAATGTTTGCCCGCAGAGCCAGAATCTTCTGCTTGGAGAGGGCTGCACCCGCTGCTGCTTTAAAAAACAGGTGCTGGCATAATTTGGCCTCAAATGTGGGAGCAAATCAGTGGTTGAAACAAAAGCCTCAGTGGTGCTGGCTCCCTGAGCTCCAGCTTCCATTCATTTGCAAAGGTGGAGGGAACACGTGTGTCATTTCTGATCTGGGTATTTATGGTCATGAAACTTTACTAGTTGGTTTTAACATCAGAAAAACATAATGTCAAATGATAGCATGTATTTTAGAAGCAAGGAAACCTTGCTTTAAGAACTCCAGGAAGGGAATTGTTCTCCCGTCTAGGTAAGTTGCTGAGCAGTTACTGGACTCTTGTTTCAAGAATAATAATAACAGTTTGCTGTTTGAATTCATCTAGTCTTGGCTCCACGCTGTTAGGCTGCAATGCATCTCTTCTGAAGGATGTCCTGCTACTGCAGGAGTTGCTCAATCCAGGGATTTCACACACTGGGATCAAAGTACCTTCTTAATCTTATTTTATAGGAGTGGATTGAGCTGCTTACATTTGTCTTTCATCCCTCTAGCTTTTGCTGAACAACTTTTAAACTTCTCTAATATCGTGAATGTTCTTTTTTTGGAGTGGATGTCAGAACAGAATGTGCTCTTACAGTAGTGACCTTACTGACATCTTGTAAACAAGAAGTTTTGTATCCCGCTCTGATGGTCCTGTTTGGCCATCTCACACATCCCCGGGACCTTTCTGGTATTCATGGACTACTTCCATTTGGATTTTAATCTTGTGAATCAAATCTGCATTCCGCACATCGGCGTGGCCCTGTGGTATCTGACTTTGGAGTATTGCTCAGCAGTAACGGCTGCGGATGGGCAGTACGGGGCAGGAGCCCCATCCCATTATTGCTTACCCCTTCACCCCCGTGGGGTTGTTGGCTTTTTTCATTCCTAAGATTTGAACAGCACTGACTGTTGAAGCTTTTCTACATTATTGATCAAAACCTGTTGAATTTTAGCCAGCCAAAACCAGAATCCTGCAGCACAGAGGGGAAAACACTCACAGGATGGTTACATTGCTTAGGTTTGGTGGTGTTTTTTTTTTAATGTCAGCTGTTTTTTAATCTGGATTATTCGCAGCAGTGATAGAATCATAGAATCATTCTGATTGGACTGTGAAGTGACTTACAGGAGCTGTGGTACAGGAACGCCAACACTTCTTGAGAAGCTGCCTTTGCCCATTACTGCCACTTCCCTCTCCAAGGCATTTCTAATTCCAAATCAGGTCCAAATTGTTCAGCCCATTGAGATGGGCTCAACGTTGTTTCCAGTGCTGGAAGTGAAACGTTTCTGCTGCGCAGGTCTGTGTGTGTGTATGTGTGTGTAACTGCTGGTGGAGGCTGTGCTGATGTGTGTGGACAGGTGATGGTCAGTTGTGACCGTGAGAAGGAAGGGTAGCACTGAGATGGAATCATTTGACTCGTATTTCTTTCAGTGCCCTCTGATGGGGATTTCATCTTTTAGGAGCACCACACACGTACCATAGGTGTTGAAATGAGAGCTTCGGTATGGGATGGAGTTATTTAAATCTTTTTGCGCTAAATCGTTAAGTTTATATTCTATTTGTATTTCTTGTTAGGAGTTTTCACTCTGGAAAGTTCTTCTTTTGGGTATGTCATCAGTTTTGATGTGACACAAAGACTTGTCTTGAAGGATATAACGGCTCTTATTTAAAATGTTCCAAATATGCAATATGTCTTTTGGGATGAATAAATGGTTAAAAAAATAAATAAATAGACAAGAATAAATCTACAACACCCCAGCAAGCTGATCTGCATCGTGCATAGTCTTTCATTCAGCCAGACCCCAAAGCTCAGTGCCATGCTCTGCGGGCTGTGGCTCTGCGGCTGCAGGGAATGCCCATGTGTGGGCCCTGCATCTCTGGGGTGATGACTTCTGTTTCTTTACTGAAAGTTAAGCTGAGAGTTTACACTCGCCTGTTCAGGTGTGTTAGTGTTGGCACCACCTCCCTTGCTGTGCTCACGTTCGCTGCTTGGCCTCCATAAGCACTCGGCAAGTCAGTGGATGTCAGCAGGTGCCATTTGTTCCACATGGAGGAAGTGAATGTCAGCAGGTGCCATTTGTTCCACATGGAGGAAGTGAATGTCAGCAGGTGCCATTTGTTGCCACCTGCAGGAATTCAGTTTGACGCCTTTCCTGCAGATGCTGTTCTGTCAGACTGCCCCTCTGCTGCCCTCTGTCACACAGCAACAACCGGTAATGGGATACTGGTGGGAATGCTCAGCCTCTGCTGCCATGCCCCCAACGTTGTGTGCCAGCGCGATAAAACAGGAGGCACTGCTGTCAGAGCAGCCTCGGGCATGCAGCAGTGATGGCTGATCGGCACTTTGTATTGCAGAATGTAACTGTGCAGCTGGCCTTAGCAATACAAATGTATTGCTCAGATGTTTCCCTGCTTCATGGCGTATGGTACTGGCATGGCAGTGAGCACAGAGCAGCATTACTCACGTTCAGTGCACGTGCAGGTTGGGGTGGCCGTGTGCTGCTGCCTTTGCTGCCATGGCACCGTGTGCTGCAACAGCCCCGCGTCCCTTCTCTGCTTTATCAGATGTGTGGGATCTGCACTGCCTGGGCTGTGCTCTGCTGCCGGCTGCCCTCAGCCGGGCACACAGCGTGTGACGGAGCTGCGGCCCGTGTCAGGACGGAGGATGCGGCCGCGGTGCCGGCAGAGATCTCTCTCAGAACCATCTCAATTCTTCTCGTGTCACAGTGGTGTTAATGTCCTTCATTTAACGTAAATGGGCTCCAGTTGCCGTGAAAACCATTTCACATTGAAGATTACTAAAGCATGGTAAGTTCTTGTTCTAACAAATAAAGTTGGTTACTGGGTGATTAGTTATATTCTGCAATTAGATGGTTCGTGTTTCTTCTTTATTTCACATACTCCAAGCGGGGCTCAGGGCTGGCTAGATGCTGCTGGCTGGGGCGTTTCATGGGGAGGCTGCTATGCTGAGTTTTATTTTTGAGTTTGAGCACATGTTGGAAATCTTCTGTCCTCTTGTGGTGTGCAAATACGAAGTTGCAGCTCTGTAATGGGAAGGTTTCAGTCTGCAGGGTAAACTTGCATGGCTGCTCATCTTGATGAGTAGCAGTGCTGGCGGTGCTGAGCCGTGCCAGCAGCTGTCTCTGATGGGGTGAAAGGGGCTGATGAGTCACTGTGCAGTCACATCCTGTGAATGCTGGTGAGGAACATCACCACCTCACCCTTCCTTCTTCTGAATAATAAAGCTGAAAGAAGGTGAAAAGAGCACTCTTGGAATGTGAAAAATGGAAGGCTAGTCCTTCCTCTGTCTGTGGCTGTGCAGAGTGTGCAGGCAGGTAGCTCACCTGCCCGAAAGTGGCCCAGGCGCAGCGCAGTATTTACAGAGGTCCTGGCAGCCAGAGGAGTGCTTCTCCTTCGTGGCAGCTGTTCCTTCCCCTGCTTTGTGTCACACCAGCCTGCAGCCATTGGACACAGTGGCCTTGCTGGTGTCTGCGTTGCGCTCCTGCAGCTCGTGCTGCAGGCTGGGGTGATGTGATGTGCTGGAGGGTTGGAGAAGTGGGGTCTGAGGTTGGTTCAGTAAATGCAGTGATGCCTGCTCCAGTCTATCCAAGCGTGCAGGGTGGGATATCTGAACCTCAGCAGTGAGCAGCAATCGTGCTTTGAACATTGGCACGTTGACGAAAAGCTTGGTTTTACCTCAACATCCTGCAGTTGGGTTTTGGGGTGGGCTTCTGGCAGAGCCTAAGCTGTGTGCTATGTGTGCGAACACAGCTCCTGGCCTACAGGAATGTGTCTGGGCACCTAAGCTGTGTATTCGCATGGCTTTTTGAGTCGGGTGTGCAGCGTAGCAGCAGTAGCTTGGTGCAGCAGAGCACTGCATGAAACACCCGGGCAGTCGGTCAGAATGAAGCTTTGCTTCTCAATACCGTTTTAATGGGATGGGTTCAGGCAAAACTAAAAGCATGTCAAGTTTTAATAGTTCCTTATGTCGGAAGGGGGATGTTGGAGCTGTGCTGATCTTGGCTGAGGCATCTCTTCGTTTGCAGGGGGCAGCTCAGAGAACATCCCCAAATATATTGGTTGCCTCTCAGTAACTTTTACACCAGCACTAAAGCTGGAAAGGATGTTTTTCCTTCTTCTGTTTAGGTGCCGCCCTGCCCATTGTGTGCAAAACTGACTGTTCCGTGAGGAGCTCTCACTGACAGCTTGGGCTGTCAAACACTGACTTCAAATGCGTTTCATCACACATTTCATTGTGGAAAATCCTTCCCCTGCAGCTTTCTGGAGAATCCCTGCCAGCTGCTGCTGTTTCTGTTTTTCCTCAAGTGCGTTGGGCTGGTTTTGCTGAACTAAGCTACCTGTCACTGCAGCACTTTAAAGCCCTCACATGGCTGCATTGTCTCCAACTGTATCGGCCTGGCAGCCCTGTACTGTTGGTGTGGTGGTTCCAGAGCTGCAGAAGCCGAGCTGAGGGCCTGGGAACACAGCTTGGCCTCGGTCACTGCCGGGGCAGCAGGGATTGCTATAGGAGGAAGCTCCAGGTGTCCTGAGAGGAAGGAAATGGGGGAGAAACTGCATGTGGGGAAATTCCCACAGAATGCCTGGGGGAGAGGCATCGGGAAGGGGAGGGTTTGGTGCAGAGGCAGGGGTGCTCCTGGGGTTTGCCTGGAGTAGAGAAGTGCTCTGCAGGCCTGAGAGGGGCACTCCTATCTCCTCAATCGCATCCTGCTGTTCCCATCCCTGGTGGCAGTGCCAGGTGATGTGCTGCTGCAGCCACCTGAGGGATGCTCCCAAGGGACGGTGGTGAGGTGCAGTGATCTCCGGGTGGAGACCATCGGGTATTGGTCACGTCCTCTGCGCAGCATCGCGTTGGATGACCGCTGTGTGCAGTGTGAGCCACTCTGCTGCCTCCTCATGCATTGCCTCACCCGTGGGGCTTCGCTTCGGCCGTCCCCACAGTCGCGACAGACAAAGATTGTTTTGAAAACTTCAAAGGATCTTTGTTCTCGTTGTGTTTTGTCTCATTCTCTGGCATATAACAATGTACAGAATGCGTATGGAAAAAATTATCTTCTAATGGTTTCTTCTCTGTGCACATGGAAAATGCCTTATAGAGACTTCCTGCAGCCCCACAGACTCAGACAATGCAGTTTACAGCACTGTTGTAATGTAAATCCAATTTAAAATGAAATGAGATGGTTTGTTATTTTTACCAGAATCAGATGTCAAGTACTGCAGTCTTAAAGCAAAAGGAAACCAACAAACCAAACCACCCCAAGACAAAAGGACAGAGCTTTGGAGAGGCCGGGTATGTGGCCTGAGCACAGTGCTTGTATGGACTGTGCAGCCCTGCCGTGCTGCTAATTGGGCCCTAATTTTTGCCCTCGTTAGCCCTTAGGGCTGGGTGCACTGCCCAGGAGGAGCCCCATTGACCCCACTGTGACTTCAGCCGTTACAGCAATCTATCTGTGGGAAGACACGCTCAACTCACATCCTGTAAGTCCAAACTATAAGGTAAAAGTAATCCCTTTCTATTCTCTCCTAAACAGAACTGCTCCTGGAAAGCAGAAACAAACCCTAGTAATTGCTCTATGCCCCGGGAGTCCTTAACAGAGCATCTGCAGACATGACAGGACCACGGCTGCTCCGGGATCACTGCAGTGTTCAGCAATGGCAGAGATCAGTTCATGCGTTACTCTTTCAGTGCTGTGTGTGTGCTCAGTGCTGTGGCATTGCAAAGAAGATGACTTTGTTTTCCTGCTGCAAGGAGGGTGAAATCTTAACATCCCGAACGTATGGAAGGAGAGTTTTCTCTGACTGTCCAAACTGGCGTACAATGTAAGCTGGGGGGAGGGGAGGCTGTGTGCATGCTCGGTGTTAGAGAACAAGCTAGTCGTGCTTCGTATAATGGCAATACTTTCCAGTTGCAGCTCTCCTACGCGGAAGTTTAATCTCCCTCATATGGACAGAGCGAGAGCAATGAGAACTACATCACTTTCTACGTAGCCAGTTTTCTAGGAACGAGAAAAATATCTGTGAAGTGTGTGTTTCAGGTCACTTTTGCACTTTTTTTTTCCTATGTTTCCATTTATACCCCGCTGAGTTCCTACGCTCCTACCTGGTAAGAAAATGAACATGGTTGCTAAGCTCTGAGAAGGAAGGGAATGCTTCCTTAGGTCTGATCTGAGCAATATTACCTTTATTAATGTAAATAAGGACATCATCATTGCAGCATGGGAATCTTAAACAGTTCTGGGAGAACAAATGTTAAGAAGGACATCCCTGTGAGGCACGTGATTCATCTTCACATGTGCATGTTGGAGAGATGCTGTGTCCTGAGCCAGATCAGCTCTGGTCATCACTTGTAATTTATTAGCAAAACCATTCACTTTTTTTAGTTCTCTTTTTTTTTTTTTCCAACCATGTGTAAATTGGTGCTTGCGGCCTGCTGGGAAGTGCTGGGCGAAGCACAGGCAGCTCTGTTGTCTTTTTCAGCCTTCCTCCAGAAGTCTGTTTTTGCACTCCTCCAGAAGCCTTTTGTAAACGATGCCTGAACCATAAAGCTCCGGTAACCGCAGTCTGCCTGCGGTGATTCAGTGTTAGTCATTCGGAGCAGTGCTGCTCGGCTCTGATGAGCTGTTGGGGAAGCACTTGGTTTCCTACTGGAGAAAAGTTTGCTGATGTCTATTAGGAAATATCACCGCATTCAGGTTCAGTCTCTTCTGCGTAGCTCAGAGTGTAGGAAATGTGCATCCTTTCTGGCCAGAGCTTGAAAAGCAAAAATGATACGCTGGCTGTAACTGCTGCCAGGGGTGAACATCTGCTCTACAGCTTGTCATTCAGCTTCCAGAGCTCTCCGATCCTTCTGTCTGCTGGAGAGAGAAAGCCCTGTTTTTTCCTCACCTGGATTTCCTGTGCCAAAAGGAACACGTATCTAGTGAATTGTCATGAGAAATGTAGGCAATTCTCATTTCCCAGTGCCTGCCTCCATGCCTGGACGTGGCCTCGAGCATCACAGAATCATAGAACGGTTTAAGTTGGAAGGGACCCTTAAAGGCCATCTGGTCCAACTGCTCTGCGATGAAAAGGGACACCTACAGCTCCATCAGGTGCTCAGAGCCCATCCAGCCTGACACTGAATCAGCAAGCAGCTTCACTTGTACTGCCCATGGATGGACAGAACATTGTATTGGTGTTGTCACTTCTCTTGGCTTTAAGCCAACTCTGTTTCACTCACTTTTGGGTTGGATTCCTGATTTCTGTCATCTGGTTGTTGCCTTTTCCTTGCTGCTGCTTGCAGCACTGCTGAGCTATCAGCTGAGCAGGGAAACGCTGATGGACTGACCCATCAGCCTGGCACCTGGCTGTGCCAAGGGTTGGGAGCAGGACACAGATTTGCTTTTTTATCATTTCTGCCATGTTTCCCTGACTCTAGTACCCAAGTTTTAGGCTGAAATCTAAGGAACAACATATGTAAGGAGATTCTGACTAGTTTTGGAGAGCCTGGCCTCACTGGGTTAATGTTTTGGGTGCCACCTTTGTGCAAAGGTTCTCAGAAGCACCTTGAGACGCCATTTACCTAGAAAACTTGCTGTGCCTGGTAGCGTTAGGTAGCTTCTTCTCTGCTCTTCCAGAGATCCTGGTTAGCCATCTGGAAATCTCATCCTGTGATTGCTCCAGAATCTGGAAGACCTTTTTTAACTACTAATCCCAGAAACAGATTTTCCCTTCATCCTGTCTGTCAACACAGCCTTTAACTTATTTTTATGGGCTTCAGCACATGTTTGACGCATCATTGCCTTAGGATATGGGCTACGTGTTCCGGACCCCTTCAGTGGTCATTATGTCTACATCCAGCACTTTATGGAGAAGGCCTAACTGAGTGGGCGTTTAGTAGGATCTTCTGTGTGTCCTTCAAAACACATCTTTTTGCACACCTAGAACAGGAATCAGCATAGAGTGTCATGGGTGTGAAATCCTAGGAAATTTTATTTTACATTGCATTTTGTTTTGCTTCAGCAGAATTGAGTAATGTTTTCATTACGATATGATGAAAATTGTATTAAAATGTACAGGAGTGTGTCTTGCACTGCCAGCTCCTTCCACCCATCATGGCATGCTTGAAGGGCATCACGTACAGGCACCCTCTGCCAGCTAGGAGCAAAATGAGGAGAAAGCTGCTGCCTGCTCTTTCTTGCTTCTTAAGGAAGAAGTCAGATGTAGAGACATTTCTTGAAAGCTCTAAATATATGCTTATGGGCCCTGCAAGGCCCAGCAGGATATAAAGCCACCAGTTCCAGTTCTCATTTTTGCCAGAACTTCAAAGCGTTTCCTTTTATGCAGTAATCTTAAAAGTAGTCCAAGAAAACACGCACACGATTACTTAGATATTCCAGTTATGCCACCAACATGGAAACCTAAATGATGATATTTTCCACAGGCAAAGCTTCCCTCATTAGTTCAGTGCAATAGTCTTCTGCTTGCTTGTAGGGAAGATGCAGCTGCCGTGGTCTGAGCAATGGTTGCTGCTTCTGTGTTGGTGAGCCAAGAGCAATGGCTGTGATGCACTGAGCAATGGGGCCATGACACAGCTGCCAAAGTCCTTTTCTATTTAGGGTCTGAATGGTTTTTAATTATAGTCATAACCTTCTTCTGAAAGAGAAGCTCTGTGTTGACTACCCAGTGCTAATTTATTAAACAATTTCATAGAATCACAGAATTGTCTGAACTGGAAGGACCCTTAAAGGCCATCTGGTCCAACCCCCCCGCAGTGAACAAGGACACCCACAGCTCCATCAGGTGCTCAGAGCCCATCCAGCCTGACCTTGGCTGTCTCCAGAGATCGGGCACCCACCCCTCTCTGGGCAACCTGTACCAGTGCCTCACGACCTTATTGTAAACAACTTCTTCCTTATTTCTAGTCTTTCCTTGTATCCCCTCTGTTAGCTTGAAACTGTTTCCTCTTGTCCTCTAACAACAAACCCTGCTAAAGACTCTGTCCCTTCTTTCTTACAGCCCCCCTCTAGTTACTGACAGGCTGCCCTCTGGTCTCCCTCGAGCCTTCCCTGGGCAGAACAGCCCCAGCTCTCAGCCTGTTCTTGTAGGGAGGTGTTCCATCCCTTGGAGCATTTTTGTGGCCCTTTTCTGGACTTGCTCCAACAGGTCCATGTCTCTCCTGTACTGAGGACTCCAAATGTTAACTAAAAGCTCATAGAATAACTAAGCAAAATTAGTTTGGGCAAGACGTTTCTATCCCGGAGTCTTAATCTCTTCTTGAAAATGTTCAAAGCTGTAGTTCACCAACTTCTGCCAGTATGGCTACATCATTCAGCACTGGGTTTATTTGGTTTGCTAGGCCATTGCACAGGCTTGTTTTGTGCTTGCTCACTGGGCCGTGGCTGCTCTGCTCCAGCGATTGTAACTATATCATACAAATATACAATGAGATGGGCATATTATGTTTATTACTATTATTGTATTATTTGGATAAGTGCAGCTAAGCAGGCAGAGCCTGAGATCCTTTTCTGCTGGAATGACCTCATGGTAGCACTTGACCCGGCAGCCCAGGCAAGGTGGGTTTGTCCTGTGGTGCTGCAGCAGATGCTCCAGGTCCTGGTCAGAAGGAATTCCTGGAATGCTGAACGGCAGCCACAAGGGTCAGCAGAGACCCATCATCCCATCATGCTTGAAGTGATTTCAAGGACTACAGGAAGCGTGGTCAGAAATGAGGAGATCGTTCAAGGATCGTTTAGATGTAGAGAATTCCTCCTGGTTAAGCAAATATCCTGCTGAGTTTCTCCTGGAAAAGAATTCCATGTGTAAGTTTGTATATTTTCCAGATTATTAGGGATGGGGTACTAGAGAAACTTCTGTTTCTATAAACTGAGTCTGTGCTGGGGCCTAAAGCTCCTTTCCCAGTTAGAAAATTTGCAGCTAAGAAAATGAAGTAGGTTTTTATGAGCAACGTTTAGTTCAAGCGTTTGGCTGATTCTGCTTGCAGAAGGTCAAAGTTTGATTCACTGACGTGTGGTAGCTTGAGAATTGGAGCGAAAGGGACGAGGAGGGGAAGTAGTCCCAAAGGTCTCTATTTTCTTGTCCACTAATACTTTTTTTCCCACCCATCAAATGTATGTTTGACCTATGTTTCTAAATTGAGTGATACAGAGAGAAACTTATTCCTACAGGTTTTCCTGCCCTCTTTCTCTGCCCATTGTCATCAGTTCTGCCATGGGTGTGTTCACTTCTGCTCTTTCAGGAAGAGAACCCGATCTTCCCATATTTGGAGACGTGTTCGTACATTGTCGTACAGACGCCGTGAACTTATCCATATGTTCCGTTAGCTTAGGGAATGGAAAATGGGTGTTTTGTTATTCTTATTACTCATTAGAAACAATTTTAAACCAAGCGCCCTGTTCTCCGTGGGATGTTGTGCAGTGAGGCAGGCGGCGCGGGAAGCCGTAGCCAGTACCCCCCTTTTGTTGCTGTGTGTTGGTGTGTTTGCATAGGTGTGTGTTTGTCCAGGATTCCTACAGGGATTACTTTGGGGATCCATCTGTAATCTTTTCTCCCAGCAGCAAGGTCCCCCTCGCTCTGTCTCTCCTCGTTATCTCCCCATTGCTGTGTGACCCCCAGCAGTAGCACCTCCAAAAAGCCCTGCCCTCCCCACGTTGGTACTTCCACTGCTATTTCCTGGAGACACACTCATAGAATCATAGAATCGTTTGAGTTGGAAGGGAGCCCTAAAGGCTATCTGGTCCCACTGCCCCGCAATGAACAGGGGCACCTACAGCTTCATCAGGTGCTCAGAGCCCAACCAGTCTGACCTTGGCTGTCTGCAGGGACGGAGCACCACCACCTCTCTGGGCAACATAGCAGTCATCAATCCATCACTTACAATACCCCATAATATCTTGAGTGATGGTTCTGAGTGCTTCTCCTAGCTGTGTTCACAAAGCAGCTGCAAAACAGGAGGCTGTCAGAGGAGATGGGTCCACGTCCTGCCCTGGCTCTGTTACTGCAGAGCTGTGATTGATTTACTGCTTCCAGAAACGCAGCACTGCCAAACCCAGTGATTTACCTGGGGCCACCCATGTGTTACGCAAAAAAAAAGGGAAAAAAGCTCATCCTTGGAGAAAAGGATGAATTGTCTTCTTCTTATCTTTCGGAGTGTGCAGTAATTTGGGAATAATTACGATGCTCAAAGACAGCTGCTTTTTACTGCTTGTGAAAAATGGAGATGAGAACAACGGGAGCTGAGTGCGGGCAGCCCCAGCCCTGCCCTCCCTGCGAGGAGGGGAGGGTGCTTTGGTGTCCGCCTTGGGGCAGGATGTTGGCAGGTGGAGTTCTCAAGTGGGCTGAGTAGGGAGACAAATATTTTCCGCAGGGAAATCAGTGGGCTTGGCCGTGCAGAAGACCTCGTCATTTTCCTCCTGGTTTTTACCATGTACTTCATGCTTTGCTCTGTAAAGCACTGTGATATAGTTTGTATACATTCTGTAAAATAAGTTGTATTCTATTATATTGAAGAAATATGGATATAAAATAAAGTCAAAGGATGGAGTAAAGTAGCTGTGTGGTAACTGGACACGCTGTCCCCGGTTGCGTTGGTTGTCCCATTCCCCAAGTCCATCCCTGGCCATGATCTGTCTGACGCCATGGCCAGCAGGAAAAGCCCCAAATCCCTGCGGCCCCGCAGCACTTCCGGGCCATCGGCACAGGGGTTACTGCACAGCCCCTTCTGCTCCGTGAGAAATTCCCCTGCTGGCAGCTGCTTAACCAGGAGATTGATGGAGCGGGGCCGTGGAAAGGGCCGGCCATGGGCTCGTCACCCCCAGCCGGCACGCACCCAGTGAGTCACGGCCCCACTTCCCACACTGACGTCGTGCTTGGAGCTCGCCCAGCGCACGGCCCAGCCCCAGCCTGGGAACTTGCAAGGAGATCACCCCATGCTGCGGCTGCGGGCTGGTAACGCTATAAAGTAAGAGCTAATTTAGATTAATTACACTGCACGTGATGTTCAGCTGTAATCCCGCTCCTGGGCCTCCCTCCAGCACCGCTCCCCATTGGGTTTTGTGCCCTCGGCTCTCCTTGGGCTCCTCCGGTTCTTCCAAGGTGTGGGAAGAAAGTGCCCTCACCCCTCGTTGAACCTAAATTCAGCCACACTCCTTCCCCAGCAGCCGTGCGTTGTGTCAAAGCCGTTGGCTCCCTCCATCCAAACATTGGTGCTCATGAGCGAGGGTGGGTGAGCACCATTGCTGCTCTGCTCCTGGTGGCACTCAGCAGTGGTAAATGTGTTGTTGCTATAAGAATCAAAGAATCATAGAATCACAGAATCCTTTGAGTTGGGAGGGACCCTCAAATGCCATCTGGTCCAACCCTCCTGCACTGAACAGGGACACCACAGCTCCATCAGGTGCTCAGCCTGACCTTGGCTGTCTGCAGGGATGGGGCATCACCACCTCTCTGGGCAGCCTGTGCCAGTGCCTCACTATACCTACTGTAAAAAGCATATCCTTATATCCAATCTAAATCTCCCTATTTTAGTATGAAACCATTTCCCCTTGTCCTATCACAACAGACCCTGCTAAAGAGCCTGTCCCTTTCTCTCTTATAGACCTTCTTCAGAAACTGAAAGGAACCTAAAAGGTGTCAGCTGGGTGTGGGATACAGTCTGGTTCCTATCTGGAGCGTGTGGCCATGTTCCTGCTGAGTGGAAGAAGCACTGAGCCCCGACCCTTGGAGCTGATGGAGGGCCAAGAGCTCTGGGATCAGGACGAAATGAGCTGTGCTTGTTTACCTGTGAGTGCCATCAGGTCCTCGGGAGGACCCTTGTGCCACACACGGAGTTGTTGTGCTTTGATGTGATGCCAATGGGGCTGCTGTGGTGGGGTCAGGGTGATGTGCCCCATGGGCCCCAGCCCGCACAGAGCAGTGGTGGTTACAGGCATCAGCCCTGCGCCTCCCAAAGAGCTCTGAGCTCTTTTCTGCTGTGGCCATCCAGCAGCTGTTTGTCAGCGTGGCGGCCATCGCTCATCCCGCCATCGCATTTCTCTCTTTATTCCTTTTTATTTCTAAACAGCTCAACTTTTAAAGGGCACGTTTATCAGCACAGACCTCGTTTCCAGGACGAAGCACATCGCTAACGTTGTCCGTTACGAACCGGAGCCCATCCTGCAGCCCCTCGGCATCCCCAGCTGTGGATGCGGCCCCACCAGAGGCACAGCTCAGCTTTGGGGCAGTGCTGGCAGCCGGCTCCCTGCGAGCCCGCGGCCCGGCATATAAAGAGCGGCATGTAATGGAAGCACTGCACACGTACGTATATGTGTTTTTACTTTAAACAAAGCAGAGCAGGCAAATATTTATTTCTGCCCCCACTGCCCCAAACCAAACTTTCCCACCGCTCCGGATGGACATAATCTGCTTTTTAGCTGCGGTGTTGGGTTTGTGGTGCCAAGCTTTCGTTTAGAGTGTTTCAGAATTTCCTGATGGGTTCTCACGCAATTATTGTGATTAACAAGAAGGTTTTCAGACTGACTTGAAAGGGTCTGCGAGGCTTAGCGGGGCCCAGCCCTGCTGCTTGCTGGCCGTGCTTTCTGCAGCTCTCTCGCTCTTGAAATAAACTCTTTGGAAATCAAAGAAAATGGCATCTTAGAAATCTGTCCCATCTCTGCCCCTTCTGTGAGGAGTTTCTTTGAGCTGCTGGCTGGATGGGAAGTCAGAAACATGCCTGTTCCCATATCAAAACAAGAAAAACTTAGGGCTGTAATAAGAGAGAAAAGTGACAAATGTTTTTTAAAATAAAAAAGTGTGTTCTTAACAAAAAATGGGGAGCTTTAGTTGGCTGTTCCTGCGAAATGCCAACATCTGAGAGCCGAGTCCGTGAGCCCAAGTGAGAGGTGGGTCAGTGAGGTACAGCCCTTGGAGCTGTGCTGTGTCCACCCGTGGTCCAAATTGGCCATGGCTGCCCCTCCGTGACCTGAGCCGCCTCGTCTGGGTACAAAGCTGAACAGCCCATATTTGCCAGTGGGCCCCCCAAGTACTAGAAAGGTGCTCTGAGTTCTGACTGCTACAAACAGAGCTGTCTGCTTGTAGCCAATGAGCAGCAGGTTTTCCTTCACACTGCAGGGTCTGAGTGTCCCATCCTTGGAGACAGCCAAGGCCAGGCTGGATGGCTCTGAGCACCTGATGGAGCTGTGGGTGCCCCTGTTCATTGCAGGGGCGTCAGACCAGATGGCCTTTCAGAGTCCCTTCCAGTTCAAACAATTCTGTGATTCTGTGTTTGGGGGCTGCCCTCGCAGAGTGGGGTCCCTCCTCTGCCAGAAGCAATTTCCAGCCTTGAAAGAGAAAAAAAAAATCTCGAAAAGTGCTGTCAGAGGTTTTCCCCTTCCCTCCCCCGGCATAAGAGGCGGGGGAGCTCTGCCAGCCCCAGAAACGGTGGGAGAACAGCAGGCTCCGCACTGCCCGAAGCACAACCTCCGCACTCCGCAGCCCCAGGCGCAGCCCGGCCCCCCGACGGGCGCCCCGGGAGGGGCTGAGCCCGCCCCGCTGCCGGCGTGCGGGATCGGCTGTGCTGGGCGGCGGCGGGAGCGAGCGGAGCGACGGAACCGGAGCTCCTCGGTAGGTGCGGGGCGGGCAGCGGGGCTCTCCCGGGACGGGACCGCTCCTGGGGCTCGGGGGTCGCGTTGCGGTTCGGTGGGAAAATCCATCGCAGACAGCGAGGGGGGATGAGCGGGGTTACTTGGTGCTCTGGAGGAAGGGGAGCTGGATGGGGACTTTAATCTTTTCCTCGTGTGACGGGCAGCAGTTTACCAGGGAACGGGAAAGGCACGGGCTGTTTGGGTGCAGTTTCTAAACAATGGAGGAGCTCCGTATGAATGGAAGGTGACTTTTGGGGCTGAAATCGCACCATCGGGCTGCGCTGTGCGGGGCTGTGCCGTGGTCGTTGGTTCACTGAATGGAGGCGGCGCTGCTGGCTCGGAGGCACGGGGCTGTAGGTTGGACCCCATTTGTTCCGCAGTAGTAAAGAAGTGACGTCTTGCCGAAGGTTTTTGCTTAAACATTCATCGTATCATTTGCACTGTAAAATGCAGTAACTGTATAGAATCATAGAATCGTTTGAGTTGGAAGGGACCCTTACAGGCAGTCTGGTCCAACTGCCCTGTGATGAGCAGGGACACCTACAGCTCCATCAGGTGCTCAGAGCCCATCCCAATAGCAGTTCCTGTTGCTCAGAGCTCAGGGCTGAATCAGAAGGGTGGTTATTTCCGCTGAAGAAACAGGCGCTGCCCTTAGCCCAAGGAATGCAAGTAGCTCTGCATCTAGGTGGAATTAAACCAGCGTATTGTTCCCCCCACCCCAAAGAGTGCCCTCCAGCCTGTGTGTTTTTCCTTAGAAAGAAACAAGAAAAATATTTCCCTAAAGTCTGAGGCTCACGGTTTTCATTTTTGTGATGACAACGCTGTTGGTTTGGTGCCTGAAGTCGGGCGGAGGGCTGCCCAGCGGTAGGCTCTGTGCAGGGTGCGTGGGACTGCAGTCACCGCAGTTCGGTCAGAAGAGCTCTGCTGCCCTTGGTTGGCCCACAGCTGCCAGACCCCAAAGCCCACGACGTGTTCCTGGCCAGAAGTGAGGCTCTGGCTTATGGCAGTGCAGAGCCCTGCTCCCCACGTTTGATTTATTCTGCTGCATCACGGGGAACGAGTCAGCGTTGCTCCAGGAATGATGAGCTCCTCCAAAAGCCAACGTGTTGAGAGAAAGAGAACAGTGATTTTTATTATCTTCCTGCTCACAGCTGCAGGAATGCGCCCGCAGTGGAGGCACCGTGCCCTCCTGCCTGAGGGCAAAGACCCCAAATCCCAGTGTGGGATGTGGGGTCGGGATGGGGGGGGAGAGGATGAGGTGAGCTGGGTGAGCTGGGAAAAGCCATTGCAGCTTTAGTCACATAGTGACACAGGGACCTGAGGGCACCCCAGGGCATGGGGCTGGGGGAGCGTCTGGTCTGGGTGGCATTATCTGATCCCAGAGCTCAGCTCCTTGGGGCAGCCGAGCAGGGATGCGGGTGGGAGTGCTGGGTGCTGGCTGTGGGATGGGACCACTGGGTGCATAGGCTTTGCCATGCAGCCACTGGGCTTGAGGCCATCCCGCAGCAGTGGGGTTCACCCTGCAAACATCCCCATCTGCCCCCCGTTGTCTATAAGCCAGGAGAAAGTTCTGCTGTGTGTTTGTAGGCGCTTTGTCCAAGGGGAGCAGAGCCTGCCCAGGGTTCGCTCATCAGGGACTTCACATTGCTCCCATTCAGGAGGATAATAAAACTCCCCCTGATGGTTTCCATTTCCCTATGGCTTTCTGTAGCCTCTCAATGAGCACTGGAATGTGCCCTGAGTGTGGGGGGCTGCGGGGCAGAGGGCTCTGCTGCATCCTGTTTTTGCAGAGGGCTTTTCCTCTTAGCACTTGTAGTGAAAACAAACACGTGGGAGAACAATGGGATTTTTTTTTCTCTTTTCCTCTGCATTTTAAACACAACAGAAAGGCCTATTAATATTAAATAAAGCGTCCTAACAACAGAAAAAGGGGGATAACGACAGCCTTTGAGAGCTCCACGTGCTGGGGTCTGGCTCCTGTTCATAGTGACGCTAAATTTGAAGACCCTTTCAGAACTGGACCCAACCTTTTTGCTGTTCTCATCGTGAAAAGCTGGAGGCTGAAGTTATAATGCTCAGAAAAAAGAGCACTTTGCATAAACATCGAGTGTGTGCTAAATAAACCACGCTCGGCCTTCCCCCTGCGTTGCTGGTGACAGCTCACATGGCTGTGCCCTGCCCCGTAACACAGCACACATCCCATGGACGTGGCTGGGAAAAGCACCGCTGTCACCGAGCCCAGCTGCTGTCAGCAACTCGTGGTGGGAATATGGATCTGGAAACAAGCAGATCATTAGAGGGTGAGTTAAGGTTTCCTGATTTAATTCTAAACATGCTGAGTGAGGGACCCAGAGATGTGTAGTTCCAGGAAAGCGGCACCATGAGGCCTTTCTCCTCCAAGGAACACCAGAATTCGTACCGAACACAAAGTGCTTGGGGTGACAAAGACAGTTCGTATGGAAAACATGAAGTTCCATTTCTTCTGGAGGGCTGGGAAGACCATCTGATGAGAAGTAACACTGCACTGATGCTACTTGTACATTATTTCCTTTCTGGGAATCACCCATCAATTGACAACTTCATTAAAAAGTACAGTCATTTTCCAATGAGGAAATGGCATGGCGAGCAGAGATGGGGCCGAGTTCTGCCTGCACTTGGCCCTGTCCTGGCTGTAGCAGGGCTGGAACAGAATGCACTGCCCACAGGGCTGGCAGTGGGGCCGGGGTTTGGGAGGAGGAGCTGGGTTTGGGAGGAGGGCTAGGTGTGAGATGCTGCACCCACATGCTACAGTGAGGCTCCTGCAGCCAGGCCTGTACCTGCAGGGTTTTTGCACTGCCTTCTCCCGTTACATCTGTGGACATGGATGCAGGAAGGATGCCCTGCGCTGCCCCGGCTCTGCAGGGACAGCTGCAAGGCATTGTGTCCCTGTGTATTTTGGCATGGCAGAGCTTTGCGCTCCCAGGGAAATGGTCTTTTGATCTCTCTCCCCTTCCCACAGCAGCTACTGTCCTGGCCCCGTGGCCATGGGATGGTGGTCTGGCCTGCTCGACTGTCCTGAAGGGGAGCGGGGCAGGGTCTGATGGCAGCAGGACATCACCCATGGGGACATGGAGACCTTCAAGGGCTGCTCCAGGAAAGCTGGAAGCCGCAGGGGAGGAGCAGGAGGGGTCCGAAGCTGGGCAGTTCCATCACCCCACGAGGTCCGGGCGCTCACCCTTCCCTGCGCATCACGGCCCTGCTGGGCTGTGGCCCCGTGTTCGGCCTCTGGAGCAGACAGCGATGGTATCGCATTCACTTCTCATTTCGGCATGGGCACGGTGCCCATGCAGTTACAGCACAGCTGACTCTGATTTTTGTATAGTTCATTGTTTACTTATGACTTACTATAAAGTTGAGCTCGTCTTATTTATGAGCAGCCATGAAGAGATGGGATTTCATCCACTGGGTGATGACTCATTCATTGGGTTGGACTCTCTAGCTCCTAATACGTGACATATTTTGGACTATTGGATGAACAGGATTTCTCTGTGAGCCCAAATTAAATGAGGTGAATGGAAATAATTAGTTATTTTTTTTTAAGGCCATGTTGTCGCGGGGTCTGTGCTGGGTCGGCTCCCTGCTTGTCCCCCCGTAAATGTGTCAGGTCAGTGTTAGGGCTGACGGCCCCGTCCCTGCTGCACAGGGGAGGCCTGAGCAGCGCAGCAGCATTCAGTACTTTCTATGAACTTTAATGACCGCAGCATTACTTGTGCTGCTGCAAACAATTTGAGAAGCTAATTTGTAAAATTGCTCATAAAAATCTCATGTTCTTTCTGTAATCATAAAGCTCCTCTGCTAGAAAAAGAGCTACAAATCTCCTGAAACAGCCGCTCGGTGGGAGAGTTGCTCTGCCCTGGCTGTGCTTTGCCTCCCGTGGACACACTGCTGCCAGGGAGCATCGCGGGCAGGGCTCACACGGACTCAGGTATCGCTCCCAGCCGTGGCCCTATGGCATGTGGCGGCCATTCATTGGGATTTACACCCCGAGCCCCGCCATCAGGATGCTCCCCAGTCCCGGCACGCTGGCGGATTGCCGCGAGGCAGTGGCAGGGCGTGTGGGGGACTCGCCATGACATAACCGCATTCCTGCGGCATTAGGAGATATTCCCATGCGCAGCAGGGGCAGCACATCCCCTTCCCTGCCTCCCGCCGAGCCGCTGCCTTTCTCAAGGCAAGGGGAGAGCAGCCCAGCCCCCCTCCTGCCTTGGGCTCAGAGCGTTCCCGCTGCGGTGTGCGGGATTTCCACCGAACCGAGCTGTGCCCAAGTTCCGCAGGGGCTTGCTTGTCCCATGCTGCAAGGAGCAGCCAGAGGGAGCTTTGGTGTGAGCGCCGCGATGGCCCGGTAGTGCCCGCAGGCGTCCCTGGCCCCGGCCACGGTGGCAGTAGATGGCAGCATTGCAGAATATTTCACTGGGGGTTTGCGACTCCTGGTGCACCGGGCAGGGTGCTCGCCCTTTCCTTCCCACCCACAGCCCCACTGCCAAGCTGCCGCACTGGGGCATGGGGCCGTGTCCCTTTGTTCACCTAGGCTGGCAGCTGAGTGTGCTTTGTGCTGCTTTGTGCTCCTGGAATTGTCAGAGGGGCTGGCACTCACCCAGAAGGCAAGCATTGGAGGCACCTGGTGCCCACACTGTGCCCATGTGCCGGTTGGTGCCTTGGAGAGGGCAGTGGTGGGGCCCCGGGGCTCTGCTACTCATGGCCTCACTGGGGAGCATGGCTGGGCCACCTCTGTGCTGCTGCAAGCCGTGTGAGGCTGAAGTCACCCACCCGGAGCTGCCAGTTCTGCCTTTCCCTTTTCCCTCTCTGTTGCAGCAATGGGGCATCCAGGATGAGGCTGTGGGGACCACTCTCCAAAAAGGGCCTCAAGCTATGCCCCGGCCCCATTACACTTTGTTCTTGCTCCCTCCAGGTTAGCAGGACCACGAGGGTGATTTCCCCTTCACCAGCTGCTCTGCTGGGGTTTTAGCCAGCAGGGAGCAAGACAACACACGGTTTATTAAGCAAACGTTCCTTGCTGGGAGCACTGTGCCAGATGTCTGCCGAGCAGGGCCGTGCCCATTACCCCAGTAAGGCTGAATTGCCCTTTGAGATGCACAGGAGTTTGATTGAAAGGGATCTATTTTTATGTTTTGGTCCCTTTCAATCCAACAGCATGTGATCAGGCTCGTTGTTGCCATCATCTCCCCTTTCAGCTCTGCAGGCACACGGAGCAGGAGGCACAGCTGCTGCCTCCGCCAGCAGCGCCGCCCTGATGCTGCCGTCTCCCAGGAGCTTGCATTGTTCTAAGCTGGTGCCCTTCGAGCTGCTTTGCAAAAGCCAGGCAGCCCCATTATCCCCATTTTACAGCAGAGCCATGAAAGTCACGGGCTTTGCCCTGCAACTGTCCTCCTATCACAGGGTGCTGCGGGGCAGAGCTGAGCACAGGACATTGCTGTGACACTGACATTAACTTTAACATGGATGGATTACATGATCTTAGCAGTCTCTTCCAACCTTAATGATTCAATGATTAACATTGGCTGTTAGCAGCAATCACATGGAGGGGGTGCTGGCTTGAGGTCAGCCACTGCAATATTGTGTTTTAAAGGTTTGCTCCCTTTTGAGCCGAGCAATGCCCCCAGATACGTGGCCTCCCATACGTAGAGCCATTTGTGCAGGAAGTCAAACACGCTAATTGCTGGGCTGGATGGAGCCCAGGTGCCAGCACCTCATGGCTGAGCAGCAGAACAATGTGCTGCCATTGTGTCCCCGTGCTCCAGCAGAGCCTTATCGGCCCTCCAAGGGGCTCGTAAAGCAGCTTGCACAGCAGCCAGAGGCCTTCAGGCTTCTTGTTTCTGTCTCAGAATATGTTCTGTGAGAAATATTAAAAAAAAAAAGAAAAAGAGTGACGTCAGCCTTTTGCAGAAAGCAAAACCATTTAAAGTATTCTTTGGGCTGATTATTCACCGTCAGGAGAGCAGCACAGGGATCACTGAATGACCCCCTGCTTTCAGCTGCCTATAGCTCAACAATATTGCTTATGCTACACAGAAAGGCTTTGGATTGCTTAGAAATGTGTTCCCCTGGAAAGCGTTCCTCTCTATGCTTCACCTGGCTGAGAATGGCCAAAGGCAGTGTTCATCATGGCCTAGAGCAGTCACAGGCATGGGTCCATGGTTGGACTAGATGATCTTAGTGGTCTTTCCAGCCTTAATGATTCTATGATCCATCTCTATCCCAGGTTAAAACAACATGTGGGGCTGGCAGGGGTGAGATGTATTCTGATTTCACACCGTCCTTCTTAGGAACTCCAACTCCTGGAGTAAAAGCACAAGGAGAGCTCAAACTCCAAAAAACTTGCATGCCATCTCAGCAAGAGAGCTGTGGTTAATCTGAATGCAAATAAGAGTAGTAGGTAAAGCTGGAGGTAACCACAGCGCCTGCAGCAATCTGATACGGGCAGGAAGCCACGATTAGATGCACACTGGGGCATTGTGCTTCTTGTATCAGCTCTGGCTTCACAGCTCATGAAATCAGATCCTGAGCTATTTTAAAAACGAGTTACTATTTGAAATCATTTGTCAACTTGTCGAGGGCTGCTGAGCTGAGAGGGCTGCGATGTGCTCCGGGTCCTGGAGGGGTTCGGGGGGCTGAAGTGGGGCACTGCAGAGGTTCTGCAAAGAGGGGGATGCCCACCCATGGCTCAGGGAGCACATTTCTCACTTAAAACCACATTCACAGAGTGGAAGTAAATGAAACACACTCTTCCTCAGATGTCAGTTCCCCCTCTGCTCCTTATGCACTCAGAAAAAGGGATGGGCTTGGCAGCACTGCCATAGGAACCAGCAGCGAGCAGGTTTGGGGTAAGAGATGAGGTGAATTCCCAAATGAGATGCGCTCCCAGGGAATGCCCATCCCTCCTCATCCAGCACATGCCAGACAGGTCCCAGCGTGGTTGCCTCCCTAATCACAGCTGCCACAGGACAGGAAAAAGCAGGAGCAGACTCGCTATAGGGCCACTTCCAGCCCATGTCAGAAACGGCCTTAAATCCCAGCTGTGAGGCTCCCCGGGATGCAGTGCTGTGAGTTCTGGCACAGCCCCATGTTTGCCAGATGGATGGCTGCTCCTGGCACCATTTCCAGCTTCTGGAGACATACATAATGCAGTGAGGCCTCTACGTACAGAAGAAAAATCATGTTCTTCCAGGCACAAGGAGATGAAAAAGTGCCCCACACACAACTGCTACTGCAAGCAACCATTCCCTAAGTAGGCAAATGATGGATTTCCAGGGCAAAGTCTTGCATTTCCCAGCATATTTCTAGAGATTTCTCTCTAATAGACATCCCTCTGCCCCATTTGGATTGAACCGTCGCTGCGTGCTCGCACACTGCTGTCTTCACAATCCCAGATAACAAAGGGAGGAGGAAAAAAAAAGCTGGAAAACCTCAGAACAAGTCGTATCAGATGTCCTACCAATATTTGTATAACGCAGAACTTTGCTGCTGAATAAGGAAATGCAGCCCATGATGCAACCCATTGAATTCATGCTTTGACTTGAACGACGTGCCTCAGCTTCGCTCCACTTGGTACAGCTCGTAGTAAGGAAAGGAGAGGCCTAATGACTGCTTCATCAATAGAGGAGTAACACTTCTATTGTCTTCTGAAACTCAGCAAATAGTGCATGGGGAAGAGGAAAGGTACGGTATGCTTGGGAAGCTTGGGGCGGGAAGCCAAAGCCCCGGTGGCGGCGGGGTGATGCCAGGCACAGTGCCTTGGCCACACTGGGGCTGTGGGGTTGTGCAGCCTCAGAAGGTGTTAATTCTGACCCTTGTCCTCCTACCAGCTTACCAAAGTAAGCTGTTGCTGAGTAAGGCGTAGAGCAGGGGACATACCCAGTGCCCCAGATGGAGGATATCAGATGGGGAGTCCCAGTTCAGAGGAGGCAGCAGCACACTGTCGCAAGGCCAGGATGTGCTTGGTTGCTGGGCAGCAGACCCCGTTAGTCACCATCATGCTCTGTGTCAGCACAGCCATGCTACCACTCCCACACCCTTCTGCTTTTGCAAGGGAGGTGCAGAAAGTCCCGTCCTGCATCACAGCCAGCAGTCAGAGCTGCTGCACCCACTGCCAGCGTGCTCCCACAGCACAGCAGTGGGTCCCACGGCACGCCTGCAGGGCACTGAATTTGGGGATTGGAATGAGTGCTGAGGTTTGATGTCCAGGAAGGGTTATCACTGATCCTCCAAGAGCAGCAGCAGCCCCGTGAGGGCTGGCCAGCTTTTAGGGACCTCTCAAGCTTAACTGATGTTCTTATGAATTCACACCGCCTGCTGCATGCTCTCTTTGGGACACTCTGCGGTGTCTTTGCAAAAAGTGAAGACACAGAAAGTGCCATTGCAACTCCTTCTGTTTGTCAGTGCTGCATTTGCAGAATGTTCTGTGCGGCCTTCTGGCAGAACAGTGGATACAGGGCAGTGGAGGACCTCTGCTGTTGAACAAATAGGGTCTTTTAAAGCCTATTCTTGCAGCAAATTATCTTAGAGGGAGGAAAATACTTTTAAAGCACTGCTGCTTTTCTGAAATCGCTGACGGAGAGCTGAACAAGCCATGACTGTGTTCTTCCTTCCTTATATCTGCATCTGATGAGCAAAGGAAGAGCCGGGATGGAAAGTTCCTTGTCAGACAGGGCAAGAAAAAAGCATTCATTGCAGTGTGTGGTGTTGAAATCACCTCCCCTCTCTCTGCACACGTACATGCGATCACACAAACATTTATCTGTACAAATACACATTCTGCAGGGCATATACTAGTTCATTTGTAATAATACACAATGCTGGGATGGTATTCCACCAAGGACAGATTCACGGGGTAGCTTGTTTTCACTTCTCTGGCTCCTGATAAAACTCGAAACATGTGTTCACTTATGTTAAAATGTTTGATTTCAAACTAAAGCTGCTTTCCAGGCCAGATGTGACCCCAAACAGCCTGATCTGGCCTCTCCCATGGGCTGCAGAGGACCCAGCTTGCAGCAAGGCCTGTGCACAGCGTCCTTAGAGTACATTGCTGGGTGCTGGAGGGGAAAGGAGCTAAAATTAAAGTGTTATAAGCAATCTGGTAGTCCGGATGTGGGGTGGTTGCTAATAGTCCCAGCCCAGGCCAAAGTCAATATGCAATTAGCATCTATCAAGAGACGAAGTGGAGAACAGCCCTTGCAGGAAGCTCACCCACCACTCCCAGCCTGCACCAGCTGGGTTGGACCAGCACTGTGGTGCCATGAGATGTGCCTCAGTGCATTACATCTGATCTCTGGTTCTGAGACATTCCTGGAGCAGGAGGCAGCGTTGCCCGTTGGCTGGGAGTGATGGGAGCTCAGGTGTGCCTCCCACTTCACCCAGCCTTCATCTTCACTCCTTCCTTATGTGTCATGAACAGATCTATCGAGTAGAGCTTAGAGTCCGCACAGTGAAACCACAGTGCCACAGGGCAATAAAGACATTAGAACAGAACTCCCGGATAGAATCACTGGAAATGTGTCTTCTAATTTTAGTGGAGGGTGGCTACGGTCATTTAATTAAATTAGATTTATTGATTGCTTGTTAATGGGTTTGCTCGTCCGGCAGGCTCCCATCCCTCGGTGTGTGAGCGGGGACACGCAGACACTGCGCCCGGAGCCAGCGGAGCTGTGCCAGGAGCAGCCGTAAGTGTGCGGGGTGGGCACGGGGCCGCGGGACACGCGGGGACACCTCCCTGATGCCAGCACCGAGCGGCTCGGGGTCATGGGACGTCTCGGCAGCTCCCGCGGAGTCAGCGCGGAGCATGCAGATGGGATAGTTCTGTTGACTTTTTGCTGTCATCAATGAGTCAGCGGCAAGTCCCAGTCTGTATGTCGGCAGGGAGGGGCCAGCCAGGAAATCAGTCACAAAAATGGAAAAAAAAGAAAAAGGAGAAACCCCCGAGAATTCGAGCCTTACTTGGTTGCTTTTTGAAGTTTACATTTTGTTTGAGCGGTTGATAAGAGCGCGTTAGTCAGCGCGGGGCGTGCTGCTCCTCGGCGTGCCCGCCCTGTGCCAGCACGGCTCCGCACCGCTGCGACCGACCCCCCGAGTCCCCCGCGGCGCTGAGCACCGCTCCCTGCCGTCACCCCCCCCGAGGGGTCCGCTACGTGACGGGCACCGCGCTGCGGGACAGCGCCTGAACACCACGGGGGCACTGGTGGCCGTGCTGCGGGGTGCCGTGTGCGTGCCCCGAGCCGTAGGGGCTGCACCCCCAGGCATGCAGCAGTGCCGTGGGGCTGCGTCCCGGCCATCCGTTAGTACCACGAGGCTGTACCCCGGCTGTGCATCACCGCCACGCGGGTTGCACACAGGCTATCCGTTACCGCTATGGAGGCTGCACCTCTAGTTGTGCGTAAGTGCCATAGGGACTGCACCCCCGGACCTTCATTAGCGCCACAGGGGCTGCACCCTCGACCGTTCAGTACCACGGGGTCGCACCCCTGGCCCTGCCTTAGTATCGTGGGGGCTGCACCCCGGCCACGAAGCAGTGCCACGGGGGCTGCACCCCGACCCCGTGTCACCGCCCCGGGGGCATTCCCGGACTCCCCGCGCACCACCAGGTACGGCCCCGCCGAAGCCCCGCCACGCCGCAGCCCAGTCCGGCCCGGCCCATCCCGGCCGCGCGCAGCCCCTCCGCCCGGCCCGGCGGGGCGCGGAGGGTGATGCAGCCGAGGGCGTGCCGCTCCCGCCGGATAAAGGCCGGGCGGCGGCGCGGGGCCCGCGCAGTGCCGGGCGGGCGGCGGCAGAGAGCGGAGCAGCGCAACGCAGCGCGGCACATTTGGGGCCGGGCCGAGTAGCGGGGCGGCGGCACTGAGAGGCGCGGGTCAGCCGCTGAGCGCCGCGCTCTCCCCGCTCTCCTTCTTTCTGCCTGCAGGCGGCGGGCGGCGCGCAGCCGGGCGGGACCGGGGCGGAGCGGCGGCGGCGGGGGCGGAGCGGGGCAGCGCCATGAGCACGCAGGCGCGGGGCCAGGGCGGGCGCAGAGCGGCCGATCCCGACGGCGAGATGCCGGCCACCGAGAAGGACCTGGCGGAGGACGCGCCCTGGAAGCGGATCCAGCAGAACACCTTCACCCGTTGGTGCAACGAGCACCTGCGCTGCGTCAACAAGCGCATTGGCAACCTGCAGCACGACCTGAGCGATGGGCTGCGGCTGATCGCGCTGCTCGAGGTGCTCAGCCAGAAGCGCATGTACCGCAAGTACCACCAGCGGCCCACCTTCCGTCAGATGCAGCTGGAGAACGTCTCCGTCGCCCTCGAGTTCCTGGAGCGGGAGAGCATCAAGCTGGTCTCTATTGGTAAGTGCCTCCCCGCTTGCTCCACTCGTTGCTTTTCTTTTAATTGTTCTCTCTGCGCCGGACCTTTGCCCCCCGGTCCGTGTACATGGGCGCTGCGCGGTGTGGGGCTGTGTGGGGCTGCTGCTGCTGCCGCGTGGAGCGCAGAGCCGTGCGGTGCTGTCCCGCTGCCAGGGCCGCAGCATCACCCTCCCGCTGTATTCCAAACTGTACTGTTACTAATGAGACGAGTCCGTGCTTTCTGTGGCTTGCCCTCCCGAGGAACCACAGCGTGTTCTTTCTGTGCGGCTTTCCCTAATGACCCCCACCTGCCTCGCAGGGACACCACTCCCCCCAGCCCATCTCCAGTCAGGCTCCAGCGCAGCGCTGTGCTGCTGTAGGAGGTGGAGGAACGGAGTGGCTTCTGTTGCTCGCTGGAGCCCAGCAGATGATGCCAGCACTCAGGCTGGTGCAGATTGTCCACGTGCTGCTTTCAGGCAGGGCTGTTCTTAATCCCACTGCTATGTAGGCTGTGGGTAACAGATGTGCCCGGAGCTCTGCTGGCCCCTAGGGTGGGTGGTTGGTGCTTGTGGCACTGGGTCCCTCTATCTGTGCCATGCCGGAGCACGAACCCCTGGGGAGCTGCAGTCCCTGCTGGAATGCAGTGTCCCTCAGGAATGCACGGTGGCCGATTGGGGTAGCTCAGGTGTGGCCACAGCATGCTCTGTACAGCCTTAATTTGAATGCCTGAGAAGGCTGTGGGAAGGAATGTGAGTGCCTTGTAGTTCTCTCTGCCAGATAACTCTAATTGCTGCCTGCTGATGAGTCTGGCCTCAATGAGTTACACAGCTGAGTTTGGGTGAGTTCAGCTCTACTTGCTTCCCTAAAACTCTTGGCCAGGGTGAAAGCTGTTTCACTTCGGAGGCATTAGCAACAACAGTAAGAAAACGTGAACTTGTCTGGGATGGGAACCCTTCTGGAAACCCATGCCTGGTGCAGGAGGTGGGCACTTGGCAGCTCCTCACACTGATATGCTGGGGCCTGTTGGGTGCCCTGCAGCAGCCCTCAGAGGGACAGCAGCTGGTGCACTGGGAGCAGGGCTGGTGCTAGTGACTTGCTTACATGTGGGCCCTTGACCCGCAGCTGCCTAGCTCCTTGGCTGAGCTCTTTCCCTCCTGCTGCATTGTTTGCCCTAGGAAAGTGTAGTTGCTCCAGCTGCCTTCCTATTCCTCTGCAAGGCTTCCTGACAGGCTCCAGAGATCAAGGTTGCTCCGTCAGGCATGGCTCTTTGTGGCTTCCTTCCTCAAGGCATGGCTGCAGCAGTACCACGCCACCACAAGATAAGGTTTAGCTATGAGGTGGCTGTAACCACTAGAAGGCATTTAGCTGTTCTGTAGATTACTTATGTTGTATTGCCTCTTATTAAACAACTCATAGCTGGAGCTTTGGAGAATGAGGTGACTGTGGCTCTGCGTGAAGGGGTTTGCAGTCCATCCATGCTGTGTGGGTGGAGCAGGAGCCAGGTGGTAGGACAGGCTCTGACCGTACACATGGCCCTGGATAAACTGTGCTGCTCCTGAAAAAACATCCTGATCTGGCTTTCCAGAAATGACATTCCAAACAAACCTTGTGGCATTCTGCTTGATGGGCTGAAGCCCACACTGCCTCTTCTGCAAGCTGCGAAGTGCTGCTTGCCGGTAGTGCTCCTCTCCCTGTGGCTGTGTATTCTACAGAACTTGGGACTTCATCTTTGGTTTTCAGTCTCTTTTGTGCTACTGAGCAAACATGAGGTCATGCTGGGGTCTGGAGCTATGTACAAGTAAGGGCTTTTAGGTGGAGAACTTTTATGACCAGGTTGGCCTTTGGGGCCTGGGGTGTTTAGAGCCAGCTCTGAGCCAAATCAGCTGGGGAATCCAGACGGCTGCAGCTGCTGGATTTCTGGCATTAATAATGCCATCAAACCTCTGCTGAATGGATGCAGTGCATGTTCCAGTTATTATTTAACTTCCAGGAACGCTTTGGAAGCCATGCTGTATGACTTAGCTACTGCTGCTGTACTACAACCCACACCTCTAAAAGCTTGCTACTGAAGAAGTTTGGGATTCCAACTTCATCTCATTGATCCTATTATATTCGGAGGAATCAATCATACTTATGTTTGACCACGGTCTTTGATTCAGTTTGGAGCAGGAGTTAGGCTCAGCCTCTCCTGCCCCTTGTTTAGCTGAGTCCACAGGCAGTTCCAAGATGCTTCTTAAGGCACAAGGTACCCTCACTACAGTGCAGGTTTGTGTCTTGTCTGTGTGATCTGTGGTTTAAAAAAAAAAAGCTGTAAAGCACTGCTGTGTGCTGTGCCATCCAGTGAAGATGGGATGGGAAGCTTAAACTTGTTGGGGCAGGTGATTTGAACATGAGGAGTCTTCAGCTCTGTGCAGGGTAACACTGAAGTGTTAACAAGTGCTAAGTCTGGCTTTTTTTCTCTGCCAGACTGAGGATAATTGCAGATTCCTGGGTGCTGAGTGGTGTGCAGGCGCATTGCGGAGTAGGACGCCAGGAATGCAGAGCACAAGGGCTTTGCTCTTGGCCTAAGGAGCTCATCAGCTCTGGAGATTACTTTGTATGGGAGCCACATTGTGCCTTGGTAGAAGCCACAGAAAATTGCTGGGAGGAGGTTAAGTTCGGCACTGAGCTTGCTCCCAGAAACCCTGTTATCAGGTGGTAGGAGTCAACTGATTTTAGCTTAGGAGCAGAGGGTTTCAAGGCCTGGAGCCTGGCAGGCAGTTTCTGTCACCTGCCCTGCTCGCACCCAGTGTTCGCCTGCAGCCCAGTGTCTCCTGCAGCAGCAGGGTGGGTGCCGAGCAGCTGGTTGTTTTTGGTACAGTGTAGAGGTGGTAATCCTAGACTGCAGCACTTTGATTGATCAAACCGAAAAACATGTGGTTTCTCTTCGCTGGGTTGTGCTTTCATCAGATAAGCGAGCTGATCTGACTTGCCTTCCAACTGCAGGATGTTGGACAGTAATACGAGAAAATAGGTGGGGAGAGGTGGCGGGGGCTGTGTGGCTGTGCTGCCTGCTCCTGTGTCACTGGGATCTGGTGTTGGCTGCAGTTTAGCATTGGGCTTTAATGTTTGCCTTTGGTTGTCGGTGAACTACAGGATGACAAAACCAGTTGTGAATTCCTAGATTTCTTCTAAAACTTGTTGAATGTATTATCCTGTAATACTTAGAGCTAGTGCTTGACAGCTGAAAAAAGGAAAATGTATTTTCAGCCTGTATACACTTCGGGTCTCTCCCTGTTTCACTCTGGGTGCTATTAACACGTCATAAGAAGGTAGTCAAAACACGCTTGCATTTTGTCTGCCACTTACCTGTGACTTCCCTGGAGGCTGTTTTCTGGAAAACATCCAGTGTTTCTTGGAAGCAGGTTTCTGCTTCTTGGAAATGTGACACTTAATCCTTCCCCTCTAAAATTATTTTTGATGGACTGACAGTGGACCTTGCTGCTGGAAAGGCTCTGCTTTCTAAGAGACGCTTGGTTGGACTCCTCAGGACTGTGTGTTCCAACAGTTTGACTGTTGGTCTGAGTATAAAAGCATAGAACACCCTCAGTTGGAAGGGACCTGTAAGAGCCATCGAGTCCAGCGCCTGGCCCCATGCAGGAATAAGTGGCTTTACATGAATTGTTTACTCCAAGTTAGTGTAAGGTAACTTAGATGGACTGTTTTAGTGTTCTTCTGCATCTGAAAGTAAACTTACAAAGTGATCAGACTCTTCTGTAAAGTAATTTGGGACTGGTTAGGCTGATGTGCTAAACATCTTTTTTTGTTTAAGGTACTGGAAAACTAGCCTCTCCTCTCAAGAAGGACTGAATTCTTGACTGCTCTGTATTCTAATGCTATGCTCTGTATTGGCTTACATGGGGATGTTTAAGTGGGGCAAGATAACTATTTTCCTAGCCTACAGTGTAATCTAAGAATGTGGTTAACCTTGTGTGTGGCCATGCTTCTGAATTCCCAGTATTGTTCTGCCCGCTCCTTGTAGCGCAGAGTAAAACAATGAATCCCTCAACCTTTGGAGGAATTCTGTTTTCACTTTGCCCCTTGGAAATAGACTCTGTGGGACCTGAACAAGAGCCTGTAGGGTTTAGGTCAGAAACAGATGCTGACAAGGGCATCAGAGAGAAACGGTATGTTGGAGGTGATGCTGATGTGAATGGATCTCTACTTCACTGTAATGTTCTCCCAGGTCTCTGCCACCAGCATCAGGTGTACCTGTGTGTGGACTTGTCATCCTTCACTGCCTGATGCGGTACACAGCTCACAGACATGGTATCTGGCCTGTAAGTAATGAAAGGAGAATGCAGAGCTCAGAGACATGGGTTTGGCTCTGTTTGGGCTTGGTACCAGTGGGTGTGAAGAGCCTGGCCCACCAGTTGCTGCGTACTAAGCATCAACCCTGTCTTTGGCTCTTGAAGAGGCAGCCAGACTTTCTGTAGAGAAACCTTTAGGCTCCTGAGAGATTTTCTTGCTATTTGTATGTGCCTCCAGTAGTGCTGTGGCTCTGTTCCAGGGCAACTGCCTGTGGGATGGGCTGTCCTCTCTGGACAGATGCACCAAGGCAGTGATGGAGGCACATGGTAGGTAGGGGTAGGTGAGGATTTGTTGCTGCTGTCTGCTTGGACTTGGCAAGAAAAGCAGAATAAGATGTTCCAAAAGCACCTGTGCTGGAGGAAGGAAACATTGTTTGGGATTCTTTCCCCCCCAGCAGTTAACACTCAGCTACACAATCTATGTAAAAAGGCTTAGGGAAGGCGCTGGCCATCCCTGTACGAAGATCCATGTAGTCCTTGTTACAGGTTTCACAGTACTGTACTACTCACGTGGCTAAGTCCACTGCAGGCTGAATCTGTGCTAACAGTAGAGAGGAACAAATACATGCCCTCTCTTATGGTGTTTTGGGAAATGAGTAGCAGTTTTCATGAGAAAAGTACATGTGAAGCCTGCAGTAGATGCTCTTTATTTTTTTTTCTTGCCTGCTGCAGTTGTGGTAGAAGTGGTAAGGACCCAACCCTGTAACGGTTGCCTGGGTGGGGTGCGTTGGGGTGAGCTGCTCTCACTCCTCCCAGGACCTTGATGGTGGGTTCAGAGTTGAGTCAACTGAGTTCTGTCATTATCGCTTCAGTGGGCTGAGCAAGCTCTGCCTGTTCATGGGGATTAATGCAATGAAGCTCCAGAGGGATTTCTTCCTTGCAGCTTGCTTTTGCTTGGTACAGATTTTATTCTTCTCTACCCACAATAAAAAAAAAAGCCTGTGGTTCGCACTCCTGCCTGTTCACATTCCTCCTGAGTATCCTGTAACTTAATAGGGAAGACACTTCCTTCTGCATTGTTAGGAGCTAAATCCAAGATCCTGTAGTTGAAGACCTTACAGTGAGTTTGTTTTATCATAACCAGATGGTTCTCTGGACTATAACACTGTCTCTGAGCTTTCTTCAGCTTTGTCACTCTCTACAACTAACGTTGAATGTCCACATAACATCTGGTACATCGTAGTAAGGAATGAATCTGCTGCAGTGGGCTTAATGGCTTACAATTCCTAATGCAAAACACTGTTGTGCTGTAAGTTGGAAGAGTTTAACATCTGTAGTACGATGCTAGCAAAGTAGAAGCAAGACATTGCATATGTGTTGCAGTGGTAATACTCATGGCCCTTACAAGAATGGAAACAGCTATTTTTTTTTTTTTTTTGGCTAGGAAAAACAAGCGAGGCCACTTCAAACAGCAGCCAGATGTGGTCTTGCCCAAGTTCCTGGGGAAGCCTTGTGCTGACTGACGCAGCAGCAGATGTTCTCCTGCCCTGGAGCTGCCTGGGGGTGGGCAGGGGCTGGAGCAGCAGAATCCGGTCCCTGCTGGTGTGGTGGAGTGGAGTGGCTTGGGCTTCATGCTGGTGCTGCCCTTGGAACAAAGCAGCCATAGCTCTCTAGCAAACCAAACCGTCTGAGGAGAATGATCTTTCATTACTGTACGGTCTTCTTGTTGATGGGGTGCTTTCTCTGAGTTTTTTGGGTAGTGATCCTCTACTGTTCCCTACAGCTTAAAGAAGCAGACAGCTCATCTAGTGGGGAGGAACTAGTCCATGCTGAAGTCAAACTCTTACTTTAAAGCGTAAGTTATTCCAGTGTATCACTGGCCTACAGAAAATAACTGAAATACAGCAGACTGTGGTGGTCAGCCTGCAGGTTGCTGGTGGTGTGGCTTTGAATGCCCAGGTAGGGAGCACTCTTGCAAAGGGACAAGCAGTTTCTCCTAATAGCAGTGAGAGGCTGCGCAAGCTCCACTGGCAGCACTACCAAAGTAATAGCATGAAAATGGCTGCAGGCTGTGGTGACATCATGAGTTGCTGCTCCTTCTGCATTGCTGTACGGCAGTGGGCAAACCATGACGTATTTCTTTGTCAGAGCACCGTTGAGCTGGGCTGTGCTCCATGGCGGTGCAGCATGGCTCCCAAGGGCTGGCGCCTCTGAGGGCAAGGTGGGCATGGATGGCCCCCAAACCTGATCTTCTCCTCTTGACCCCAGACCCAGCCTTCTGCTCTGCTGGGAGGAGAGCAGCCTGTAGTGCCTGACACAGGGCAGTGGGAGCCACAGAGCAGTTCTGATGCTTAGCACCGGTTTTACTGAAGTGCTTCTGGAACTAGATCTCTTCCACTCAGACCTTCAGCTCAGGCAAGCTGGGTCAGTGCAGGCACACGCTGCCTTCTGCAGCAATCCTGGGTGTGGTGGAAGCATTTCTGTGGCTGCAGAGCAGTAACCAAAAGCTGTGAGGCCGCCCTTCCTGCTGGCTCATGGCCGGACCGTTTCCACCCGCCTCCTGCACTGAGGCCTGCAGGGCAGCTGCATGGCCTGCGCCTGGGGCGGCTGTGACCTGCTCTTGCCTGTAACCCTGTTGGCCAACCGAGCTGCTCCTGGCTGCCTGCTGCTCTTGATTAGTCTTCAGCCACCCTTGCAAGATGACAAAACCTGTGTGTATGCGTTCCTGAGACTGAATGAAAGGGCACTGGTGTGGTTGGTGGGCTTGAAGCACGCTGTAGGTGGCGGCCCATGAAGTGCCATGTAAATAAGCTTTGAAATGTTTCCTTCTGGGCGCAGTGCACAAAGCTGTGGGAGCAGACCCGCACTCTGAGTAAACATCCATGATATGTGAATCTGAAGGTTATTCAAACACAGAAGAGGAAATACTGTTCCCTGTGGCTAGATGCTAACACGCCCTACTATTCTTCCTTTACTTGGTGTAATTAACTTCTGTACATCCCCTTTTCTAACAAAAATCTTGTAGCAGTCACTGCAGCACGATTTTGGTGGACTTCTGAGACCAGTCCTTGTGTGTCTGAGAGCCAAAACCCTGATGTGCACCTTGGAACATACCTTTAGCCTTCCCTTTGTCACAAGGCATGTGTACTTGCTCCTGCTGTGTGCAGCAGGTCCCTGGGCTCAGGCAGTGGGAGCAAAGTGCCCAAGCTGCGGCTGCCCTGTAGGGTCCTGCACATGGCTGTGGTGCATCACCCTGGCTGGGAAGGGGTGTGATGACAAACATGCCTTGCAGACAAAAGGTGATCTTGGGTTAACCAGACTTATGACTCTTTCTGTGAAATGGGGAACACTGGCTTGCTGAACAGCATTGGTGCCAAACTGTCATCTTGACCGTGCAAGGGGCTGTAAAGTGAAGTAACACTCAAACTGTAGATTTTTGCAGGGTTTCCTTCTTTGCAAGGCTCTGTAACTGAGTTTATAGATTTCCCACGTAATCCATGGCCCGATACTTCTGAGTCTGCTCTAAAACACTGAATTGAATGATCTTTGCATTAATCTGAGTTGTTCCAGAAAAGTGAGCTTCATTGCAAGAGCTAGGAGCAGGACTGCTGTTGGATGTTCAACATAGGTAAACTGTGACTTGGATGAGCCTGTTCCAACACCTGGGTACTTCTGCAGAGCTGCTGCTTGTTGCAGTACCTGTTAGTCACAGTGGTTCTCTGTCACTCTTACAGACACGGTTTGTTTTCAAATTCCCCTGTGGGGGAAGTGTTGGTGTCTGAGCAGACCTAACATACCGACTGTGGGAAGACCGGGATGCTAATCGCATTGTTTCGGCTCTGTTCTGGCTGTTGAATAACTGTAGCTGCATGCAAATATCTGATAGCTTATGTAACTGCTTGAACAAAATCGATGATCTAATTAAAAGTCAAATAGAAACAACTTTGGTTGTATCTGAGGATTACTTTCAGTAATTCTTTTAGGCTTGGGGTGAAAATGCAGCTATAAAGAAAAACTAGGCTGTTGACTGCGAGGGAAAATGTGGTGACTCTTACAGGAGCGTGAACTTCCAGTGCCATAGCCTGAGCTCAGTGCTGGATGCTGTGACTTCTGGATGTCAGAACAAATGCATGAAAGCTGTTGGTCTGGAACTCAAGGGACCTCTGTAGTAGCGCAAGTCTATGGTCCCAACTCATGAGTGGCTGATCTTCTCAGTGTGGGTGTGTAGGCTACCACCAGAATTATATGAAGCTTGCCAGCCATGGACTTGTTGGCTTCTGCCGTCTGAGAACTTCTAAAACCTGCCTTGTGGGGATCCTGCTGTGCAGAAGTAGCTCAAAGTGCCTGGGTTAGTCTGAAGGTCTCTGCTGAATGGCCAAAATGGGTCATGGTGAATCTTGCTGAAGTACTCATAGCCTCGAGTGGATGGAGAAGTGACTTTCTGTTCCTTATGGGACTCAGGCTAGGTGATGGGAACTACCTGTGCTGCATCTTGCCCTCGGACAAAACCTGGGTAAGGATAACTGGGGAGCCTGTGACTGGTCTATGCTGTGCTCATATTGATGTACTGCCCCAGAAGACCAACATGAGTGTCTGGGGATAACTGTACATCTGAGAAACTGTGCCTGGGTCATCTCCAAAGAATGCAGAGAACTATTCCCTTCCTACAGGCAGAAAACAAAGCCTGTATGTGAAAAGGAAGTTGGTGAGCGCTAACGCTGTGCTGGGTATGGAAACTCCTAGCCACTTGTGTGGGCGTGAGCTTTGTGGTCATTGTGCAGCCCTGTGGTATCTAGTGCTGTTAGAAATGAATAATTAGACACTCTTAGCTGAGTACACAGTGTGCATGCTGGACAACTGAATGGCTGCATCAATTAGGAGTGGTATACAAGAGAAGTCCTACTGCTCATCAGTACAGCTGCTACCCCAGAAGCACAGGTTATGTTCCTGACCTAACCTAGCAGTAAGCAAGAGTGAGGATTTCCAGCTCAATCCAGCTGCCAAAAGTAGAGTGAAGTCTCTGTGGTGGACTACAAAACCAGGCTATTGAGGATTGCTATGGTCTTGGCTGCTGTGTGCCCTAGTGCTCCCCAGAGCTGTACAGAAGCAGCTCAGCTAACAGCTTTCTGGTAAGAGTTTTTTCCACCCAAAAAGAAGCAGGAAAAGTCTGAGATTTTCTTCCGATGGTCTAGATTCTCCTCTAGTATATAGGGGTTAAAAAAAAAAAAAGGCACCATTTATGTTTTTCACTCAGCTCACTGCCGCTTTAAGGGCTGGGTGGCACGGCCCTGACCCTGGTGCTGTCACAGCCAGATGATTAGTGGCTGCTCAGTGAGCATTAGTGAACAAGCTAACGACTTGCAGACATTTACAGAGACAGGAGCATGTGGGACTCCTGAGGAAGGATATTGCAGAGACCTTGTCCCAAAGAATTAACCCTGTCACCACCAGCACCCTCACTTTCTGTGAGCTTTGGCACGTGAGGAGTCTATCACAAAGAAATGTGTATATGTACTCAAAGGGTGTATTCCTAGACTTTTACCAAGGTGTGGCACAGAGCAGTGTGGCATGTTAACCAAAATGTGTGCCACTTCTATTTTATAAAACAGTCCTTCCCTGTCCCTCAATACATGTGGTATTGGCAATGCCACGAGGCAGGGTGCTGGTGCCGTACTCTGGGTGAAGGGTGGTTGGCTGCTATGGCTGAGCATCCCCTGGATGCAGCTGTGACATTGCCTCACTCCCAGCCGAGGGGCTTCCAGATCCCCCCGGTGCACTGTGGGAGTGATGGGAACTTAAAAATGACAGTCCTCCAGAAATGAGGATTCAGCCTAGAAAGAGCTTTGTGTGGGGAGGTGGTTTGGAGCATCCTGTGAGGGTCCCACGAGTGGCTCGCTCTGCGATGCAGGCAGGCACCAGAGCCCCAGACTTGGTCCTTGTGTCATCACACGGTTGTTTTCTTGCTCTGGAATAAGAGCTGTGCCTGCTCAGTGCTGCCTCTCGGAGCCCTTGAGCTCCTGGCTGCTGAGTCTGCAGGAGTGCATGACCCAGGATCAGGGCACGGCATGGGGTAAGCTTCTGCAGGACAGACCTTCTCTGCATGGTGTTTGTGCAAAGCAGTGATTAGCTGTGGGACTGAGGCTTGCCTTATTCTTTGGTGCTGCTGAACAGGTAAAACACCAATTTGGCAGCTGAGGCCACAGCACCAGGGGCAGCAGATGTGAGTGAGATGCTGCTGGCTCTGTCCCAGGGAAAAGCTGAGGTGTGTGGGGTTTCTGAGTAAAGCTCTGCCCAGCACCTGTGGCTGAGCCAGAGAACCCCCTGGAGCCAGTGACAGAAAAGTCTGCCTCAATACATCTGCCTTACATGTTGCTATGGTATCACAGCATAGCATAGCGCTGAACTCAGTATTTAAAAATGAAGTAATACCATTTCTGATATAGCCTAGCTTCAGATACTTGCTCTATACAATTAACAGTTTTTTTTTAATTAGAAGGAGGGAAAACTGAACTGCTGCAGCTATTGGTTGAAAACGCTGCCTAAGGCAGGGGAAGCTTAAATATTTTAATTAACGAACTTTATTACTTAAACATAGGCTACAGAATATTTCATGCTCTGTCTGTAAAGAAAGAGGGCTCCTGAAGCAGAAACCTGGGCAGCAGATGTATTCAAGCTCAAGCATTAAAATGAAGAGGAGCAGCCCAGTCCCCATCTATAGGAGAAATACCCCTGGGATTTTTGCTCTGTCTGAAGGGAGGTAACAGTGAGGCATACTGCTAAATGTTTTTTATGGTGGAACTGATAAGGAGCAAGGTGGCTTAACATGGCACCTAACCTGGTAGTCTTCTGGGTAGCTGTAAGGGGTATGGTCACGGGTGCCTCCGTCTGAATGCCAAAAGCACAGACTGGTCTGTGCAGGCTAGGCTGGACTTGCTTGTCTGGATTGGTGTGCCATTAATCTGTTCTTGGATAACTTGGAATTGGTCCCTGGGAGCTGATGGCTGCTTAAATAGCAAAGCTGTGTGTGCATGTGCAGAAATGCTAATGATAGATAGACTCTGGGGTGGAGATGTGCTGTGGGACGTGCGGTGACTGTCTCTGGGCATAAATCTTATTCCTGATTGAGCTTGTCTTTAGTGCTTCTGATAGGTGTGAAATGAGGAGGTGGTACAGAAGGAGGTTGCAGAGCGGAGTGGCTGCAATTGTTCTGGCTCTAGTGACATTGCCCCTAAAGCCAGTGCTTCATTTTTCTGTATTGTGTTAGGAATGCAAAATGCAGTTGGCTTGCAAATGTGAACGATGTGAGGCTGCAAGTGGAAAAACTAGGTCCCGTGGCTGGGTAACTGGCTGCACCCTGTTCAGTCAGTGTGTATGTGGCAGAGTGCTGTCCCTGGAGGCCATGCAGAGAGCTTGCAAAGTTTGGAAGGGTTTGTATGAAGCATTTCGTCAAAAGGCTCCAAGTCCAATCTCTGGAGAAGAAAGGTGGTAGCCCTGCGAGCTGGCTGAGAAGTGCTGTTAGCAGCCAGAGCCCATCATGCCTGAGCAGCTTCCAACAAAGCTGGGTGAGGCTGGCTGTATCAGAGCAGAGCTCCTGCCGCCTGCAAGGAGTGGGTGTGCTGCCTGCAGAGGGGGGCAGGAGGATGGTCCTGGGCACAGGGTGGGAAGCAGTGCTGTGATGGCTGGCTGCTTGGGGTGATGCTTGTGCATCTGTGCATCCTAAAGCTTGGCTGTGCAGTGAGCACGGACGGTGACGGAGTGCTGGGAAGCGTGGGTGAGAGGGTATGCGCTCTGCACAGGCACGTGTCGTGCAGCTGTGGTTAATGTGTGCTGAAGCTGTGCCATTAATCCCATCTGGCCCTTCTTAAGGTGCTTGGAGACCACCCATGTGACTGTGCCTCTCTGCAGAGCTGCCACTGCCCTCCTGCTTCTGAGTGCTTCTCTCACAGGGGGACTGTCCGATAAGCAGCTGCCACCACTGGGTGAATTACATGGGCCTAGTCCTTGCGTGAGCAGCTTGTCACTGGAACATCTTAAACACGATATTCTCCTGTGCGGGATGATGAGTACTCTGTATAGTGAGGATCTGATTGTGTTAGAGGTGAATTAATCTTTCCTATTGCTTTTTGAGGAAATGTTAAGGCAGGGACCGCTGACTTCGTGATAAGTTCTGCAGTAAGCTTATCACAAAGCTGCAGACAGCTATAGAGAATCTGTTACAGGGTTTCTGGGCTTAAATACTTAAAAAAAACAAACAAACAAAAAAAAAAAAAAAAAAAAAAAACCCTTAGAGCAGTGCTGTTAGGTGCTCAATATCAGAGAGAAAGACTTGGACAAACCACAAATCCTTTCAGAAGCTGAAATAACTGTTGGGATATCTTCTGATGTGTTACCAGCCCAGGACTGCAGAGCATGCTCCAATCTTAAGCTGTTTGGTGCTACAGCATGGTGCAGAGATTGCAGCCCTGCATGGCCCAACCATGAATGGGGATTGCCTTCAAGCGGCCCTGTGTCTTTGCAGTGATTCTGGTTTCAGATGGAAAAATTGAATCTCAATGTATATTGTGGCCAAGGATTTCCCCAAACAGTAATCATTTTTGATAATTTCCGATGTGTTGGTTTTGGCTTCAGAAACTCCATCCAAGCAGCCTTCATGGCTGGTGTCTGCTATGCAGAAGGCATTAGATGGCCCTATCTGAATGGGCTCATTTATCTCTGCGGAGCTTTACGCTCTGTTTCTTACAGCCATCTTGAGCTACTCCCAGTGTGAGTAAATGTGCTCCTCAGTAAAGCAGAGGTCACCCTGGCATCTCAAAGCTTCTGCAGCACATGTGATTGCTTGGCCTCACTGCTCTTGGGGATAGTGCCAGAAGTGCTGGCAGCATGGTACCCAAGGTGTAGAGTGGGAGAAGGAAGGTGAAATGATGCAGGTGGGGCCAATTCCATTTTTGTCTCCAGCGCACACTGATGTCTGATGGTGGAGTTGCTGGCTGATCCCCCTTACGTTGACCTTTGTGACCCCAGTAATTTAAGACAAGACAATGATAAAGACTTGTCACATGCCTTTCTGATGGTCCCTGGAAGGTCTCTGCAAGAACTGGTAAAGTTTTTAGCCGTGCTGCAACCCACAATGGACAGGTGAGGTTTAGGGCTACTTTAATCCAGTGATGGTTACAGTGCTCTCACTCTTCAGTGCTTTTGTTCTGTTACACTTGCAGGAATGTGACTCCACAGCTACTTTTATCAGTGCAGTCTTGCTGATCAAGGCTTGGTTTTCTAGTTGTGTGGGCACAGGATGTGTTGCGAGAAGGCACTTTTTTGTTTGCATGCAACAACATCCTCCAGTTTATCAGACTCCTAAACAAGTATTTCTTGCATTTGACTGAAGTTTTCATATCTCACTTCAGATATAACCACACTCCTCTGAATCGGGTAGCGATGTTGCTGACCCGCTGTGATGAGAATGCAAAGGCTCACTGTGCTGCAGCAGCGTTGCTGACCTGATGAGGGTCATTCCCCTTCACCGTCCTGTGCCAGAGGAGGGAAGTGTAGTTGCTTAGTTTCAAAAGCAGAGGCAAGCATTTCTCATGGCTGTCTCAGCAGGATGTGGCAGAGTCAAGAGAATGCCTTTCTTCTCGCCCCCCTCCTTTCACCATTTAGCAGAAATCCACTTTCCAGCATACTTGTTCCCAAAGCTCAGGGACTTTCCTCTACATATAATTCCCAAATGACTAATTATCCTTTGATGGCTTGCTCTCATCATCCTTCCGGCCTCCTGGTGCTTCCCTGCTGGTGTGGGGACGTGATCCCGTGCTTCCCACAGCTTTCCCGGGCCTTTCTCAGAATTGTAGGGGTCTCATATGAGTCCCAGCCTCTCATATGAGATCCCTCAGCCTCTCATCATCTGGGAGATGCTCCAGGCTCTTAATCTCTGTGGCCCTCCACTGGACTGTCTCAGCAGTTCCCTGTCTTTCTTGAACTGAGGAGCCCAGAACTGCATCTGTTCCAGATGTGGCCTTGCCAGGGCAGAGCAGAGGGGAGGATCACCATCCTCAAGCTGTTGGCCATGCTCTTCTTCCAGGATACCACTGGCCTTCTTGGCCACTAGGGCACCCTGCTGGCTGCTAGGGCACAGGTCTCCAGTGGGCTAAGTGTGGCCACTCACTGTGTGAAGCTGACCTGTAACCGGGGCCTGCCATATGCATCCTCACCACATGCTGGAACATCCTCAGTGGAAAAAGCCTTTGGTCTCTGTTGCATGGTGCAGCATGAAGGGCTGCTGGCACCTGCAGCCACACTTTGCTCATTTCTCTACCCCGAAAGCAGAGCTCTACTGTTGAGGGCACACAGCAGTGTGTCCGTGTCCCTGTTGAAGGCGAGTGGGAGCCGCGGTGGCCTGGCCAGCACCGGATGAGCTCAGCAGCGGGGAATGCGCTTTGTTTGCGCGCGGGGCCGGTTGTCTGGGGGTTTTGGTGGTGATGTCATGGCCTGCAGCAGGCCCGCTTCCCATCGGCAATCCTGGGAGCTGCGGGGGGCTCGCAGGAGCTGGTGGCGTCGGGCTGGGGCATGGAGCATGGTGGTGTAGAGGGCTGGGACTGGTGTGCTGCCTCACGGGGCTGGCAGCAAACAAAGTAGCACTTGTGGAAGCTCGCTGGGGCAGGGAGGCTGTACATTCACACTGACTTCTTTTTCCTGAAAAGGAAAATAATAATTAGCGTGGTGTTCCTGTGCACTGCCTGGTGGCTGGGTATCTGCATCCATGGTTCTGCAGCAGCAAACCAGGACTTCCTTGGCAGAGGGCAGCTGAATCTTAAACAGCTGGTGTGAATGGTAACTCTTACCCTTTGCACTGCATCCTTGCTCTTCCCTGAGGTGTGCAGGCATCACCGAGCTCTCCTTTTTCCCTGCGTGTCCTTCCCATGCTGGGACACTGTTGTGGCAGTGCTGCTGAGCCCAGGTGTCTCTGATGCCCTCTCTTTCTGCAAGAGCTCCCATGGCAGAGCTGTCCCCAGGGAGCACTCACTGCAAGAGTCAAAAGGGTGTGCACGAGCAGGAAGAGCCACAGGCAACAGCCACATGTCAGATCAGCATGTTTAACTTGTCTGTAGCTTGGTATATGGCTCTTAAGGCAACAGGAGCCCTGTATCAGTCTGAGTGAGAGCAGGAAGGGATTTGATCATGAGCCACCTGTGGTCTGACTTTTTTCCTCCGCTCTTGCCCTAGCAGTTCCCAACTCTGAAATTCCTGACTTCTCCTTCCAACCACATTGGGTTTCCACTTGCTTTTGGAGAAACTGGGCTGGTGGCAGTTGTACTGCCAGCTTAAGCTCCCCTCTTGTTGCGCCTTACTCTTCTGCGTGTGTTAAGTGGGCATTGCTAAGTAGGTGCCCATTAAGAAGTTGGGCAGAACTATTTTAATGAGCGTTTTGCTCCTCAGAGCCCCATTGGTTTGATTCTTTCTGTATTTAAAGGCCTTTTTTTTCCCAAGCTTGCGCTGAAGGGGCTGAATTTGACCTTATTTTTACAGTTGCCTGTTGTACCTCCTGAGAGTTCCTTCTGAGAGGCCCAGCAGGCATGCAGTACAGGGGGATGGATGTGATAGCTGCCTAAGGTCTTTGACTGTGCTGGATGGTTTCAAATCCAATTAAAGTTTAAAAAAAACACATTATTGAACCCCCTGAATTATAAGGTTTAATCTCCTGATTTCTAAAATGTCAGATTCCTCTGAGGGGCTCAAATTTCTTAATAGCTGATTACATGGGTAGGCAGAGAAGAAAATGGTTTCCCTCCTCTTGCAAAAAACCACTACTTTTCCATCCTTCTGCCTGTGTCCAGATCAGACTGTTTACAGTTCTCCAGTGTAATGCCACCCTTCTCAGAAAAATCCTTGTTAGGAAGGAGTTACAGAACTTTTTACAAAGCTTGGTGGAGCTGATGTGTTCACTTACACTTCCTGAAGGTGCAGATGATGCTCTGGGGCTTGTTAGCAAAGCTGACCTCTGGCAGCATCTGTGCTGTGACTTAGCATGATGCAGAGCCTCGGCTGGTGTTCAGGTGAGCTGGATGCAGAGAAACACTTCTGTGGGTCACAGCATAAGCTGCAAACATGGCTGAGATGCAGTCAGTCTGGAGTGTGTTGCCATTAGAGGCTACCAGGTTATGGCTACGAATCCAAGAACCTGGCTGGAATTCAGCTATCCTGGTGCCAACTACGTGCAGGGAGCACAGCTTGTGCTTTCCCTGGGTGAGCTGACTGCGCACGTCCAGATGACAAGCTATGTGCTGAGCTCTGAGAAGCTGCGAGGTAGACCTGAGCTTAAGGGGTCATTGAAGGAAACAATTGAAGTATGTTCTCAAAGCACAGAGGAACCTGTGTAATTGATTTAAAGACATACTATCCCTACAGAGGATGTTGCTAATGTCTTTAGCAGGCACAGTAAGCCTGTGAACACATACTGTATGCTTCGGCAAAGAATTTCCTTAGCTTGCTCATCTTAGACAGCTCCATCTCATCTGCATACTACTTCTGTTTGGCATGTACAAACAATGTGGAGAAGGGCTTTGAAAGAGCTTGGTTCAATGTGAGGTTTAGTTGTTGCAGAATATAAAGCCTTTATGAGTGCTTCACTTTTGATCCCCCTACAATTACTGTAACTATTCAATGCTAGATGAAATAATTAGAGATGGGAAAGAACTCATAAGCCTCAAGATAGCAGTGCTTAGAATAAGTGATTTGTAACTGAGATGAACTTTGCACTGTACAAGTTCCTTCTGTGTCTGGAAACGTGAAGAAAGTGCTGTTATTGGACCACACCTTTGTTTTTTATTAAGGGCCATATATTTTGAGTTTGTCATCTTCTTCCACGTAAGGCATCACATTGAGTTGTAAATGAGACCAACATGAAGACTGGAGAGAGCGAGTGCTTTTTAGAAGAGCTGGAAGTGAAGATTAGTCCGAGCTGTCACAGAGCTTTCACATCTGAAGGTGGAATGTATGAGATGACTTTGCTCAGACTGATCGAGTGGCTGCAGCCGTAGCTAAGAAACAGCTTTAAAAAAAATTCAGTACTCAGAAGTGCTTTTTCAGTCCTTCGTTTGTTTCACAGGACTTAGCACAGTCTGTATTACAGCTCAGTTTAGTAAGGAAGCTGTCTGCTGTGGTAGCTTATCTTGTTTCCACTAATTGTCCAACAGAAAATGACTTGCAATCCTACTGTGGGGCAGAGTTCAAGGAACCTTGCCACAGCTAGTGTAGTACTTGTGCTTAATCTCAACCTAAGGCAGACTTACACATAAGCAAAATATAGTATTCCAAGGCTCGCTTGTAACACTAGGGCTTTTTTGATTTGTGGAATAATTTCTCAAAGAGACTGTTGAAGGTCATATTCTCCAAGGCAAGTACTTACTAGGTTCAGCTCGTTCAGATTGCTCAAGGCAGTGTCTGCTGGAGTTCGAACATACCTGATGATGGAGATGTTACAGCCTCTCTGGGCTTCTGCTCCAATGTGCAACAGTCCTCATGGAGAAGACTTTTTCCCTTTTTCCTGGAAATCTGCTTGGAATTTTCCGTGTTGTTGTGACTTGGAAATTTTTAAAGTAGAGGAGTGAGGGGCCTCTTAGGCTGCATGTGGGATGATTTATTATTTTGATTTATTAACACTATTATGATTATTTTTAACTCTGAAAACCATCTTTCTTCTAGTATGAAGCTGACTGAAATAATGAATGTGTGCTGGGCTAGGAAAAACCCTGAGACGGGCAAGGGAAGCTGTTGTGAAAGATACATAAGAACACAAGAATTTCACTTGAAGGACTCACTCTTGAAATAAAGCAATAATTATTTTTATAGCTCTGAAGAAGCTTAGAATACAATTGTAATTTGTCCAAGGCGCTTAGTTTAAAGGCAGAAGATGTTGAATGTTCTTAGTCATGGGTATTGTGACTTAAAAGCCTGAAGACAACCCTTAGTTAAAGAGCCAAGATGAAGTGGGAAATCTTGGTATCCTGCTTGCTGTGGTGCACAACTTCAGGTGAAGTTCAGAGGTCTCCACTGGAATAGGTGAATTTGCAAGCTTCAGATCAAGGCCAGGTTTCAACTTTGACTCTTTCTGTCAGGGCAGCTGCAAGTATGAACACAGAGCATCAAGCTTTGCAGCCTTGGCAGTTTTCCACGTGAGAGGTTGGGTTGTGAAGTGTGCTGTTGCCGAAGCTTTAAAAATGGCACGTTCGTCTCCAGACGGTCACATTAGAGCCAGCATCGTAACTTGTTTGAGCCTCAAAACTAGGCACCGTAATGCCTTCCTCTGCACTCTAAAGAGTGCAGTGTTAACATGTCCAAGTGTAACATATCATATTAATATTTAGTATAGAGCAACAATTATAAATCAGCTCAAGCAGTTAAAACTTGGTTCTGTTTCAGCACTGAAATTGGTGTGTACTGCAGTCCTATGGAATCTCCATAATCCATTTTTTGGGCTAGTTGCCACTTAGTTAATAGGATAATAAAAGGGTCAGAATTACAATCTAGACTCTGAGGTGTGATGGGGGAAGCAAACTAGCTCTGGTTTGGTCTGTTTTCCTCTTTACCCTACCAGGCAGCCACTTAAAACCTAATAGCTGACTAAGAAGCAGGATACTCCTACATAAAAATTAATGTCGTAGGCTATATATAGGCTTTTTTCTTTTCTTTAACAGAAGAGTGAGTGCTTGAGCTGTTCTGCAGAACCAACACCGGCACTGAACAAGCAAGTTGTGCTGGCAGCCATCCCATAGCACTCGGCCTTACTGACGCACTGAGCGCAGTGCTGGGCCACGTGCTGGCTGCTGCAGGCTGGCTTCAGTGCGCCATGCAGGCCGCAGGGCTTGCACCTTGGAGCTAGGCTGTATGCTGCTTGGAGGCCACAGGAAAAACAAACAAAAAAACATGCTATAAGCTACTCCTTTGGGTGCTCTGATGACACTTTTGAATTTCGTTGTCTGTTTGCTGCTGGGCTCAAGTCCTCACAAGCTCAAAAACAGACATCTCCCACCAGCTCCGGTGAGCAAGCGCTTGGTGCTGTGCATGTGGGTGGCCCTTGCGGATGTTCGCTGAGGCTTCATAATGTGAATTAAGTGCAGAGAGGGCTCCTTACTTCAGTCTGTGGGAACACCTGTCTCTCACGCCCTAAAAGCGTACTTAAACTCATTTGTTGCAACCAGTGTCTGATGTGAGGGAGTGTATAACCTAAAATACCAAGCTCTCATCATTAAGATGGGGAAAGGCCTTCAAGATCACGAAGTCCAACAGTCAACCTGTCCCTACCATGTGCATTCATAGAATCATTAAGATTGGGAAAGACCTCCAAGATCATCAAGTCCAACCTCAACCCATCTCCACCATGTCCACTAAACCACGGCCCTCATTGCTACACCTCCACATTTCTTGAACACTTCCAGGGACGGAGACTCCACCACTTTCCTTCCTATTCCAGAGCCCTGCCACTCTTCCTGAGAATAATTTATTTTTTTTTTAATATCCAACCTGAACCTTCCTTGGTGCAACTTAAGACCATTAGTTCTTGTCTTATCTCTGATACCTGAGAGCAGAGACTGACCCAGGACCTCATGAATATGGTGTAAATCTTCCCATTTTTGTTGCAGATTGAAAAGCAGACAATTTATTCCAGTCTGCCTAATTCATCAGACTTTGCTGATGGTGGAAGTGTGTGCTGGAGGGGCTGTGTGGTTGCATTGTGCCCCCGAAGCAGTGACTGCAGTAAATGTGCATCTCCATGCTGTAGACTTACCACAAGCTTCAGAGGAGTAATCAAAAGAACATGGTTTAAAAGGCTCTATAAAGCTTCAAAGTGTACACTGTATGAGAAATAAGCATGACTAAAGTAGTGTTCATGGTAGGAAAGCAGTGCTGCAAGGTCTGCTGTTCATATCATCCATTTTCCAGTCTGGTACAGCCAGGAAAAGTGTCTTTAGGCAAACCAGGGAATGGGTGAATTCCACTGGAAAACTGGCCAAGCTGTGGTACATGACAGTGCCTGGAGTAATAATTGTTGGTGCTTAAGTGTAACTGGAAACATTTTTTTTCTATGTTCCAGTCTTGGATGTTTTACACTGGCAGTGTGCGCTTGGTGGAGGTGGTTTCAGGCTTGGTTGTACTGAGCTGGGTTGGTGCTGTGCCACTTGTGCAGGCCCAGCTGCTCGCTGGTCTGCTGCTCTGCATCTGGTGTTTGCATGTTAACATCAAGAGACCTCCAAGAGGACAGACACTGCATGGTCTCAGTTTGCTGTTTAAAAGGCTTCCATCAAAGCAGAGCCTTTTCTGGAGAGACAAAGCACTCCAGCAGAGCTGAGCTTTACACTGCTGCTTGGAAATGAAGCTGCTTTGGGCTAGATTCTGATTTCTTTGTGAACCTCAAAGGGTTCTTTTGAATTCTGAGGGATTTCAGAGCCCAGGCGGGCCAGCGCTGAGCTCTGGTGGAAGCTGGAAGGGATCCCTGCGGGTACTCCGTAGGGTGCTGATAAGGTCTGTCCTGCCTAGGAGTTCTTCTCCCTCCCTTCTCCCCACCCTAAAGGAGAGTAGACAAGTCCTCCTGCAAGCAGGCTTGGAAAAAATTACATCATGAGATCCCTATGCATGTCAGGAAGTGTGGAGACTGTAAGAGCAAACCGACTTCGCTAACAAAGTACCACTGCATGGACGGCATCAGCCTCAGGGAGGAAGAGCTGTCCTGCTCCTGCTGTGACCTCTTCCTGCTGCTGGGGCTGGGGTTTCCTGTGCTGCAGGAGAAGCTTTTGAGCATGGGCTCTTAACCCTGCTCTTGCGTTGTGCCCTCAAGAGGTGGTGGGGCTGGAGGAAGCAGCTCAGCTGCTGCAGTGACCACAGTACATCTGCGCTGAGACATATTTATGTGCTGTAAATATGGAAGAGGCTATTCTTTATCCTGAGTAATGTGCATGTAGCAGTGTGCTCAAGGTGACTCTGTCCCGCTGGCTTTTATCCCTGGGAATGCTGGATGGCGTTCTGAGACAAATTTATTTGTAGCACACTAAATCATTGCTGCATCCATTCTATTAAAAATGCTGATGTCAGTATAAATCCAAAGCTAAAGCTTGGAGATGTTTCTGGCATGAGGCTGCAGTGGACTGCATTGTGTTGTGAGTGGTGGTCCTGCTGTGGGATGGGTGCTGGGGCACTTGATCTGCTCCAGCCTTGGTGACTGCTTGTGCACTATGCCGAGCCAGCCAGCAAGGCTTTGGGGTGCTCCCATGCCCAGAGAAGTTGTGGATGCCACATCCCTGGAGATGCTCAAGGCCAGGTTGGATGGGATCATGGGCAGCCTGATTAAGGTCCCTTCCAACCTAAGCCATTCCGTGATTCATACGAAACATAGCTGTGCCTTCTGCTCTGGTGCAAGAGCTGCTCCCTTGCAACCTTCCAGGGAGGGATTTCCTCTGCTGAACAGCTTGCCTTTCACTTGGGGAGAGGAGCACAAGGTGCTGGGAAACAGCAGTGTTTGTGTGATGCTGTCTTTCTCTTCACAGCCGCTCATTAAAATCCAGCGGGGTTTACTCACTTTCTGGCTATCTGTTGTATGTCTCAGGCTGAATGTGAGATCAGCTACAAGCATTCAAGTCCCAGACACTTAGCATTGTTCCGTAAGATTAGTCAAAACTGATGCTTAAAAAATGCAAATAAAATCCAAGCAAAGCAAGATGTTAGCTATTCAGAAAGATAACATGCCACTCAAGGTCTGATGTTAGAGTATTATCTGCTCAGGACATACCATCCTACTGTGAAACCATGTGAATATTAAAAGCTTCATGTGAGCACTGGGTTAAAGGAGATGGCCTGTTGCTTGCTTTTCTTGGGAGCTGTATAATCACTTTTTTTTGAAAGTCAGGACCTTTGTATGTTGATAACATGACATTGAAGTATTGCTGTAGTACATGAGGTGAATAGGAGTGAGCAAAGCGTGCTCCGAACTTGCTGACTTTACCTATAAGCACTCTGAATTTGAACTGTAGGCCACCAAAGCACTGAACACATTTCATTTGCTATCTAGTGATCATTAAGATCCCTGTGTAATTATTCTGGTGGCAGTTGCTGCTCTGAATGATAAGATTGCTTGGTGCAAGGGCATCCTGAAAGGTTGCAGGATAGCCTTGGTTTGGTTGAGATCAAACAAACCAGGGTTGTTGCCTGTGGAAGTGCCTGTGGTGACCTAAGTGCTTCTCACCTGGATTACCTGGGTACAAGTGGGGAACTTAAAAATGTGCCTCTTACAGAATGGGAAATAATCAGATGTCTGTCTTTTGTCTTCCAGATAGTAAAGCCATAGTTGATGGAAACTTGAAGTTGATCCTTGGTCTGATATGGACCCTAATCCTCCACTACTCAATTTCCATGCCTGTGTGGGAGGATGAGGGTGACGATGATGCAAAGAAGCAGACCCCCAAGCAAAGGCTGCTGGGCTGGATTCAGAACAAAATCCCTTACCTTCCCATCACAAACTTCAATCAGAACTGGCAGGATGGCAAAGCACTTGGGGCTCTTGTTGACAGCTGTGCTCCAGGTAAGCCCTTTGGTCAGTGTTTCCTTGCCCCCTCTTCCTGGGGCTGCTCTGCTGTTCATAGAGGGGGAGGTTTTCAGGGCTGTACTGAAGGCGGGATCAAGGCTGTCAGGAAAACTGGAGTCCAAAGAGGCCAGCTGTGGGAAGCAGCACGTTGTAAATGATCTGGCCAAGAGAAATACTGGCCTAAAGCAGAATGTGCGATTGCACTGTTGGAGGTGTTGCATCTAAGACTTGTATTGGGTGCAAGGGACAAAGACACAAGTGCTGGCTCCCAAGTACAAGACAGACTTGTTCCCACAGCGAGTGCCAACAACCACTCAGCTTCAGGGAGCAGCAGGAGGCTTCGTGTGTCCTCCTGAGGGAGGATTGCACAGGAGTGCAGGGCAGTCAGAAGCTGCATGCTGCCTGCAACTTGAGTGTTTAGCAAGTTACAACTGTGCAGCTTAAGGCAAGCAATGTGATGAAGTGTGAAAAAGGCAGTTTCCTCACTTTCTCATAATACAGCCTTGCAAATGCAATCTGGGGTAGTGTTGCAGGCAGCTGAAATCCCTTCTTGAAATGTGCTGTAGGAGAACCACCAGAATGTAAAGGATCCCTGGGTGTATTTGTGGTGAATTTAGAGCAGCATCTTCCACAGTTTAAATGTAAAGCCGTGCACTGTGTGGCTGACCCAGAAGCTGTATGTCTTTTGTGCTGACAGGCAAGGTAGGTGGGAGGCTTTTGGAACGGGCTTTCTAATACTGAGCTGGAAGAGTCCCTGGAGGTGCTGGTTGTTGTCTGAGAAGTGTTTCAGCGAGCAGCATGCACTTGTCCCATTCAGGTTGCTCTTGCCAGGGTCCAAATGTCTTTATGGCAACATCATTACAAGTAGCTGTGTAGTTTGTACCTGGTTTCATCAGCTAGGGAAGCTTCTCTGCAGACAATGCCTAATGATGAAACTTCCTTGCAGGCCTGTGCCCTGACTGGGAGACCTGGGACCCAAGCAAGCCTGTTGACAATGCTCGCGAGGCCATGCAACAGGCGGATGACTGGCTGGGCGTGCCGCAGGTAAGGCGCTGTGGGAAGCACCGTGTGAGTTGGTTCTTACAGTGTGCTAAGACTGGGGAAAGCAGGTGAAATTTCTTAGACACTTTTGAAGGTCACAGTTTACTTAAGCAAAACTCCCTGAGAAAGGGCAAATTGTGATGAAATGTGCCCTTATATTTCAGAGCTCTGGTTATGAGGTTTTGTGTAGGGGTTTGTGTTGCCAGTGTTGCATGTATGTGGAGTGGGGAGATAGTGCACTTTTAGTGATACCTGAGTGGGTTTGTTTTGCTGCATTGGATGTTAGGAAAAATTTGTTCTCCAAAACAGTGGTGAGGCACTGGAACAGGCTGCCCAGGAAGGTGGTGGAGTCACCATCTCTGGAGGTCTTCCAGAACCATGGAGATGTGGCACTGTGAGATATGATTAGTGGACGCGGTGGGCATGGGCTGGGGTTGGGCTGGATGGTCTTAGTGGTCTTTTCCAACCTTAATGATTCTATGAATTAATTATCTGAAACAGAAACTCACTGGACTAAGAAATCACCTCCAAAGGTGACTTTTAAACAGAGGACAGTGTATTTACAGATCAGATTATTTTCATGCTGATAAAACTGAACAAAAGTGCTGGAGTCTCTGGAGCTTTTGGAGCACCTTGTGTCCTGGGGGCAGGAAAAGAAACTGTCCCAAGTCTCACTCTGTAGGCTTTGCACTCCAAGGCCATAGCACACAGCATTATGAATCCCTAGTTCTTTGGTTTCAGTTATCCCCATGCTGCTTTTCAGAGTGAGTGTGGCTGCACTGTCTTGGCTTGCCACCATTTAGCTTGTTGCAGCCTCATGAGAACCCCCTGATAATCAAAGTGCAGGAACTCCTTGCCTCCCAAACTGCACTGGGACCATAATGAGCTGCTTGATTTTCTTGCCATGAGATGATAAATGAACCAGTTTTTATCACAGAGAAATGAATGTAAGAAATCACGTTAGAGTGTGGGAGTTTTGAAACACAAGAATTTGTGCCATAGCTCTGTTTCTCTGTTGACATGCGGTATCCAAGCACTGATAACAATATATTTAATTGTGCTGTCTTTCAGGTTATTACTCCTGAGGAAATTATCCACCCTGATGTGGATGAGCACTCTGTAATGACTTACCTGTCACAGTTCCCTAAAGCCAAGCTGAAGCCAGGAGCTCCTTTAAAACCCAAACTGAATCCAAAGAAAGCAAGAGCTTATGGCAGAGGTAAGGACTCAGTAAGCTTAAGCTGTGCAGAGTATTTAACTCTTCAGAAAGCTGGGTGGAGTTTTCTGCTTATGTTGAACTCCAGGCCTACTGTAACAGACTTCAAAGTTTCACTTGTGTACTCTTGGTGTGGTGCCTAGTTTCAGAAATACATGGATATAGTCCAAAAGACACTCCTAGTTCTAACATGTGAATTCCCCAAGCTCTGAACCTGTTTTGCAAGCTGTTGGTCTTACAGTCTGCAGATGGAAGAAGTAACTAAATGGGGCTGAAACAGCGTTGGTATGAAATTTAAGCTAGCAATATTGCTGCTGATGGTCACTGATAGGGCGCTGAATGCTTCTGATGGTAAAGCACTTCTTTAAAGAGGAAAAACATCTTTCCATCTATGTGCATCTCTGAGCAGGTGCTGTGTAGAGGAGAAATCAGTTTCTCAGACCGATGGCAGATACATATTAGGATACGCTAATCCTAAATGGGTTATTTGAATTGGTCGCTTGGTAAGAATACCTTGTTTGCACATGCAGAAAGGTGCTTTGGTAACCTTTCAAACATCAAATAGTGCTGAGCTTTTACTGTAAAGACTGCATTTGCTAATTGGAATGACTCATCCATGAACATTTGTGCATTTACACATTCATATTACATTTTACATATACAATTCCTGTTACTTTTGATGTGGTTCTACTCTAGATTGGAATACAATAACAGCTAAATGAGTAACAGGCTTCTACCTTTAATGTTGTTGGGGTGTAGCAAGATGTCATTTATATGGTGTTCTTTATTCTCTCTTCCGTGTTGTTCCAGGCCTACAGCCTTTTGCTGGTCCACCAAGATTTTTAGCGTTACTGGATTTCAGAATTGGGTGTATAAGAATGTAGTGGAAAGAAACAAGACTTTCTTTAGTTTTGTTTTTTTCTCTTGGTTGTTTTTTGAACTTGAAATGTAGGTAGTTGAATGGACATGGATGCTGTCTGAGCACTGATGAGCGATTACTGTAGTCAGAAATGATTTAGCACTTTCCCTTCTTGGGGGTTTTTTCTTTGTTGGTGACTTCCTCTGCAAACTACAGTGCGTGGAGACATTTGTCAGACTGTGAATGACTGATCAACCTGCATCAGTCTGCCAGGTCTGGCTCCAATCACGTTCACACTCTTTCGAAGTCTACTTCAGTGCCCAAGAGCTCTGTAGCCATTGTAGTGGAAATTACAATGAATGAGCAGCTATTGAAAGATGAATGTTTTCCCTATTAAATGCCAAAATTGAGTCATTGAGTATAAATGACAGTTCTGACTGCTGACGTACTTCAGGACTGGAAGGTGAATCCCGCAGCAAGGGGTCGCTGCCAAGCTGGGCAGGGTCTTTGGGGCAAGTAGATAACAGTTCTTCGTGCTTCCAGAATAAGGTAATTGTCAAACGTGAAGTTGATCAGTCTTAATTTTTTTTAGTATCATTTTTTCAAGTACTGCAGTAAGTTATTCATAACCTTCTGAAGTGAATCTTAGGTGTAGCACCCTGGATACTGCTAATTTCCTTCTGGGGCAGCTGTCTGCAGGCATAATGTGAAGTGAGCCTGCAGAGGTGTTGTACAGACCGTGAGTGACGCATGAGTTCTCATTTAATCAGCCAAAGCAGATCTCTGAGAAGAGGGTAAAATTTAGATTAAATGTAGGCTAAGAAAATGCTAGGACTAATGCCATCTTGTCTGAAACCATCTTCTGGGGAAGAGCTGTCCTTGTCTTTGTGCCTGCAGTAGGAGGGATACTCAAATACCAAGTCCTAATGCCCGTCCAATGAACTGAAGATACACAGAGTGAATTTATAGCTGTTTAAACTAGATGATAATCTAGGGGTTAGTTTGAAAGAATGAATATGTCAATTGTTAACACCTTATCAGAATGCTCAGATTTCCTAGTAAAAACATAATCTTCCTTGCATTGCTCTCAAGTTATTGTTTTCTGAAGATAAACAAGCTCAGGAATTCTGTTGTTCACAACCACTTCCTTTATAATCTATCAGACTTTGCACTTTCCACTAATTGTACTATGGAGTGCCCACGGTTTTATGAATAAGCTGAGGAGTAATACTCTGGGAAGGAAGGTATATATGTTCGGGCTAGTCTGGAACCAGCAACTTTGGGAAGTTCTTCTTCCCACCCAGTCTGACACCACCATGACAGGTGTAACAACCTGGGGCTAAGTGCAGAGATATGATGAAATCCTGCTGGTAAATGCATGCTCTAGCAGGCCCTGTGCTAAGGAATAAAGAAACTCTGATTAAGTTAGATGGAAGTGGCGCTGAATTGCAGGATTTTAATGGTGTGAAGAGGTTCCTGCATGCCATTTCTATAGAGACTTCACTGGCAAAATAGTTTGAGCAGCTTTTGAAGAATGGTGAATCTGAGCAGCTTGTGGGTAGTCCCTGAGCTGTCCCTTGGGTGTTGTAGCAGCTAACACGCTGCTCTTCATCTGCCTTGCAGGAATTGAGCCTCATGGGAACATGGTGAAGCAGCCTGCCATCTTCACAGTAGACACCATCAGTGCTGGGCAGGGAGACTTGATGGTCTTTGTAGAGGATCCAGAAGGAAACAGGGAAGAGGTATGTATGTTAAATATTTTGTGGGGAAAACATAAAGCTAGTCAAAACACCAATGATTTTGTAGTAACCGTTGTCTTCCGCGAGATAAGTAATCTAAAAAGAAGTTACAAAATACTGTCTATCAAAAATGCAGACTTCAGGCTTTTCCTCATAACTGCCTTACTGGATGAGCCTGAATTTTTTTTTTTGCTGTCTGCAACTAAGCAACACAAGTCAAATGTCCAGTAGTTGTAGTGCTTTAGCTTGACTGGCCAAGTACATTCTGATGGGCGTTTAGATAACACGGAGCACTAAATCACGATCTGCCCTTACTCATTCTGCAAGAATGGCTAAAGCAGCTATTTAGAAGCCATGAATCATTTTGAGTTAAAATACTGGTTTTAATGTTTATAGAAATTTCTCATCCAAGTACTCCACTTGATCATGTTACGACATTCCAGAGAAATACAGCTGTACATTGGACTTAATGTCTCCTCAGTTTTGGCCTGCCTTAGCAGAGCAATTAGCAGCAAGGGAAGGGCAGGGGAAAAGATAGCTTGCTTCTCATCTGAAGACAAATCATTTTTCTGTATGTATGGAGGAGCTAGCAAGTGTACCTGCTCCCACAGAAACATGACACTGATGTTCCTGACTGTTCACAGTATTAAGTGCCAAACAGAAAAGTCTTAGGCTGCTGTGCATAGGCACAGCTCGAAGACAGCTGTGTTTTCTTTCCTAGGCGAAGATAATGCCATCCAGTGACAAAAACAAGACCTATTCAGTTCAGTATGTGCCAAAGGTTACTGGACCTCACAAGGTAGGTTGTGTGTCGAATAACCAGAATTCTCTTGCTAAATGAGCTACTCAGCTGATTGTTAATGTGAGCCCATGGGGACTGCATGTTTACTACTGGTGTAATAGCCTCTGGGCAACCTGAAGGACTAGCAATCTGATGTGGCCTTATTTCTCTCTGAGCTATTCCCCTCTCAAGCGGAAGGGTGTGCATGTGTTGGGAGAAAGTGTGTAGGTGTTCAGTGAGGTGGGGGCTTGTAGGCAGTGCCACAGCTGGCTTTTCTCTCACCTGGAGCCACTTATTGCAGCTCATGAAACCGGTTTTGTGGGTTGTCACTGAGGTGTGGAGAAAAGTAACCAGTTGTTTTTGTGAGATGTTTCCTTGCTGATCGTGCTGTCCGCTGTAGGGCTTTTGCAGGGAAGGGTCTCCACCCAGCTCTGTCCCCAGGGGTCTGCAGAAGCAGGTTTTTGGTGGGTGATGCCATTGCTTGGCACTTGCATGAGTGGCTGGTCCATACAGCCAGCCTGAAAAGATAGGTACAGCTCTCTAGGTTGTCTGCTGTGTGGTCTCTCTTGCCTCTGAGATATGCAAACCATTGGCCTTGGGGCAGCTGAGCTAAGCTCTGCCTTGTTGAATATTGAACCGATGCTGTCTGTCCCTAGGTTTCAGTCCTATTTGCTGGACAACACATCTCAAAGAGCCCTTTTGAAGTGAACGTTGACAAAGCCCAGGGAGATGCAAGCAAAGTAACAGCGAAGGGACCAGGACTGGAGGCAACAGGAAACATTGCCAATAAGCCTACCTACTTTGACCTCTACACAGCAGGTAAGCAGAATGAATGAATGCTGAAATCCTTCAGCTTTCTCAGATGTGAGGAGAACCTGAGTTCTGGAGGAATGAGGATTTTCAACTCACGGAATTCAGAGGTGAAATAATAGTCAGGCTACTCTGGAGGCTTCAGCTGTATGTGAAGCATTTGACATGCTGAGCTGAGTTGGGGTGGGAAGATGTGAAACATTACCCTGAAATTTGTCATGAGCTTGCCACATGGCAGCAGGCAAATTCCTGGGTGGTTTCTTCCCACTACTCATTTTAAACAGGGATGTGAAATACCTACCTCTGAATGATGAACTGTAAATTGTCCGTAAAAGCTTAATGTATTCTGTATTTAGCATTGCAGAAAGATTCTGATGCAGTGCTACTTTGAGTTGATGCTTCACTGACAAACTGGTTGCAGACTCTCTCCTAATTATTAGTGGGTTACTATCTTCATTAGAACATCTCCATCGTGTTGCTTGTTGCCTGCTGTTATGGCAATGCTGTAGCCTAGAGGAGTGAGTCAATAAGATGTTGCAAATGCTAATTCATTTAGAACAATGCGAAACTACTTGGGGCAGCTACTTGAAGTACTGAAACACTGAAATATGCTGAGTATCATATCTTAAATTGCATTCTACCCAAGGGTGCTTAGAAATAAAATTAAATGTGATTATGATGAGGGGAAGTGCTGTATTCAGTCTCTAAGTGGGTGAGGGTGTGGTCTGAATCATGTACAGGCACATCTGGCCTCTGAAAGTGTCTGAAAAACTGTTTTGTTGTGTAATGAATTAAATAAAACCGGTAAGGAGCAGGTGTCCAGGCAAAAGTGAATACATACACTCCAGCAGAGAAGGAATTCTTGTTCAGACCAGGGGATATGTGCTGTCCAATATCTTAATCTAAACTTCTGCAAAACATGAGAGGATTGAATTAACTGGGAAAGTTGTGGGCTAGTCCGTGACTGGCTTTAGCAATGAGATAACCAGGCTGTATGTGTATCCACTGATGGAATATAGTTGTGAAGCCTTGTGAAGGGGCTGGCAGAGCCCTGTCAGTTTGGTGGCTTCATTGAAGTGCCACCGTGCTGCCTTGTCTCCACCTCACTTCAGCCTCCGGTTTCTGTCTGCAGGGGCTGAACATTCACACTGTACAGGGGATAATAGTGGTGCGCAGTTGGCTGAGCCCAGCGCTGGCTCTTTTCCTGAACACAGCATGCAGCTGTGGGGAAGGCCAGGCTCAGCTCAGCTGGTTTCCTTTGCAGGTGCCGGTGTGGGTGACGTGATTGTGGAAGTGGAGGATCCTCAGGGAAGATGCCTTGCTGAAGTTGCAGTAGAAGACAAAGGCAACCAAGTCTATCGTTGCGTCTACAAACCTGTCCAAGCTGGCCCTCACGTTGTCAAAGTGACTTTTGCGGGAGAGGCAATTCCCAAAACTCCTTGCAGTGTTCTCATTGGAGAGGGTATGCTTTTTCAAAATGCACCTAGATGTAGACGGTCACTTTTCACCTTGGATGGGATCACAGAATTTGCTTGAATCTTGACTTGGGCATTTTCTTGACCTTTGAACACCTTAGACCTGATTCACTGAGTGTTCATCTGGACAAAACAGATGTGGCTTTTGGTGCAAGAGTTTCCTTTCTGCTTAGACCTCTGAACATTTAGCTGCCCCTTATTTTTTTTTTGGAGTGTTTTATGCAGCTGTGCAATGTCTTGCTATTTTCCACCTTTGTTCCTCAAATGACTATATTTACTGTTTTCCTCCTTAACTGACACTTAACTTGCTTTCTGTTCCATCCTTACGTGCTCCTATGCTTTTAGATCTCTGCTCATCTCTCCTGAGCTACCCTCCATTTGTGGAATTTTGGACTTCGCTGCTAATGGCTTCGTAGTTGGTAAGAGGTGTGCAGGATGCTCTGTCATGTTTGCTTTTTGTAAGCTTCTAGCCTGCAGCTTGCCCCAGCCAAAAGGGTTTTTGTTTTTGTTGGGGGTTGGGGAAGAAAGTTGCAAGCAAACTTGAAACACTGTGTGACCCAGTCAGTGAAACTTGCTTAACCACAGACTGCCTGGCTTAATTGTGTAAGGGCTCTGTGAGCCTTTCCTACTCCAAGATAGACTCGCTCATGTATGCTCCCACCAAGTTCTCAAAGTTAGCAGATGGCATGCAATCTTCGCTTGTACTGTCCAGCATAGGACGTGTAGTGATGTGGCTGCAAAAGGGTTGTAAGCTCTTGAAACACATAAAAACCTAATGAGCAGCTTGGCAGACTTGTGTTCCTGCTGTAAGCACGGCATATCTGGGGAAAGTGCATGTTGGGATTAAACTACTGGGAAGCTATGATTTCTGAGTCTTTTCAAACCCTTTAGGTCTCTGGAATTGAAGACCACCTTATAGCTGGGAGCGTGTAACAAGAATTGTTCATAAGTGCACATTAGCTTGTTTGTGTAGCAACTCAGCAGGCCTGGAGAAGCACTTGAGTAAAGGTGTCAAGCATAAGCTTAAGCTCAGCCATATGTAACCTTCTGCCCCTACCTATGGCTGCTTCCATCAGCGGAGGACTTTATGGCTCTGCTGCTATAGGTGTGAACTGTGACACACAGGGTTGAAATGACATCTCTTAAAGAAGCACATGTAGAACTTTGCTCTGGTAAGAGCTGCTATTCCAGTCATGCTTCTGTAAGAACAGCACAATAATATTGTTCACTAGGGCTTATCTACAGAGGAGAACTTCACCTGTGCAACGTGCCTCTAAACTTGAAAAACATCAAGAAGATTATGCCTAGTTCAGCAGATATCTGGGTTTGATAGCCATATAAAAGTTTTGATCTGATAACTGGCATCCAGTTGGAAAGCAAAATGGCTTCAGAGTTTGCTTTACTTCTGAACAGTGGCTCTTATAGGGGTTCAGTGTTGCCTGGCTGTACTCAATGCTGCTGACCAAAAGCAGCAGGACATGGACAATGGCTAGGCAGACTCCACATCTGTTTTCCTTCCTGCTATAACATTAAGACTTGTGCTGAAAGCTCAGCTGTGGTTGCCCTGAGTCAACATTTAACTAAAGGCTGTTCCAAGCTGGCTAGGCTGCGTGTGCTTTGAGAATCAAAGACTGCATTGATGTCTGAAATTCCCTTGCAGCCTGCAATCCGAATGCTTGTCGTGCCACTGGTAGAGGCCTGCAGCCCAAAGGCGTCCGCATCAGAGAAACAGCCGACTTCAAGGTTGATACGAGAGCAGCAGGCAGCGGAGACCTTGGGGTGACTATAAAAGGACCAAGTACGTGTGTTGGGATGAATCTGTGCTCTGACTGTGTTTTGGAGATGGAGACAAAGGAGGGTTTGTGAGAAGGAATAGCAGTGAAGAGGTGGTAGCCCACTGGAACTGATGGGATTTGTATCACCGTAGCATAACTGAGAAAATCTGCACTACTGTTTGTCTTGGCTTTATGGATTTGCATGGCATCTTTGATCTCTGGAAGCAGATCACACTTTAGTGACTCTGGCAAGGTGGAAATCCTGCTCTCAGAATGCTAGGAATGCCTTAGAGCAGCATCCTGGATGCACTGAATGCTCAGCTCATGAGCAGGAGGGGAGAGGGTTGAGGGAACCTGGCATAGAGACCTTTCTGCCAGGATCTAGTCCCAGCTCCTTCACTCTGCAATGACTCCGGGACTGTGGCACAGCAGGACAGTGGGCACACTGATGGCCGTGGGCTTGGGGCTCCCCAGCCGTGGTGGCTGTGCTCTGCTCTCCGTGCCCTGTGCTGAGTCTCAGGAACTGGCTTTGTTTGTGTCGTGCTCTGAGGCACTCACCTCCCCCCAGGCTGGGTCTGTATTAAAAGGTGCATTGTATTGCCTTCACCTCCTCCACACACACAGCATTCTGACTGTGTGGCTTTAATGCGGTTACGGGGGGAGAAAGCAGCAGACGTAGGGATGTAAATTTTAGTGTATTAGGCTTTTCTCCCTAGATTCTTCATCTTGAAGAAAATGAGAAGTAGGCATTCCCTGCATACTTGTGGTTGCAAAGTCTGACAAATGTTAAGCTTTTTTGTTTTAACATATGACATGCATCATACTGCAGACTAAGAAAATAAAACACAAGGGAACCTATTAAGTCTGGTAACTTAAAATGCTTTCTGCTGTATTTCTTCTGGAAGTGTTTGCTGTCTTTGTCCTAGAGGGCAACTAGAACTAACTTCCCTTATAACCTGACCTTTTTTTTTTTTCCTTTCTGTTGGAAGAATTTTTTTCTTCCAAGCTAAAATAAATACTAGAAAACATGAACTTGCCTGAGTAATTGATGGCAGGATGGGAGCTGTTAAGTTTAATGCTGAACTGATCTTTCAACAGAGGGCTTGGAGGAGCTTGTGAAACAGAAAGGCTTTATGGATGGTGTATATGCGTTTGAATATTATCCAGCTACTCCAGGGAAATACATTGTCACCATTACGTGGGGTGGGCACAACATCCCAAAAAGGTGAGTGAGGAGTAGCTTTGTTTGAGCTTTTTGTGTCCTTTAGGGGTTTGCATGGCTGGCTGGCTCTTTGTCTAACAGCCTGCTTTAGGGCTGCAGAGGCTTTGGGAAAGCTTGGGAGGTTGATTTGCATTAATCTTGCTAAACCCAAAACGATGAGTACAAACAAAATAATAAACTTTGGTGGCTCACTCAGCTTGGACTTGGCTCTGAGTTTTCAAAGAGATCTGTTGTTTTGCTGTCAGGGACTACAGCAAGCAGAGCAAACCAAATATTTGATGCTCAGGATCTGCACTGCAAAGCGTAAGTGTGTGATAGGTTAGATGACCTCTTTGCTAGAAAGACTGCTGGGCGCTGTGCCACCACAAGATAGCATCTGTTAATTTGGGAAATCTAGTGTAAAGCCTCATTAAAATGCCTGGGGAGAAAAGCATGTAAGCTGTATGTTTCTGATTGTGCTTTTCTTTTCTCTTGTAGCCCCTTTGAAGTTCACATAGGTCATGAAGCAGGCCCTCAGAAAGTACGAGCCTGGGGGCCAGGACTGCATGAAGGGATTGTGGGCAGGTCGGCTGACTTCGTGGTGGAGTCCATCGGCACAGAAGTTGGTTCTCTTGGTATGTTGCTTTACTTAGTTCGCCTGAAATACTTAGATAGTGCAGTGCTGGTAACAAACTCCTGAGAAACAATAGCTATCACAGCTTGGGATGGGGACTGTGGTTTTGTGGGATGTGTTTTTGTGGGATGAGATACAGAAGGAAGTGATAGATTATTGCACGTGGTGCTGAAGAAGAGAGATAGCAAGGATCAGTTATGGATATGGCTTAAAAAAGAAGTTTGAGGAAACTGTTAGATTAGCAGCCACCACAGCTATAGGACAATTGGTAAGTAAGCATTTCTTTTTCAGGCTTTGCAATAGAAGGTCCTTCTCAGGCTAAAATAGAGTGTGATGACAAGAATGATGGCTCATGCGATGTGAAGTATTGGCCCAAAGAGCCTGGTGAATACGCTGTGCACATCATGTGTGATGATGAAGACATAAAGGACAGCCCTTACATGGCCTTCATCCGACCAGCATCAGGAGACTTCAACCCAGATAAGGTGGTATAGACCGCTCACTGGGGCATGATGTGATTTGGTAGAACTCTTACAGAGGTGCTTCTAAAGGTTTCTGGTAACACACTTGACTCTTAAAGCTGCCTCTCTTTAAAGCTCTGTGTTTGTATGCTCCAGCCAGATATTACTCAGCTTTTTCTAATAGTGCTGCTGTGGTTTTGATTTAATATAATGCAAACTTGCTGAAGTAGTCGAAATTCTCAGCTTTCACACTAGTCTCTACTTGTATCCCATGCTTTTTGAGTTCTGTAGGAAGAGGAGGTTTGTAGAAATAAATCACTTTGTTTTACCTCTCTCTGAATTGCAAGCTAAGACTCTTGGTTTTGTGTTCAGGTGAGGGCTTATGGTCCAGGCTTGGAGAGAAGTGGCTGCATAGTGAACAATCCTGCTGAGTTCACAGTTGAAACCAAGGATGCTGGGAAAGCACCTCTGAAGATATATGCACAGGTAAAAAGCCAAAGGCAGCTCCAGCAAAAGGGCTTTAATGCCAGTGAGAAACATGCCTTAAGTATTTCTGCTGGATTACGCACTGCTTAATTCTGAACATTTGCAGCTCTGTGCTTTGATCTGTATAATGTAGTCAGACTGCAAATCTAACTCAAGACAGAGTGACTTCTCCCCTTGGGTCTGAAGTGTGTGGCTTTACTTCCACTCTCAGAGCCTCCTCAGAAAGGCAGGCTGTAATTTTCTCAAGTTGTCATTCAGGAGCACCTGAAGTGTCTTTGGGCCTGTGAATCTCAGGTGAACTTGTTAAAATGTGATGTGAGATGGTGTGAGAAATGAGCAGTTCAGATGAGAAAGGCTTACAGGAGTGCAATCTGCATGTTCCTTCAGTGTTTGTGAGCTGCACTTCTGAGGAAAGAACAAGATTTTGGAACAGTCTTGGGATGTTCAAATTATATGAGTATTTCTAAGGTACCTCAACATTCTGCTTGTACTCTCTGCCACTTGTGCTCACTGCTGCTTGTACTGACCGCTTTTTAGGATGGAGAAGGGAACCCTGTTGATATCCAGATGAAGAGCAAGCCTGATGGTGTGTTTGCCTGTTCCTATGTGCCAGTTAAACCAATCAAACATACCATTTCTATTGTCTGGGGAGGAGCCAACGTGCCCAGTAGCCCATTTAGGGTAAGTAGAACATTATTGCTCCTTACTGCGTGTTGTTACAAGGGTGATAACACCATTCTGGGAACTTGAAAGTGATGTGCCCTTCTGTCTTTTATGGGCACCTTTCCTGTTGAAAAGAGCTTTCTGGTTTTACGGGCTCACATGCTGGATGTCTTGTATCAGTCCAACTTGCAGCCTGGGGGAGTCAGGGCAGTTTGTTCTTAACTTGGTGCTATTTTCCTGTAGCCTCTGCCCAAGCAGTGCTTCAGTTTGACTGTGGTCTTGAGCATGAATCAGTTGTGTAATTCTGACACTTGTGGATACATTCAGGTCCTGATAGGTCAGGGGAGCCATCCTCAGAAAGTGAAGGTGTTTGGGCCTGGCGTGGAGAGAACTGGCCTGAAAGCGAGCGAGCCAACTCACTTCACTGTTGACTGCACAGATGCTGGAGAAGGTAAAGGCAGATTGGATTATTGCTGTGGTATCCTGCAGGTCATGCATGGTTGGGTGTTATGTTCTGTTTCCCAATGCTGGTTTTGTTTTTTCTTTTAAGTAGAAAAACTTTGGGAAGCAGAATGTGAAAATGAATTGTGATATGATCTATTTTATCCGTTAACATGGTGTCTGGAGCAACTACTGGAAGTAGGAATGTGCTCACTATTTGGCTAGCAGTGTCTGTGCCATCCAGTGTAAAACTTCCATTGGCTTTTCCTAGGTGATGTCAGTGTTGGAATTAAGTGTGATGCTCGTGTTGTCAGCGATGAGGAGGAAGACATAGATTTTGACATTATCCACAATGCTAATGATACATTCACAGTGAAGTATGCACCACCTGCTGCTGGGCGCTACACTATTAAAGTGCTTTTTGCAGGAGAGGTTTGTAATCTTCATTTTACAGGCTGATATTTCCAGAGTCTGTTAATCTGTTCCCCCACGCACACCACCTGCCACTTACTGGCTGAGTGTGGCAGTGTACAGGTGGCTCCTTTCACTCCAACCCACATGCACCTTGTCTTGCTGTTTTTTAGAGTCTTTTCTAGTACTTGAATGTACACAAATAAGACAAATGTTGACTATAAAGTGCCAGCCAAATGCATCACATGGCTTGAATAGTCAGCGTGGTATCAGTACTAGCTTACCTACTGGATCTAAAGGCAAGGCAACACTGTTTTCTAAACCGTAGAAAACCTAAATTACTATCCAAGGAATGGGCACAGAAATAAGTTGTTAAAAGTGGGAAGAGCCCATGCAAACAGTCCAACTGTTAACTTTGGCCTAGACTTTCCATGCTGCCACCAGTAAGGCAGAGCATTTAAGTGAGATGCTGCTGGGGCTGTTTTAAGATGCTTCTGCTTCAATTTTATCTGTCTAGTTTGAGTAATGAGGAGTGACCTGGTTTTATTTAGAGCTGTATTTCTGTTGCAGGAAATTCCTGCCAGTCCTTTCAGAGTTAAAGTGGACCCCTCTCATGATGCCAGCAAAGTGAAAGCCGAAGGACCTGGGCTGAGCAAAACTGGTGAGACCTAGTGGAGGTGGTGTTGGCCAATGCTGTGGGGCAGCCACTGCTTGACAGCACTGCTGGGGTTCAGCAGTGTGGTGCTGGCTGCAGCTGGTAGGGGTGGCAGGTGACTGGAAAGGACTCTGTTCCCTTGGCTTTTTGCTTGAGTGGGATTTATAGGTACTGAATGCTTCTTGGGAAGAGTTTCTGTGTGCGAGCTCTGCATAAATTAGAATTAACATTTTTCTTCAGGTGTGGAAAATGGCAAGCCAACACACTTCACTGTGTTCACCAAGGGAGCTGGGAAGGCGCCGCTGGATGTGCAGTTCAGCAGCCCTGTGCTAGGAGAGGTGGTGACAGATGTGGACATCATTGACAACTATGACTATTCGCACACTGTTCGGTACACTCCAATACAGCAGGTAGGTCTGGGCTCTCCAGTAGGAGTACAAAAGGGAGCGGCTCGTGTTGCTGTAGCACTGTGACCTGGTGCTGTGCACAGGGGAACTTCTAGTTAAAACCTGGTGTCCTGTTCCCCTAACACAAAGCCTGCAGGACAGTGGGGATTGGAAAGCAGTGGTACAGATTTCTGGTTTAGTTAGTGGTGGCTTGTCTCTGTTTTCTTTTCTGGACCAGGTGAGATACTGAAGCAGCAGCACGTGGCTCATATTGCAGTTGCACAATGGTGGTATCTTTTTGCTGCCTTATTAGTTGAAAGGGAAAGGTGGTAACTCATTATGGGATCTGAATTGGGGCCAGCTGCTGCATAGCCAGCCTGGGCAGCCACCGCCTGCTGCACTGGGGCTGCAGAGTGTGGCTGTCAGCCTGCTGCTGCTCAGCTGCAAACCAGAGTGTGGTGAAAAAGTACAGTGTTAGAGGGACTTCTGAGCAGAGAAGTGAAGGAATTGGGCAGGGAGGCTGGGCTGCAGATTAAACAGGCCAAAGTATTTTGCCTGTATTTGAGTTTTGCCCGTGAGTTGAAAAAAACTTCAGTCGAACTCGTTTTGGTTCAGACAGATACTTCCTAGCAACACCATTAAAGTGGAAGCTGCTAATAACTAGAAATAGTTTTCCTTATGCTATGCTCAATTCTTGTGTATTTTTAAAGACTTAAGCACTGTAGTGGTGAGATGAAAGTGTTTTGATGTCTGTACTCTGCTGAGCAAACAAGTGAGCTACTTGGTCAACCGCACTGACTTCCTTGAATGTAGCTGTGTAAAAATGAACTGATACAGAAGTCAGCAGCACTATTTGTCTAATAGTGTTGGATTAGCATTCTTGGACACACCACAGAGCTAGCATTTGTTTTTGGATAAAGCAGTTGCGTGATCTGAGGATGTGGTTGGTGTGTCTGTTTGGAGCGGCTTTTGCTTGTTCAGTCAGGGTTGGTATGCAAAAGGGAGCAACTCTGCAACTGTGTAAGAGCAGTAAATGCTTCATGCAAAAAGCAAAGGTGAGACAAGGCAGGTACCCAAACCAGGTATCCTCTGCAGGGGTTGTGCTCAGGATTACTGCACCCTGTTGCCAGATTTAGAAACCCTCTGGCTCATTACCTCTTTGGGACGGATAGTTTCATTAGTGGGTGAGTTTGGATTTCACTAAGCCGTGGGCAGACCTGGCTGCCTTTCATGTCTATAAGAACAGAGCTTTGACTGCTGGACTGTGGCGTTTGGATGCTGTAGGGATAGCTCTACAGCGCTATAGGGGGCATCTCAGCTGTTAACATTTGTACAGTGAGTCAGAATAAGTTCCCTGGCTGTGGAGTGTGAGTATGTGGCTGTGTGTGCGTGCTGGAACCTTACATCTGAGGGAGCACCTTGGATCACAGAGGAGCTGTGGCCCTACAGGACATGCTCGCAGGTAGTGGTGGCAGGAGAACAGTGGTTAGTAAGAAGTGAAATTAAGCTGCATGATAAATAGTAGCCTTGCTTTCCCTCCAGGCTGCGAGCACATAGATCAGTCCTGAACCCTTCCTTCCTAGGGTTTGTCAGCAGGAACTTATCTAAGAGCAGGTCGATGAGACTCTGGACTCTGTGGAGTGGTTGGAGGACTGGCTAGGTAGTTAAATTCCTGAGGGACCTTGTCAGCAGTGGAGGAACCTTGGTTTAATGCTGTTTGCTCAGCCTTATCTTTCTCACGTGTGATGTTGCTACAGCTACCCGTGTGTGTGTTTTCCAAAAACAGCTAAGAATAATCATGGAAGCTATTCACTAGCTTGCATGAAACATCCATGATTATTTCACTTGGGAGCTGAACTGGCCAAGAATGAAAAGTAAGCAAACAGTGAGTATAGCTAAAATATAGACTGTGGTAGAAGAGAATAAAAGGAGCACACATCTTGGGCTGAAACTTGCCATAGCTGTGCAGTATTTCAGCCAAAATACACAAGAGCATTAATCTTTCTGACTTGTACAGCTTAAAGCCCTGGTATTTGAAGTGCTGTAATAAAGCAGCTTCGGTGCAGGCTGTGGTGTGGCTGTGGTGCAGTGGGGCAGGATACCTGTCTGCAGCACCCAGCTGAAATGGATTAGGTGATGAAATGGTTATGTATTAGTGCATCTGTGTGAAGTGAGACACTAAGCTAACTCATCAATTCTCCAACTAGGGACCGATGAAGGTTTTGGTAACATACGGTGGAGATCCTATCCCTAAAAGCCCTTTCACTGTGGGAGTTGCTGCTCCACTAGACTTGAGCAAAGTTAAAGTCAGTGGACTTGAAAACAGTAAGTACAACATGGGCTTGGGAGCCCCATTGCCTACTTCTGAAGTGTTGCCTTGTTCAGTATGACAGCTGGCATGTTCCACTGGAACATACGGGGGCAAAACACATTTTCTTTAACTTGCTGTATTAAGGGGAAAAGCCAGCTGTGTGTACAGTGTGGGCAAGGTTTGTGTTGGGGTGTAGTCCCTGGTGGTGAATGAGGCCGGACTCCTCACCAGACCAGCAACCTGCTGATATAATCTGGTTTCTCTGGGGCTAGATCACTGTTCAAAGAGATGTAACATCTTAAGTGTGGAATTTCCCTCATACAGTCTCATTTTCTGAAAGCAGAACAACTTAGGGCCTTAAATGTTGTGTTCCTTAGAGGGGCCTCTCTGATACTGTCTGGCCGTGCCTTACAGCCTTGTTTAGCACTGTAGCTTTGTAGCTTCTGATTAACCAAGGCGCTTTGTTATTTTTTGGGTTGTTTTTTTTTTTCTTTTTCATGTGGAAGGATGTGGACTGAGTAGGGCTCTGGCAGTGCTTGCTCCCTTGCTAATATTGCATAAGAGATTTCTTGGAGTGTTGTCAACCACTCAGTACTTAATGTAGTAATATAGATTTTTGTCTTTTTTTCAGGAGTGGAAGTAGGGAAGGATCAGGAATTTGTAATTGACACCAGAGGAGCTGGTGGACAAGGTAAACTGGATGTTAATATTTCCAGTCCTATGAGGAAAGCTGTGCCATGTCTGGTGGAGCCAGTTCTGGGTAAGGAGTGCAGTACAGCAAAATACATCCCAAGAGAGGAAGGATTGTACGTGGTGGATGTGAGCTACGATGGCAATCCAATCCCGGGCAGCCCCTATACTGTGGAGGCCACTCTGCCTCCAGATCCTTCTAAGGTAAGTGAATGGTAATGGCTGTAACAACAGCTAGTAACTGAAAAGTGAATTGTGCTGTCGCATGAGGCCTGGCTTGTATTTGGCCAAACTAGACCCTGGAACATCCTTTCTCAGAGCACTGAGTTGTTTCATTTGCAGACTCCATGACTCATGGAGGTCAGTTTTTAAGACTTGGAATATTTGGAATAACTTTGAATTAATACTGTAGGCATTTTGCACAGTGTGGCACATGCATGTGTTCTAACTTAATAGAAGTTGGTTTCATGACCAACGTAATACATATCAAATGTATTAATTGAGATACTTCTTTGCAGAGAAATAAATTTCAAGAGTAATTCCGTACAGCTATCCATTATTCAGCATGCCTACCCCTTATATTCAGTGACGCATAAAAACAGCTGTGGCAAGGGTATGAATATCTGCCTAGAAACTTGTATGGAGGAAAGAGATACCAGCTTTACATTAAGACTGGGAGGAGTGACAAAGGAGTCTTTGCTTTATGTCTATTTTTAAGAGCTTGTTAGTCAAGTCTCACATATTAACTGGTCTGTCTAAGGTCATCTTTGGTACAGTAGCGTGAAAGAATTAGTATCTCAGCTGCATATTCTCTCCTAGGTAAAAGCTCACGGGCCAGGTCTTCGAGGAGGCCTCGTTGGAAAACCAGCTCAATTCACAATAGATACCAAAGGGGCAGGAACTGGAGGTTTGGGGTTGACGGTGGAAGGCCCTTGTGAAGCTAAGATTGAATGCTCGGACAACGGTGATGGAACCTGCTCTGTCTCCTATCTGCCTACCAAGCCTGGAGAGTACTTTGTAAACATCCTCTTTGAAGAGGTTCACATTCCTGGTTCACCATTCAAAGCAGACATAGAAATGCCATTTGATGTCTCTAAAGTCATTGCCACAGGACCAGGTCTTGAACGTGGCAAAGTGGGTGAGGCAGGGCTGCTGAATGTTGACTGTACAGAAGCTGGTCCTGGTAACCTGCGGGTGGACATGGTGTCGGATACTGGTTCCAAAGCTGAGATCCAGATTGATGATAACAAGGATGGGACCTATGTTGTGACATATGTGCCTCTCTCGGCTGGCATGTACACAATCAAGATGAAATATGGAGGAGAGCAAGTGCCTAAATTCCCTGCCCGGGTCAAAGTGGAGCCAGCTGTGGACACAAGCAGAGTTAAAGTGTTTGGGCCAGGAGTGGAAGGGAAAGGTAAGAACAACCCCATTCCTGTTATCAGAGTTCGTAGGACTTAAGATCCTTTACCCAGCTCTGAGAATTCTGAGCAATGCAAGTTGTAATAGCTTTGCATGTTCCCATGGTGACCCTTGAAGGGGATGTTTCAATATGTTCCCAAATGTTGTTTATCATGCTGGTTCACAAAATGTTCTGTTGTCTGAAATGCGTGTGCTTCTTGAAATGACTCTTCCAAACACTGTCCTGCAGATGTCTTCCGAGAAGCTACAACGGAGTTCACTGTGGATGCCCGACCTCTAACGAAAGCTGGTGGTGACCACATCAGGACACAGATCACAAGCCCGTCTGGCTCCCCCACGGACTGTCAGATCCAAGACAATGCCGATGGGACATACGCAGTGGAGTACACACCATTTGAAAAGGGTAACCTCTGTGGTTGTTTTTTCTTTTTTTAAAAAAAGAGGACTTGAGAGGGGAAAACCAGCAGCAAGCAACGCTTCTGATACTTTCATTTGGCAAACTGCTGAGGTCTGCCAGGAACTTCTTGGCATTCTCAGCAGGATTTTTGCAAGTGGGGGAGCTAATTCTGCAGGAAATACCTATTTTAACTTGAAGAAATGACTTACAGTAGCTTATCTTCAGAACAGCACGTAGATGGCTTCTCAGTTACGAAACGCTGCTAAAGTCTTGTGAAATGCAAGAGGAATGTCTTACCTATCTCCTGACATCTGAATCTGTAGGATCTTGTAGGAGTGATGCGATCAGAATATTTAGGGAGTTCAGAACATGTTTTCCTCCTCTAACAGGTCCACATACAGTCAGTGTAACATATGATGGTGTGCCTGTGCCAAACAGTCCCTTCAGAGTGAATGTGACAGAGGGCTGCCATCCATCACGTGTAAAGGCACAAGGACCTGGACTCAAAGAAGCTTTCACAAATCAGCCAAATGCCTTTTCGGTTGTCACCAGGTAACCAGGCCGACTTGATCTTTCGAGACTATCCGAGGGAGGGAGGAGTGTAGTGGGCTGTGCAACGTGAGATCCTAAAACCAGTACAAATATTTATAAAATAACCAAACTACATCCTCTTGATTAATGTGTTTGCTACCTCATAGGCTACTGAGCTCTCTGCTCTGCAGAGATTATGAGCTGATAATGGTTGAGGATAAAATTCTGGGAAATGTGAGTGGGGTTATGCTGAACTGCTTTGCATTCCAGAGCACACTAAAGGCAGGGCATCAGAAGTCAGTTTGCTGCTTTTCCAGTAAGGGCAGAAATGTAGCATGAGTGCTGTGAAGCTGCTGCTGCAAAGGGGTAATTCTAACAATGTGCCTTTCTCATTTGCAGAGGTGCAGGAATTGGTGGCCTTGGAATAACTGTTGAGGGACCTTCAGAGTCTAAAATCAGCTGTAAAGACAACAAGGATGGGAGCTGCAGTGCCGAGTATGTTCCTTATGTTCCAGGAGACTACGATGTCAATATTACATATGGGGGAGAACATATTCCTGGTAAGAGCGCTTGTTCAGTGGCTTTCAAAGGAAGATGTTGAATCGGTGCCTTTGCTGTGTCTCACTCTCGACTGGGGGGATGTTGAGGTTTTGATGTTCTGCTTTTCCTGAGAATAAAGGCAGAAATTGTTGCGTCTGGGTGAGGGGAGCAAAAGAGTGTGTCCAGAGGGGTGCAGTAAGAAAAGGGACACTAGCTTTGACAAACGACTGGTACAGCCCATTCTGGTTTTGTTGGGGCAGCGGGTACATGACTTTAATAGTGCGCAACTTGTTGGGTTAAGAAAATATCCCTTTTATTTGTGGATGTCTTCAAGACTGTTCTGCAGTAAAATAGTCTAATGGAGATTATATTAAATATTGTCATGGGAACTGACAATATATTAAGCATATATTGCCGTAGGGATTATATTAAATGCTGCAAGTTTTGATCACTGCAGAAGGCAGTGACTGTTCTGAAAACAAGCGTTTGTCTGTGTGTGTTTGCAGTGGATGTAAAGCTGAAGTGGTTTAAGCAATGTTCCAGATACATCTGGCAGCCAGCAGCTTACAGTTAGAAGAAGGATGTTTTTCTTGAGACCAATAATTAATGCTCCTAAATGCCAGGCACGTTTTGCTGCAGCGTGTGCTTACACGCTGTCATACAGCATACATCTAGGTGTCCTTTCCCAGACGTTCAGAGGGAGCTGGTTCTGTCCTGTTGGCCCTCTTAATTTATCAACATATTGAAGTAGATAAAATGTGAAGGAAACGAGTGCCTGTGTTTTGATCAGTTGCTTGTACCTTGGAAACATTATTCTTTGTTGATTTAGTGCATAGTGTATGCTGAGCTGGTGCTGTCTTCTATCTGTAACTTGTCTTATTTGAGTTCTATGGAAGTGCCTGTGCTGTGAAAGAGGCCCAGTCCCAAAGCCAGAACCAACCAATTGCTTTCTTATGGGCATTTTCCTGAAACTGTTCAATCTGTGTTGTTCAACACCGGCTGTGTTAACTTCCAGGCAGTCCTTTCAAGGTTCCTGTGAAGGATGTTGTGGATGCCAGCAAGGTGAAGATTGCAGGACCAGGCCTGGGAACAGCTGTTCGGGCTAAAATCCCGCAGTCCTTTACTGTGGACACCAGCAAGGCAGGAGTGGCACCCCTGGAGGTGGTGGTGGCAGGACCCAGAGGTGAGAACCAAAGCGCTCCATCTGGCTGTGCTCATCTGCATTGGGGTGGGGAGTATAGTCCTGGTCCTGCTTGCGGGGGTGGTGATGCCACTTGATGACTTTCCCTCAGCCCCTTGCTAGCAGGCAAGATCCAGTTCACTGCCCGAGGGTCAGGTCACCCTGTGAGTGCCCTCCAGGTAACAGTTCTTTGATTTTAGTGGATGAGACGGATTCCCAGGGATGGCGCTCTCCATTGATTTCGGATTTTCTTAAGGGTGATCCAAAGGGTGACACTGCGACAGGTTTGAACTCTCACTAACTAATGGCAGCTTTGGCGCTCGGAAATCTAACTGGCAACGGCAAGAATAATCTGAGGAAGGGAGTGGGAGCAAACTGTGCTTCTTTTAAGGCTTTCCATGACAACTGTATATTTCATATGCACTTGCTATACTAGTAATCCTTCCTGTGTTTTCAAGCCAACTTGTAATTGCAGGCTGCTTTGTGTGATCTGCGCTGATATGTCACATAATCTGCAGTAGATTTGGCTTAATGCAAATTGAAATAATTGATCCTGCTTTCTTAGAATTCTGGCAGCTTGCAGGGTTCTCCTGTCTAGGCAGTGTGCCTACGTTTCTTAATACCTGATTGTGAAAGACTCAAATTGGTGAATGCTATGCACTAACTGGCTTTAAGGCTCAACTCTGTGCAGTGAATCTCAGTATGTAATCTTGTAAATGACAGTTCAGGCAGTTATAACCATTACCTGCTCATTTTCTTTCTGGGAGGACCTTTAATGTATTTTGAGCAATTGCCCTTGAGCCTGTACAGAAAAGCAGATTTTTCTCCAGTATTTTCATGCTAGCTTTTGTTTACAATAAGATGGGAACCCAAAGAGCAGTGAATGACAGATCTATCTTAAACCAATGGCTCTTGAATACAAAATAAGGGAAACTGATCCATGCCCACTGCCTTCATTTAAAAAGAAAATCTAGCTTTTTGCAAATCAGCAGAACATCTTGGGGATCCATGCAGCAAATGGCTGATGAGGAGCTGAATTTTAGTAGCACAGCTGAGAAAGTTATCTGTTCCTTTTTTAGGAATTGTGGAGCCTGTTAATGTAGTAGACAATGGAGATGGCACCCACACAGTGGTGTATACCCCTACACAGGAGGGACCATACATGATCTCTGTCAAATATGCAGACGAAGAGATTCCTCGCAGGTAAGGTGCTAAGGATAAACATAGATAATCTGAGGAGTTCCTGACTGATTGTGTCCCAGGGATAGGCTGGGCATACACTAAAGGCTCAGGTAAAGCTGGTAGCAGTGCCAGTGCCTGTCGTGTTGTCCACCTGTCCAGTGTGTACTGCAGTAATGATCAACCTTGATTTTAGGAGTAGGACGCAATAATGGATTTCTCTTTCAGTCCCTTCAAGGTGAAGGTGCTTCCTACATATGATGCCAGTAAAGTGACAGCGAGTGGACCAGGTCTCAGTTCCTATGGCATACCAGCCAGCCTGCCTGTGGAGTTTGCTGTGGATGCTAAAGATGCCGGGCAGGGACTTCTCACTGTGCAGATAACTGTGAGTAACTGCAAAGCCATGCAGGACACCTCTGCCTTAGTCATCCTCTGTACTATATTTGGCTCACAGTTAACCTTACGCTCTGCAAATTACCCAAATGAGATAAGTACAGCTTCTTACAAGATTACAGAAATGATGGAATTTGAGATGGAGACAGTTTTCTATCAGTGTGGTTCAGCGAGGCCACATTTGTAACATCCACACTGAGCACTGTGTGATGAGAAATTAAAAAACAAGTTTCCCTCAAGGTTACTCAAAGTCATAAGCCACTTAAAGAGATACTACAGGAATGTTTTTGTTTGACTTAGTTATTGCTTTCCCTGAAGTTTCTGATGCTTGGTCTCCTTGGCCTCTGCAGAAAGGTCTCTGTTTAGTGGGCTGTAAAGCACGTTTCTCAGCTCTGGCATGCCTAGGTCATGGCATGGCGGCTGTACTTGCTGTTCTGCATTCTTGGTCTCATGCTATCCCATCTGCTCAGGGTGCTGCCAAGCGATTGGCTTTATTCTGGAATGCAAGTGTGCCCTTGAAGAATCCGTATTACTTATCAGAGCTCCCAGCATGGCTACGGCTTTGAAGATCAAGTTCCACAAGCCCTATGTGGTGGGAATGCATCAGTTTGCTACAATTTCTGGTTCTGAACTGTTGAATGTCAAATGTTTCTCTGGAAGGAGCAAGCTCTTTCACACTGTACCTGAAATCTCAAGTCCTTTGCAGCTTATACTGTACTCTTGGCAGTTAGTCATTTATTACAGGAAGGCATCAACATGTAGCTCTCTGTGTGAGCAATATTGGAAAGCTTTCCAGAGTGCTTTGTACTTTGCAGCTGATAAGTTGCTCTGAAAGCTGGGGGTTGCTTCTTCAAAAGCATTTTGCAGAGTGCTGATTGTGGTTTTAGATAAGAAAGCTTGATGCTAAAGCACAGATTCTTATATTCAGTGTAGAAGTGGTAGTTGAAGAGACTACGTGGGCCTGCTCTTAAGTGCAGGCCTTGCAAGGTCTCAGGAGTAGGGTGCCTCACTGAGGAGCATTGCTTGGTATCATGTAAAGGACTGTTGCTGATAGCCCTGACTGTTTTATAGTAGTCTGACATGTCCTTGCTTCTGGTAGTCCATTCCTAGTGATTCACTTCTGATCCTCTTTAAGACCGTCTAAGTATCATTGTGAACAGGTTTGCTGTCCTGCTGAAGAGGATCCTAACTGACTTCAGAGTGCCTAAATCTTCTGCTGTGCTTTCCTCAGGACCAAGAGGGCAAGCCCAAGAGAGTGGACATTCACGACAACAAGGATGGCACATACACAGTGACCTACGTCCCTGACAAAACGGGCCGCTATACGATTGGCGTGAAGTACGGTGGGGACGACATCCCATCCTCTCCCTACCGAATCCGGGCATCTCCAGCAGGGGATGCCAGCAAGTGTTTGGCCACAGGTGTGTGCTAGGGTCTGCTGCTGTTGTACGTGGTGTAAAGCTGCCATCAGAGGGTTGTGCAGTTGGTGTGACAGGCTGCACGTGCTCCCCGTGCACCGTCTAATGAGAGGGAATTCTGAAAAAGTGCTAATTTGAAGGGAGAAAAAGCACAAGGGGTTTGCCATGGTAGAACACACGAGAGTCTTGTGTAATCTGGCTGCTCTTACAAGAGGGGTTTTCATAAAGATAAAGAACCCTCCACCCCACGGGTGAACAGGAATCTCTTGTAGTCTCCAGCAAAATCTTTCAGACTGCCTGGGGTGTTGTTATAAAGAGCCAAATGCAACTGAAGTTTGATGCTTGTTTTGGCCTAGGTAAATTCTGTTGAGAGTTGCAGTGAGGTTGATTTAAAAATAACACATCTGCACATGTTCCCTCCATTCGGGCTCCTTGCACTGCTAGCATTGCAAGAAGCTTTTCATTCTGAGCAAGAGCAGAATTCATTCTGGAGGTATAAGTAGTTGGTTGTGTGCTTCAAGACCAGCAAATCCTGTTCAGGTTGGGTATTACTGATAGTGTTTTCTGCTGCCTTTCTGTCTGATCAAGGTTGGCCAGGGTAAAGGTGGACTTTTGGAAGAGGGGTTAAAAAGAGGGATCTTCAAGATTAAGAAGTTACTACAACTCAAAAATCACTGCCTCAAAAATCAGTGCCTCAACAGAGAGGAGGGATTCCAAATTTGTTGCCATTGGAGCTCATTTATAGCTACAGCCCTTACCCATTCTCAGGACAGATGGGCACCATGCAGCTTGGGGTCACCTGCTGCCACCTCCCAGCCAGAGGCTGTGGGGAGGAGCAGGATGGGTAGGAACTAGTTACGGTAACATCACCGAATGTTAGGTCCAGGATTTACAAATAAATTGGGCAAGGCCAAATTGAACAGGGAAACTTAATCCGTGGTTGTAGACCCGTGAGAGTGTCTGGGCATTGTACCGACCTGAATTGTGCCTGAGAGCGTACCCGGTGTCAGGCCAGCAGCTGGCTGCTCTCAGGCCTGTTTAAACCAGAAATATGTTCCTGGCACAATGGAAAAAACAGAGCGGCAGGTATCCCCTTTGCTTCAAAATTTGTTTAAAAGAGGCCTTAATGGCTCAATCTGATGCTGTTCCAAGTAACTCAAGTTGCTAATTATTCATAATAACAGTAACGGCAATTCCTTTTAGATGCCAGTTTAAATTTCCCGTTTCCAAGCAGTGCCTTTGACTCTCAGCTGCAAAGCTGAAATGCAATCACTGTAGGGAGGAGATGCTGGAATACTGCTCAGGTATTAAAATGACAGGTTTGTTGCCATTTGAAAGCGAGCCATTTACCTGGTAACAAGCAGCGGTCAAAGGCACGAGTATCAAATACACACTGCAAGTATGAGTTAATAGCTCTCATTTAGACACAGCGTTCCTCAGGCTGGATCTGCTCGATTTGGGCATTGTTTCATGATTTTTTTGGATGTGTGGCAAAACAGTGGAAAATGGTTTGCTGGTAATGTAAGAGGAGATGTGGCCCTGGCTGCTACTGTGCCCACTGCGAGTGTCCCTGCCATACATCTACTCCCCAGAGCATCTGTGGGGTGCTTGGCGCCAGGCCGCCTGCCCCAAGGCAGCCCTCTGAATGATTTCTGCCCCAAAACTTGCCTTGCAGGTCCTGGAATTGCACCCACGGTGAGGACTGGTGAGGAGGTTGGTTTTGTGGTGGACGCCAAATCAGCAGGGAAGGGAAAAGTGACGTGCACCGTCCTGACGCCAGATGGGACAGAAGCTGAGGCAGATGTGGTTGAAAACGAGGATGGGACTTACGATATCTTCTACACTGCTGCCAAGCCAGGAACCTACGTGATTTACGTCCGCTTCGGTGGGGTGGACATTCCCAACAGTCCTTTCACTGTGATGGTAAGCCAGCTCTGCTCACAAATACCTCCCACTCGGATTCCATGTTTTATTCAGTGATAGGTTAACTCTGTGTGTGTGTAAATTCTTGTAGGCATTTATTAGACCAGCAGGAGCTAATGGGTCCTTGTTACTTGTTATTTTGAACGGCCATCAGAGGGTGAAGGCTTGGCTGCTCTGATCAAAATATTTCATTTCCTGACCACGTAGTTCTTTTTCTAAACGATGGAAGGGTGGTTGTAATTAGCCTCTAAGACAAATTATCTCAGCTCTTGTCAGCTACGGTGCTCTGACTTGTCCATCTTTCACTCTATAACTTTGACCCCAAAGTAAGAAACAGTGTGCTGACAGATCTCAAGGAAGTAGGCTGTTAGCTCACACTTAAAAATGATTTGCAAACGCTCGCTAAAGTGTTACAGCCAAATTCCCCTCCTAATTACATCCCTTCCCACGTGCAATCCTTCAGCATGCTTAGGTTTAAAAAGCAGACAAAACCCCTGTGTGTTGCTGGGTGCAAACTAGGTGCCTCTGAGGGCTCACAGAAGCCCTTTGAGCAAAAGCTTGGAAAACAAAATGCAGAAGGGCAGCGGGGGCTGTGGCTGAGCATGGGCCAGGTTGTGCCCAGAGTCTCAGGCCTAAGCCTCTCACCTCCCTCCCTATGCCAGTCCATGAGGAAGCATCTCTGAAACTCAGTTCCACCTAAGCGTAGGTGCTGCCCTCCAGCTTCCCTCCAAGCCTCCCAGAGGTGGCTTTGTCCCTTGGCTGCGTGGGTGACTGTCTCCCCACATCTCCCCGGTGGGTGCGGGTGGTGGGAGGAAAGTGCCCAGCAGCAGGCAGGTCATGTTGTGTGAAAGACAAGGAGTGCTGACACAGGAGCAATGCTAACCTGCCTTTACCACCAACCAGGCTGTAGATGCAGATGATGCTGCTGTGCGGTCGCAGGAGACAGTGGGTGCGCCCCCCCCCGGATTCCGCCCTTGGGTACACAATTTTTACATTTTTTGGTTGTTTTCCCCCATCTGTGTTCCATTTCAGATGACAGCCTGCTTCTTGGGACTGCTTGATTCTTTCTGGTCATTGTATTCATTCTTTCTATTTGATCAATTGTTCTCGGAATCCAGACCTGTTTTTTCCATGCTGCTTGAAGGGAGTCTCCAAGTAAACTCTCAATAACATCCTAAACACGAAGAGGATCATTACACCTACAGCTTCTACTTCTGCAACGTCTCCTGTTGGCAAAAGCAACCTGACCGCATCGCTCTGTTTTCCCAGTAAACTAGCACCGTGTCTTAAGTCCAGAGTCGCATTGTGAAACTTGTTTCTGTTGTCAATTTTGTGTTGCAATCACTCTGCCACATTCAAATCACTTTCTCTTCCAGGCCTTAAGCAACTAAATCCTTTCCGATGGAGCCACTCTGGGTCTTGTGTGCGCTGCGTTGTCTCCCACGCTCTTGCGTTCCATGTTGACCGCTCACTTTTTTCCAGCATGCCTTCCATCCGCACCATGTTTGATTTGCTCTGCTCTGCGATGTGGTGGTGTTATGGAGGAAAGCTTGACGGGATGCTCTAGTTGGGCCCCGGCCAGTGGCTGCTGACCACCATAATCACCGCGCCTTGTCCTGCTTCTGCTCACAGCGGAGTGGCTCAGTGCTCAGCTCCCTTGTGCTGCCTTTGGTTGTGATGTGATTGAGCCTTGTGCTTCCTGCAGGTCACAGAAGAGGCTTACGTACCAGTTGGCGACATGAATGGCATGGGATTCCGGCCCTTCGATATGGTCATCCCCTTTGCTGTAAGGAAAGGAGAAATAACAGGTACCAAAGGATGTGGAGCTTCTTGGGAAGGCTTTGCACTTTGTGAGCATGTTTGTCCATTTGCAGCTAGCAGTCTGTGTGGTCGAGACCATAGCGTGTGGAGGATTGTATTATGCCAGGAGCTCAGTTGCTTAATTTCACATCAAGTGGCATCCACTGGGGTTTGAGTGGGACACGCCCGTGATGCTCTGAATTCTTGGTGCTGCTACAGCCCTTGGGGTTGGGCTGGGAAGTACTGCACTGCAGGACCTGCTGCTGATTTTTACCCTCCAGAGCAGCTATGTACATACTTGATTGGCTTTGTATCCTCCACTCCACCATGTCCCTTCTCCAAAACAGTCGAGCCTTCTCAACAGTTGAACTAAAGAACCTTATTGGTCTTTTCCAACCATAAGGATTCTATGATTCTTCTGCACAAGCATCACTTGGCAGCACCCTGTCATGCTGAGCTGCACATGTGGGCTGGGTGCTCTTGCCCTAGCTCAGCCATCCCTCCCCAAGCCATGCTCTGTCCCTGATTTCAGAGGGAGGGCATCTTACAGTGAAGCACATCAGCGCCTTTCCTGGGGCTCATCATGCAAATGTCAGTGGCTGCAGCCAACAGCCCTGCATGTGGAGTCTGTAAGGGCACAGAACTGCCTGCCAGATGTCTACTGCTGTGCTGTATTCATGTAGCTTTAGTAGAAAACATGTCTGTTTAGTGTTCCCATTAGTCTCCTGTTTGTGCCTGTGGGTAAGTAGTTTAACAATTGGTTGCTTAAAACGGCTAGACAATTCTTAGTGGGTGGGAGAGGGGAAGCAGGCAGTTTCTCCTTCTGTGGTTCACATGGTGCCTTTTCGTAGGTGAAGTACACATGCCCTCCGGAAAGACTGATACACCAGACATTGTGGATAACAAGGATGGCACTGTAACAGTGAGATATGCTCCTACAGAAGTGGGGCTGCATGAGATGCACATAAAATACATGGGAAATCACATCCCAGGTGAGTCTGACAAAGCAGGCAGCTGGCAGAGCTGAGCGCAGCATCCTGCTGACACATCGTTAGCCTCATTGTAGTGCTGCTGCAAGAGCTGCTTGGGACATCTTAGCGCTCAGCAGCAGTTCGTCTGCATGCAGTCCGATGAAAAACTAAAGCAGAGGAGTAAGTGCAGGCACATGTGAGCTTCCATTGTGGTTTCATAGTACCAGCCAGGCTTAAAATGGATTTTGGTTTTGGAAGCTAGCTTTTGCAGCATTTTACTGTGGAGAAGAAACATACAATTTTCTAAATACCATTTTTTGGGGGGTTGAAATTTACTGCCTTGTTGCTCAGCAAAACTAATAGTTGCAGTACATGTATATCCTTAAAACTGCATTGGTATAAAAGCTACAATCTGTACAGAGGACCAAGTGGCTAAAACACTATAGTTACTCTTTCCATCTCAATGCAATAAAATAAAGACACATGCACGCTATGCTGTAATCTTTTTCTTCTTGGCTGCTTCTGTACAAAAAGAAACCACTGCCTTTCATTCTCTTTCTCTTCTCTTCTTTTGTTCTTAGTTCCCCAGCTCCCGCAGCTCCTCACTGGCGCTCTGCCCCCCTGGCAGCTTGGACTGCCTCACAGGCATGGGGGAAACAGGGCAACTCTGTGGCATGGTGTGCAGATATGGGTCAGAGTACTGCCAGCACTGCCTCGACTGGGCTGCTGGTTCTGCTGGGGCATGGAAACTGGCTGAAGCAAGGAGTTCATATAACATGATGCATAGTGCTGCTTCAGTACTGTGTTTGTGTACAGCACTTCTAAGATCAAACTGGCTGATGTACTAGCTCCGTGAGACCATTTTCCTGTGCCTGGCCAGGGGGATGCTGTGCCTCAGTGCTTCCTTCTTGAAGGCTGTTATGAATCAAGATTGCTTCTGTCTCAGCTGCAGAATCTAGCTTTGGACTTGGAAGCTGTCTGTGCCTTTTTTTGAAGCTATTACTGGCTGTTGGTGACTGTACTTCTTGTTCTTGTGCACCAGCTTTACTAATCTCAGGCTGGCAAATGCATTTCTGGATACCCTTCAAATTTACTAGTTCAGGTTCATTGAGTGAGGCAATGTTCAGTGCTTGTTCCTAATTCTGAGCTGCCCAAATTCATGATTAGTATCTGAACTGAAAGACTGCTTCTCTGAGTCATGCTCTGATTTAATATGCTAAATATAAACTGCTGATGAGTAAGACCCTTTACAACATCATTTAAGCTTATCTGTGGTAATTGGAGTAGCACTTTGTCATGACTAAACTGTGGAGCAGTGTCTTTTGAAGATGAAAGGAGAGGCATATTCATTTTAAAGTGCACTAGAGTGGTGTAAAGGTTCTTCAAATACCAACTGGTGAGAGTAGCACTGAAGAATGTGGCAGTGAATAAGCATAAGATCCCGCTGGGTCAGAGCAGCTTGATGCCTGTTTCATTCTTGCAGCCCAGGCCACTAATCCTCGAAGTGATTATTGTTTTCTTTTTCTTTAGAGAGCCCTCTACAGTTCTATGTGAATTATCCTAACAGCGGCAGTGTGTCTGCTTATGGGCCTGGCCTCATTTATGGGGTTGCCAATAAACCAGCGACCTTTACCATTGTCACAGAAGATGCAGAGGAGGGTAAGTCTGTTCTTTAAGCCCACCTCACTCTAAGCTTGGAACTTCTAAGAAGCGTGATGTGAGTCAGCATTAATTTGAAGCATAGTTTACATTTGTTTGTTCAAACATGAATCTCTGTATGATGTAAACAATGACTTGTGCAAATATAATGCAAAAATGGCCTCCATCGAGCTGTGTCATATGTGCAGTAAAAACTGTTTTATTACTTCTTCCTGAGAACAGTAGATTCAGATGTGGTATAGAGTGCAAATGATTCACTTGATTAAAAATAAACTGAAGGCAAATTAGATCTAGCGGATGACAGCTGGATCTGGAATTGCTGTTAAGTGAATCTGACAGATTGAATAGAGCCTTGGTGAGTTGGCCTGAGCTCTTTGCTGCTCTCCTTTGGAAGGGTAAATCTGAGCTGTATTTCCAGCACCGTGTTCTGAATCTTCCTCTTTTCATGCACACCAAAACCGAGGACATTTAGATTTACAAAAATGCTGTTCTCCTTGTTTCCTAGGTGGACTGGACTTGGCTATTGAAGGACCTTCCAAAGCAGAGATCAGCTGCATTGATAACAAAGACGGGACGTGCACAGTCACCTACCTGCCTACTCTGCCTGGGAACTACAGCATACTGGTCAAGTACAATGACAAGCACATCCCAGGCAGTCCATTCACAGCCAAGATTACAGGTATAAAGTTTAGACTTCTGTGAAGCACTTAAGAGTGTAAGTTGACCTCTGGTAGCATGGAGGGCCTGGTTTGTGTCAGGAAAGTGAAGTCCTCCAACTTGTTCTGCATTTAACCTCCTAATTTTTCCGACTCATTTCTTTGTATTTCCACAGATGATAACAGAAGACGGTCCCAAGTTAAGCTTGGATCTGCTGCTGAGTTTTTGTTGGATATCAACGAGACTGATCTCAGTCTCCTGACAGCTAGCATTAAAGCCCCATCAGGTCGTGATGAGCCTTGTCTTCTGAAGAGGCTGCCCAACAACCACATTGGTAAGCCCTAACAGCCTTCATCTGAGAGCAGCATAGTAGCTTCTCCTCCAGTTTTCTTTGCTACTTAAGATGACTAAATGTTTTTTTACACTTTCCTCAAGGAGTGTTGTCAAACCAAATGGTGCAGCTGGTGAAGCAGGCTGACTTTTTCTGTTAGCATTCCAGGTTGTGACCAAACTGCTATTTGTCTGCTTATGTGAATGGTTTTGTGGCCCACTTGAGAACAACACTTTCATATGTGTAGAGTGTTCTTTCAATATTTCATTTCTTGCTGTGATTAAGGCTTTATAATCAAGTGTAAGGTGCATAAAAATTGAATAAGTTTGTCACATTTCTCTGCTTTGTAGGTATCTCATTCATTCCACGGGAAGTAGGAGAGCATCTGGTTAGCATCAAGAAAAATGGGAGCCACGTACCGAACAGCCCTGTAACAATCATAGTGGTCCAGTCTGAGATAGGAGATGCCAGACGAGCAAGAGTTTATGGACGTGGTTTGGTAGAAGGGCGAACCTTTGAAATGTGTGACTTTATTGTAGACACAAGAGATGCAGGTTAGTTTGATTGCAAAGAAACTCTCGAAAGGACAATGTAGTCTTCCTCTACAAGGGATTGCCAGGTCACAGGCTGCTAAGCATTCTGCTTGTAATGCATTGTTGTTGTTCTCAGTTATTAACTCTAGGCAATGCTATTAATTTCTAAAATGCTTTTCATTATCTTAGCTAATGTCTTTACAGTCAACAAGGACTATCACTAACAGAGGATTTCTATCATTTGTTGGAGCTGGGTCTAGAATTGTTGTGTACAGTGAGAAGGAAATGAGGAAGATACAGTTTATTTTTGTGTTTATTTAATGTGGAGCCTTGACCAGTCTTTGAAGTTAACATTTCAGCGTTAGTGAAACAAAAGGGATATGGTCAGAACATCTTAGGAGCTGAATGCATGCTTAAATATATTCTGACCTATTCAGATCACAGAAGTACTTCTAAGACATCATGCAGCACCCGCATAGTCTTTTTGAAACAAGCTGGCTAATGACTAGCTACTGTTTTGGGTTTCAGTTATATTTATAATATCACTATGGAAATGTGAGGTTACTTTTCTCTGTTGCAGGTTATGGTGGGATCTCACTGGCAGTTGAAGGACCCAGCAAGGTAGATATCCAAACTGAAGACCTAGAAGATGGAACTTGCAAAGTATCTTATTTTCCAACTGTACCTGGCGTGTACATTGTGTCCACTAAATTTGCAGATGAACATATTCCAGGTAAGTGGGAGTGTTTGGCACCTTTGTTTAATACAGTAGAGGTCTTGCCTAGCTGTCCAGTGCTGGAGCTGCAGGTGGGTTGGCTGATCTGGTGCAGACCATAAGTCCCAAAGATTCAAGGAGGCTTTACCAGCACCCTCCATGCAAGAATCCAGAACTATTTTGGTTTTGTGGTTGTCTTTCACCTGGACTTTTCTGTAAACTGGCTCTAAGACCCTCACTTTGATATGCTACAAGTTAGAGGAAACTTCCACTCTTCTCCTTGATGCGACATACAGTGAGCAGAGGAGGAATGACTTGCTATGCTACTTGCAGGCAGCCCATTTACTGTGAAGATAAGTGGTGAGGGAAGAGTTAAGGAGAGCATCACACGAACAAGACGGGCTCCCTCTGTTGCAACAGTTGGAAGCATATGTGATCTGAACCTAAAGATCCCAGGTAAGCAGCATCCTTTTCCCCATAATCATAGCTTGCACTCGTGTAGTGTAGGTGTACTTGAAGCAGTGGAAATAAGAATTTCAGTGTTGAGTTATCCTCATGTTAAGACAGCTTAGGGAAGAAACATTAGTAATGTGGTCTCTTTGAACTGCTAAAGATAAACATATCCATGATCACCATGTGGAGATACAAATACCAGGAAGGCCCTAATCTGTTCTGTGTACAGCAAGCTGGAAGAATGGGCTGCACAGCTCAGCCTGTCTCTGGGGTTGGCTCTTAAGTGTTTGCACTGCTGTCTGGCACAAGTGAATCACGTAGGGCAGTTTTAGCTGGCTGCACTTATCCAACCTTCTCATCTGCCTCCATAGCACCTGGTGAGCTGTATCTGGTTAGGCTGGCTGCTCCGCTGGGATACAGCCTAGCACCTATGTGCCCTTCTGTCATCTGCTCTGCGTAATCTGCTGAGCTCAGTTGGAAAGAAGTACTCAACCACTCTGTCACTCTTGTTCTTCATTTTGTGTTCTTTCCTTTTAGAAATTGACTGTGAGGACATGACAGCCCAGGTAACTAGTCCCTCTGGAAGAAACTCTGATGCAGAAATAGTAGAAGTTGACAAAAACACCTACTGTGTCCGCTTTGTGCCGCAAGAAATGGGGGTCCACACGGTGGATGTCAAATACAGAGGGCAGCCTGTGCCGGGCAGCCCCTTCCAGTTCACCGTGGGGCCGCTCGGTGAGGGAGGAGCCCATAAAGTGAGAGCTGGAGGCCCAGGGCTGGAGCGTGGAGAGACGGGTGTCCCAGGTGAGTTCTGTGCCCTCAACTTCCACTGCCCCCCGTGCACAGATGAAGTGGTTTCTGTTGGTCCCTATAGGAGCTTCTCTTCGGAGAGCTTGAGCAGAGCTCAGTATGACAGCACAGGGCCACCCCAATCACTAGGGGTGGTCAGCAGAGAAACACGTACAAGGCAGTAGTATTGCTGTGTCATGCAGGTGGTGAAACTCATGTTTAGGAAACTGCTCCCCAGGATCTTGGCATGGTGTACCATTTCTCATACACATAACTGTGGATGCTGCATTGTCTGTTAAAAAGAAGCTGGAGCCCAGCTGCAGCAAACTTACACCTGTGTGTTCTCTCATGTACTTCAACAGCTGAGTTCAGCATATGGACACGGGAGGCTGGAGCTGGAGGACTGTCCATTGCTGTAGAAGGTCCAAGTAAAGCAGAAATTGCCTTTGAAGACCATAAAGATGGATCTTGTGGTGTATCTTACATAGTTCAAGAGCCAGGTACATACCAAGACCAAAATATTCTGAAATAAAACTGAAGGCTACTTCCAAATATACTGAAGAAACTCTCTGCATCTTTTCTCCCCACAGGCAACTATGAGGTGTCCATAAAGTTCAATGATGAGCACATTCCTGAAAGCCCCTACCTGGTTCCCATCATCGCCCCGTCTGATGATGCTCGCAGGCTCACTGTCACTAGCCTTCAGGTGAGACATAAGGAAACATCCCACAGCTTGCCACAGAGACTGATTTCGTCCTTGTTCTCTGAGACCAAAGTGGTTGTCCTTTCTTCTTAGTGATAACCTTGCCTTGGTTAATGCTTAGTTTCAAGTTCAGCTTGCAGACAGAGTGGTTTCTGGGAGCTTGGTAGCATGGGCCAGTAAAGTTGGCCCTGCTCTAGCTAGCTAGGATTTGAAGGCAGAAGGCTAGAATACGTGTACTGCAGGTGTTAATGTCTGATAATGAAAAAGAAGAGGAGGAGGTAAACCTTGCTTTCCCCCCTGGTTTTAGCTTGGGGAGGCCCAGTCAAACCTGAAACGTGAACACTAACAAGCAATGATCACGCTGATAACTGAGCTGCTGTGTCAGCATGTGGGCTGAAAGCTGCATTTCTGCGGGCAAGAGAGTGTAGGCCATGTAGGAACATTACTGCAGCCTTGTTTGAGGCAGATGGACAGGGCCCCACATCGGAGTCAGAGCACAAATTCACTCTGGCTGACGTCATGAAACCACACAGTCACAGCTCAGATCATCCATGAATGGTAGCAAATCTGTATGAGTGAATTCCAGCTTTGTAGTTGGTCTGGGTTCATCTGTTAACCTTACCATTATTTTTATGTGTGTTTGTGGTTACTTGCATTAAAGTACAAGTAACATTAAAGGTCTGACTTAAACCTCCAAAGCCAGAAACTTGGAAGTGAGACTGAGATTTTGTGTCTAAATATACTGTGCCTCAGTCCTCACCGAGTGGCGATTAGCAATTAAGACATCAGTTGAGGCTTTTTTGATGTGCTCAGCCTGGACTTTGCCTGAACATTCACTGTGTAAATGAACCGTGACAGCCTGTTCCAATAGTGTCTCTTCTAACAAGGAGTTACAAGGGCGTTAATTAGTCACTGTGGTATTGATGTTTCTCTTGTGTTTCATTTAAAGACTTTTGACAGGAATACCCACTTCAGTTATGTCCTGGAGAGGCAGATAAAGCTGAGTGTTCTGTAAAGGAGCTCAGTGTGCTGCTAAACCTGCATCAGGGATTTGCCTTATATAGATCGTACCTCAGTTCTACTCAGTTGCATTTATTTACCTCTCCAGGATTTAACTGAAAACGAAATCAGGTAAAGTATGTTCAGCATAAAAGATTGCTTCTCATAGCTGCATGAGCTCTGCTGTGGCTGTAACGAGCGGTGCCACACTGATGCAGAACTGAGTTGCCTTCAGCAAGCAGCGCTGCATGGTGCCGATGTTTTGCAGCACAGCCACATCTGGTTCTGTGCCTTAAATTGCTTTCTCATTTTAAGACATCTTGTGGCAGCTTTCTAAATGTAGCCTCCTGTGGCAAATATAAACATGCCTATTACTCTTTCAGACAATGGGATTATCAGAGGCTTTTCCCCTGAATGAATCTGGAATGAATGAACGGGCTGATAATGGAGCTATCGCTTAAACATCCTTTAAATCGAGTGCCTGAATAAGGGGCCTGACCTCAGTGATAACGGGTGGCTAGGCTTGTAAGCATGCCTTTGCCTGATCTGGCAAAGTGTTGTCTGGCTTCCAAAAATGGTCTGGGACTATTGAAAGAATCAGCCTACCGGATGTAGGTGACTTAAATCGGTCACTGTGTAAGAGTGAAAAACCTTCTGATCTGAGAATTACTGTAAGTCAGTCACAATGCTGTCCTTTGTTGAAATCTGAAGATTGTGCTAAAGCAGTTATTTCCCTTCCTCACATCTTGTGCTGTTTGAAACAAAATTTTAAGTTTGGTAATCTGACTGTTGCATTCTCAGGAGTCTGGATTAAAAGTTAATCAGCCGGCATCCTTTGCTATAAGGCTGAACGGGGCAAAGGGCAAGATTGATGCTAAAGTCCACAGCCCCTCCGGAGCTGTAGAAGAGTGCCATGTGTCTGAGTTGGAGCCAGGTGAGAACGGCTTTACGTTTGTCAGAACACACTGGGTGACTTACACAAACACTCCCTGCCACTTAGCAAGTGGGTTGAATCCCTCAGTTTGCTAACAGCCCACCAAGGAGTGAGCTCCGTGCTTGGAGAATGGCATTTGGTTGTCAGCAACTCTGGTAGGAATTGTTCCATCAGGGCTTTTCCTAGAGAGCTGATGAAATGATGGAGCCCTAACTTCTGTAAGGTACTGATATTAAAGGGCAAACTCTAAAGGGTTTTCACATGAAGTCTTGGCTTGCCAGTGAAGGTACAGCGACATTATTCATAAAGGAAGGGGCTGAAATATGATGTGGTTGTTGAATTTAGCCAATGAAGTTTATTTTTCAAAGCTACGCTTCCATCTTTGACAAATAGCTTATTTTTAACTTGCACCCGCTCCTTCATATAGAATGTCAAGGAAACTGAACGTAAGCAAACACTACAGAAAGCTCAACACCTGTTTCAGCAATGAGCTTTTCTTTTTCAATTGAAGTCTGAATGAATTATGGTCTGTACTGTGCCAGTCTTGCTGCAGCCCAGCTGGGGAAGGTCAGTCGCTCCTCTGGGTGAGCGTGCAATTGAAAATGTTAATATCAGCAAATTGCTGAATGACTCTTAAATAAAGGTGCCGTCTCCGTGGTGTTGGTGCAGCATGCTCAGCCTGCTGGTACAGCTTAGCTTGCCTTCCCCAGCTGCTCTGTCTGCCACTGTCAGGCTGGGCTGTGGCTCAGCAGTCATGTCTAGCTCCGGGTGAGGCAATAGCTCTAAGCCTGGGCTGCGGGCTAGGTGACAGCCATCAGTTCCTAGCAGACAAGGTGAAAATGCAATCCGTGACACCTCCTGTGATAAATACTGCTTAAGTAGGAGTGTAGCAGGTTGTGGCTGGGTTTGCTTATGCCGGGACCAAAACGCGTCAAAATGGTGTGGAAGCCTTGCTCGGGCTGCTAACTAGTGTTGAGTTTAGCTTCTGCTGATGTCACCTCTGAAATGTCGGAATGGCCTCTTTTCTCTGCAGACAAATATGCCGTTCGGTTTATCCCCCACGAAAATGGCATCCACTCCATCGATGTGAAGTTCAACGGGAGCCACGTGGTGGGCAGCCCCTTCAAGGTGCGCGTTGGTGAGCCTGGCCAGGCGGGCAACCCCACGCTCGTCACGGCGTATGGACCAGGCCTGGAGAGTGGCACCACGGGTAACCCTTCTTGTACAGCTCCCTTACTGGCTTTCTGGAAAGAGCTAGAAGCTGTTTCTAGGCATATTTTTACATGACTGCCATTGCTGAGACAGCTGAACTGACACACATGCTCTGCTGACCTGGGTGCAGACTAATTTTGCTTTCTCGCATGCTCCCGAAGTCTTATAACCATCAACTAACAGGTCTGCATGCTACGCTGAGCCTCAGTGAACTTAACACCTCTGTGAACCAGCAACTGCAGCAAAAGCTCATTGGTCTGTGTTGCTGCTCTGCAGTGATGGGCGGCTGAGCTCCACGTAGGTGGTCTCCCTCAGCTCTGGGGATGCTTTGGCTCAGTTCCACATGAGAACTGCGCACATGAGGTCTGCAAAGCTTTTGCAGAGTTCTGCAGCCGCCAGAAAGCAGTCAGCGACTGCGCTGCATGTGTGCTCCAGAGTGGGTGGAAGACCGAGGAGGAACAAATGCAATCGATAGATTTATTTTGCTTTGTCTTGAAACTTGGTAATGAGTGGTAGTAGTAAGCAGGGTTTCCAGCAGCTTGTAGTGAATGCAGTCGTTCAGCTGGCTGTTTAGTCTGAGGAGTCTCCTTTAACTTGCATTTCCCTGTTAATCCACTGGTTGCAGGGTGCACCCAGTTAGCTTTCCCTTAGCGCTTGCACCTCTGAGAGATTTCAAGTTAAACATAACATGATGTACAAAATGTAGGCAGTGTGGTGGGTTGTGTTCTGTTTGTAGTGTTCCGGACATGCTTCAGGTGCAGCATGAATACTGACCCTATTTATCTCCTTCGGCTGCCCCAGCTGACAGCTCTCAACTCAAGAATGTAGATTATTTTTATTCATTTATATGATTTTGGTCGTTTTGAGAAAATATGAAAGCATTCCAGGATCTGTGCTTTGATCTGTTAAACTGTGTGCTTCTGTGGGCCACACGTGCCGGTGAACGGCAGAGCAGGACTGTTCTTTTTTCCCCTTTGATGTGCAAGGTGACAACGAGTTCCCTTTATCTTATCTACGTCTGACTTTCGTGGATCCTATTTTATATATTTTTTTCTCCCTGGAAAAAAAAAAAAGTTGCAGTGGCCAAAGCTTGTGCTGCTCTGCAGAAACCGAGCAGTTGATTTTGGAAGTATGTGGATATACTGTGTAAAATAAAGATATTACTGCCTTCACTGCTCTAATAGGTGGAAACAAAAGCACTCGTTAATACTAGCCACTGATACTGCAGGGCCAGGGGGATTTTTCTCCACCTATAAAGGTGCTTGGGGTTGTTTTCAATCTAAATAGACTGTTCAGCTGCAGCACTGTTACTCTGTGCCCCCTTGTTGGCTCCTGGCCGCTGCTCGTGGCGTGCTGCCCTGGGAGCTGCCGAGCAGCGGTTCTGCACAATGACCCACTGTGAGACTGCGGTGGCCGAGGGCTGAGCACCTGAGCTGTGCGCCTGCAGCCTCCAACAAGGCCAGCCTTCATCTGCACAGCCTGCCTGTGTGGCTTCCTGCTGAAACAGGGAAGCGTGGTGCTGTGCTCTGCGGGCTCTCTGAGCATTGCAACACAGCCGCCTCTTGTGCAGAGAGGCCAGAAGTTCCTCCCAGCTTTGCCATTGCACTTAGCGTGCTTCAGTCTCACTGTAGTAAACTTTCCCATAGCTGTCTCGGTTTGGTCGCACCCGAGCCCTTTATTCCTCGTCAGCAGCATCTGATACAACAACCCAAAGGTCGTAAATATTTGAAGCCAGAGTTTGACAGTAAATTATATGGGGGGACTGAGAGCCTCACTTAAATTCTTCTCGTGCTGCTGGCATTGTGTCATTGGCTTAGTATTAGCACCAGTAATTCGGTTCTGTGAACCAGATGCTGTAATTAAACAAGCTTTTGTTTCCACACACTGCTCGGAGTGTTGTTGCAGAGCAGTTCAAACAGCCGTCTCCTCCAGGAGACTTCTCAGCCCTTGTCTCCCTTGCTTTCTTGTGGGCCCTTCACTGCTGATTTATGGCCCGTGTGGTGAGACGGCTCCCAACTGCCCTGAGCTCAGGCACGGAGGAGCCCCCAGCAGACGGCTCTGTTCTGAGTCATGCCTTTCTCCTTAGAGCAGGCCTTTTGAAGCCGAAATACTTCCCTTTTGGTCCTGAAGGGATCTCCTGACCCTTGCACCAAGTCACTGGTTCCTGTTTTATAACTGAGGCTGCTTTTGTAACAACGGTGTAAGGAAGAGTGTGTCTTACTGTGCTACGTCTTTCTAGGGTTGCAGTCGGAGTTTTTCATTAACACGACCAAGGCTGGTCCAGGTACCCTCTCTGTTACAATTGAAGGGCCATCAAAGGTGAAAATGGACTGCCAGGAAACTCCAGAAGGTTACAAAGTCATGTACACACCCATGGCTCCAGGAAACTATTTAATTGGAGTTAAATATGGTGGACCTAACCACATAGTGGGCAGCCCCTTCAAGGCAAAGGTTACAGGTAAAAAGCTAACCAGTATTTACTGTGGGCCCGACGTACTTTGTGTCACTGTCCCTCAGAGACAGCAGTCAGTTGAGATGCCTGGTGCCCAAAGACACGAGAGGCAAAGCGCTTCTCTCCAGCACCGCCAAACCCTGGGGTAGGAGTGTCAGGGAGAGGCTGTGAGTGGGTCTCAGAGCTTGCCAGCTAGACTCCGTGGAACGGTGTCACGGGGAGATGCTAGACCTTGACCTGGCTCTAGGGTGTTGCATCAGCAGTGGGGATGTGTGACTTATTTACCCATTTTCCTCCCCGAAGCCTGTAAGCTACACACTTACAACACCAGTGATGGCCCTCTTGGTCTCTTTTTGGTGCATCTCTGGCCTGGCCGAAGGCTGCTGTGTCTGGGAGCTTGCAGGTGACATGAGGAAGGCTGGTCTTACATCTGAGGGCTCTTTCTCTTCAGTGCTGTGTTGAAGCACTGCTGCTGCCCCAAGCTAGAGGAACGTGGTGGTGGTGGTCTTGGGGTGGGCAGCAGGGACCGCACTCCCCTGGCTGGGACACGCTCTGCTTTCAAAATGGATTGTTGCAAAATTGCACCTGCTTTTCTGCCAACTCGAGCCATTTTTGGCGTTTGGTGATTGGAGCACAATTAACTCTTCTCCAGCAGCAAGCTTTGCTTACTGAATCCTGAAGTTCCTGTGGTCCTTTCACCACTTACGGGCTCTGGGATGGGATTGTTGGCAGCGTTACTGGACGACGTTGGTTTAAATACCAAAGAAGGAAATTGCTCCTCTCTGAAAATGCATTTTGGATGCAGAATGCATGCTAGTCACTAGGAGGGTTTCAAAACCTCCTTCTAACTGCCTTTCAGACGGGGTGAATCTGAGTGTCAGAAGTTTTTTCTGTTTCCAGGACAGCGACTGGTCACCATGGGCAGCGCAAACGAAACCTCTTCCATCATGGTAGAGTCGGTGACGAGGTCATCGACCGAAACTTGCTATAGTGCCATTCCCAAATCCACCTCGGATGCCAGCAAAGTGGTTTCCCGGGGAGCAGGACTCTCAAAGGCTTTTGTGGGTCAGAAAAGCTCCTTCTCTGTGGACTGCAGCAAAGCAGGTAAGGGAACAGGAGCCAGCTGCATGGTTTAGGTGGATGTCTTTTGCACTGAAACAGCTTTCAGTTAATTGCGAGCTCTGCATTAGGAAAGAGGAGGAGCGTGACTTTGCGTGACCTGATCTGCTTTAGCTGTAAATCTGCATTTTGCAGAGCTTGAGGTGATGATCTGGCTGCAAAAACGTCATGGTTGTTCGTTGAAGCGCATGAGTGCTAACTGTTATTTTGCTGTAGGTTCAAATATGCTGTTAGTCGGCGTGCACGGACCTACAATCCCATGCGAAGAGGTATCCATCAAACATCTGGGCAACCACCAGTACAACGTGACATATGTGGTCAAGGAGAGGGGCGACTACGTCCTGGCGGTGAAGTGGGGTGATGAGCACATCCCTGGGAGCCCCTTCCATGTCACAGTTCCCTAAACCCACCCCATGTCTGTCAGTCTGTACGTTCACAGCTCGGCCGTAGAGTTATACTGGGTGCAGTCCTGTTGCAAATTGCAGTATCTAGATACCCATGGCTCACATTTCAATACACTCAGAAGTAACTTCTGTAACGTTTTTACAAGCATTTCACTTCTATCCTACTTACCAACATAACACAAATCTATTTAATGTCCTCCTCAAATTGTACCTTTGCAGTGCTGTCCAGGTCACTGTTGATGTTTGGAGAATCACATGGATAACTAGACACTAATTTCCCTTGTGGATGTTAAAGACTTTAGATGTTAATTGAAAACTGGAATTTGTCTTTGTAATTGGGTATCTTAACTACTGATTTTATTTGACTGGAGACTTTACATTTTAGTTATGGAATATGACTTGGGCTGTCCCCAGTTCAAATTCTTTTCTGTAAAGAAATGAGATGAAACTGGTACTATGATAGGTGCCTTTGTATACTTGATCCATTTTAACGCTTAACATGATAGAAGGCTACTAAAAGTGGCTGTACCACTCAAATTTAAACGTTTTTGAAAATGCTTTGCTAATGGTTTACGTTTAGGAGAAGTTTATCTTTCATAGCAGACCAAGAGCAGATTGAAAATTGCTTCCTGGGCCTTTCAGCCTTTATGTTAACGCTCTGTAAATCCTTACCGGCAGCTTTTTGGCCACGATGCTAGCAATGCGTTTTTAAATTAGCTCGGGATTCTGGAGAAATTCCCCAAGCTTTGTTTTACAGGTAACTCCCAACTGATTTATTGTCTTCTTAAGAACAACCCCAGGTTGGCTGGGTTAAATAGAGCCCTTAGCTTGCCATGTCAGTCCTGTTCTCATCTGAGCGACCCACAATCTACGCGGGTCGGAGCATGGCAGCGTATGGCATGCTGGAGGCTGCTGGCTGTTAAGCAAGATGGTGCAAAGCCAGCCTGGGGATGGACCCACATTGTACTCGGGTACTGGGGGGAGGGTGGGTGTGTAAATCTGCTGGTAGCAGCAAAATGAACCAACAAACCTTGTTTGCCACCAGCCATTTTATTCTATCTCAGTCTGAGGATGTGCCCAAGTCATGCTCATCTCCTCCGAAATTCTCTTCTGTGCTGTGGAGGGGATTCCTGCCTGGGGTCAAGGAGTGAAAACTTCCATTGTGACTCGTGCGTTTGTCCTGGGTTACTCAGTACTGCTTTCCAAGCGCGTATCTGAATTGCTGTCAGCTGCTGGGGCTTTAGTACAGCTCTCCACATGAGCTTTAACTCTGCGATTAGGAGAAGGTAGGATTTGTTGAGAACCTGTTGAAACGTCACTGTCTGTCCCTATGGAGAAGTTCATGCTTGCAGTTCTGTAGTTATGTTGGATGCACTGCCCTCGAGCACAGTTGATTGGGGAAATAAAGGAAGGTTGGGTTTTTTTTACCGTGCTTTTTTGTGCCTTAATGTGAAATGCTCACGATGTTGTAAACTAGGAAGTGAAAACAAAATAAACTGGAATAAAATGCAGGATTGTAAAATTGTATCTTATAACTTATTAAATAGAAATGTTTGCTTCATTAAAATGTGCATGTTAAAAACAACGTTGGGTTCTTTTCCTATGTAGTCCATCACCTCCCACCAGGCTCCAGCCTGGCTCTGGCTCAGGGCCCAGCACCGTGCATGGGGTGGCACTGTGGCAGTGTGCAGGAGGTGGATCCCAGCAGCACCTCAGCTCCAGGGCACGGCCATGGCAACCAGCAGATGTTTTCCCAAACACCGCTCCTGCTGGAAGCACTGCTGAGACCTGAGCCGCAGCGGGCTGCTGGTGGCTGCCAAGGACTTTCCTGCCCCAGGTTTATCAGATTGTTTCCTTTTTGTAGTTAGCCGTGTTTCTTAAGCTTTGTGCTATGTCAGCTCGAAGCTCCTATTTAAAGTTTGGGGAAAAAACCACACCAGAACACTCTGAGTAGACCTGAGAGCCAGCACGGCCGTGCAGGTACGTGGCATGCCTGGGTGTTGCTCAGCACAGAACTGCATGTAGTGTTCGTTTCCACACTTGTGCGTCCGTATTGCGTGCTCAGAGAAAACCTGTGGGCTGTCACCACATCTGCCTGGATTTGCAGCCTGTGTCATTGATTTCACCAGATTTTAAGTGCCTTCTTCCCGTAACATGAAAGAAAGGCTCATTTATAAGTTTAAAACAAAAAACAAAGTGAACCCAGGGGGCTCCTAGGTTCTCGGTGGCACTCCTGCTCCCTGTAGTGCTGCAGGGCTTTTTGCAGGCACGGCTCAGCCAGGGCAGTGTCGGGGGCAGCTCTCAATGGGGGCACAGAGCTCTGAGCCGCAACCTTTCCCACGTCGGGTGTGCTGCGGTGCGTGGGCCCGAGCAACGCGCGGGCACTGGGATTTACGGCCGTGCCACCAGGGGGGGCCCGAATAATATTTATTGCATGCGCTGCACCCACGCGAGGAGCGGTGCTGGGCTGGGGCTGCAGCGCGGTGTTGCTGCATGCGGCCGTGCGCCTATGGAGCGCCTATGGAGTGCCGAGTGCTCTCTGTCTGCGCTTGGCCGGGGCCGGCGTGGGGGAAGCGGGGAGCTTGGCACTGCAGAAGAGCCCTTTGTTTGTGCTCCAGCCCCCAGACCTGGCTCAACGAGACGAAGTCTCTCTGGGCCGCTTCTGGTTTCTAGCACAAAACTCCTGCCCGGCCGTAAATAAGGCTCAGCAGCTTCCTTCAGCTAAAGAGGGCTTTGTTCTGCTTAGGACCATCCCACGTCCCGGAGGCTCCGGTTATTTAAAGCCCTCCGCAGCGGGGGGAGCCGGGTGATGGTCCCCTGGTGCAGAACTTAGGAACTGCCAAACACGTGGGGATATATTTGCAATACTGTCTGATGAAGGCATGGAATAAACAGAGGGATATCTCCCGAGACCTCCTGCTGATGGTGCAAACGTTGGACACCTCCCAGCCCCTCCCCAGTGCTGCAATGGAGCACGGATGCAGTCTCCCAGGAGTGGGGCATCTCTGCACCCTCTGTGTGGGGATGTTTTCTGCAGCTCTGGGTCTCCTCCCCTGTGCCACAGCAGCCGCGGAGTGGCAGCTGCTCACATGGTGCCCCAGGCTGCAGCAGTTAATTAGGTTCTGAGCATGCCTCCTGTTTCCAAAGGCTGGGTAAGGCACTGTATGTGCTGTCGCAAATAAGGATGAACCTTTTCAGCACGGCCGAGTCATATTTACATAGTTTTCATGATTGAATATCTCCATTACAGCTCTCATGGAGGGAGCGTTCCTCCTTTGTGCATTGCCTCTCTCTGAGAGGCAGAAGGAGGCTGTTGTGTGCTGTGCGCTGAGATGTGGGGCCGGAGACCCAGATTGATTTCAGCCTTCTCATGAAGCATTGCTGCTGTCAGCCAGACAGTGGCATTCCCATAAAAATCCCAATGTAAATATTTGTTCTATATCAGGGCTCTTTCTTTCCTGTTGCCTCGGCTGGAGCATTAATCAAGGCAGCTTATGAAATGCTGTATCGCTTTCAGATTAATTGCTGCTGAAAGTCGGGGTGCTCGCTGTCCCCCGTTGGCACGATCTGCTCCAGATTCCCTCTCTCCAGACAGACCCTTTGCACAAAGGCCGAACTGTTTCCTCCCCCATAGGAGTATCTGTTTGCCAGCAGACAAAACAAGGGGTGTGCGTTCAGGTGAATATTCGGCTTTACGAACCGCTGGATTGTTTGCACATTGCTGATGTCTTCTGTGTGACAAGGCACACACTAAATACAGTGATCCGAGAAAGCAAATCCCTGTACCGTGAGGTAAAATAAGCACTATTCAATGATGTCCGGTTTACTGCTGAATTTTCAGCCGCCCACAGGGAGGCGCAGAGCCCCTCTGCGTGCTACAGGTACAGTGTGAAGCCTTTTGTTGTGCGCTACCGCTTCACGTCTGTGAGCAGTGCAGGACGCTCAGCACGCTGCTTCTAGCTTTTTTATTTGCACTGAGCTTACAATCGAGAAGGCTCCGTTCACCTTCAGACCCAAAACGTTTGAAGTGTGACTTAATATTGCCACATAAAAGCGTGACAGAATCTTTGTTTTCCTGCTAAATACTGCACTGGCTGTGAGCATGTCAGCGCCGCTCAGCTGGCAGACCCGCTGGCATCCTCCTGTTCTTGCTGTGCGAGCTGACCTGGCATGCTCATGAGCCCGAGCGGCGGTTCTTTCTTGCTCTCCCCTTCTTTGAGAACTTGGATTTTATCCAGTCGAAGAAGCTGCCGCGCGCCTTCAGCTCAAACTCCACCGGGAAGTGGTCGCTCACCCCCAGAGCCTGTGGGAGATGGGGATGGGGCGGTGGGGAGGGGATGCACCGCACCACTCTGGGTGGGTGCAGCTCTATGGAGCACCTCCTGCTGCACGGCTGGGCACTGCTGGCCCTGTTTTGGCCAAGGGTCTGGTGCCCGGTGGAGCCCTGCCACATGGGATGGGCTGTGCCTACCTGCTCCTCACTCATCTGAAAAGCTGTCTGGAAATCAAAGATGTTAGCAGAGTGTGGCACGACGGCCTGGCTGAGCTGCTCCCCACTGACCACAATCCTGCAGGAAAGGGAAGGGGGCGCTGCTAAGGGCTGCGATGAGTCGATGGCCTCCACACGGTCACAGCTTCAAATGGTGCATCCCTACACATGGGTGGCTGGGGATGCCCCCGGCTTCCTGCCACAGCCGGCCCATCGCCTCTCTTAGCAGTGAGACACACAAATACCTCGGTCTTCAGATTAGGAACACAAGAGCAAGAACCACAGTGCAAAACCACGGCCGAGGCTGCCCCCTGCACACGTGGCTGCAGTGCTCTCTGGCACCGGGAAGATTTCACAGCAGCTCGAAGGCCGTGTGCCACTGGCACCTTTCCATGTGCTGTTTTGTCATAGGGTGTTATAAGCAGGGGAAGGTTAGGCTGGGAACCTGTCATAGGGGCAGCTGGTGCTCCTCCTGACCGTCGTGTCGTTTGTGTCACCGATGAGCCAGGCAAATTCCGAGCTGGTCCTCAGGCGGATGTTCTTCCAGTGCTTCCGTGGAACGTAGCTGCACCCCGCGTTGAAGTCCCCCATGAAGACAAAGTTCTGCAAGGCAGAGGGGGGTTCAAAGGCACTTATGAGGATGGCTCTTCACAATGAGACCAGCAGGGGCCTCTGTGGTCCCCAGGGTGACCAACCTTGGTGTCCCAGTGCTGCTTTATGTCTAAATACACATCATAGAGCTCATCAATCTCCCGTACCGCCATCTCCGGTGCAGTGTGCAGAGGGACTATAGCAAACTCTTTGACAGCTTAAAAACAAGGCAAAAAAAGACCCACAAAAAAACAAAAAACAAAGAAAAAGAAATACAATGGTTAATCACGCAATGAATCACGAAGAAAAACAGGCTGGTTGGGAAGACAGAAGGTTTCCTAAAGAAGAAACAGCTTTGGCTGCACATCGGAGGGTGTTTGCTGTGTAATGGCAGCATCCCCAGCTCGAGCTTATAGCTGAAGCCAGGCTGAGGACATGGGGACGTGCTGTGCTGCTGGCACCTGCCCCAGCCCTGCCACCAGCACAGGCATAGCAGTGAAGCCCGGGCTGCTGAGGTGTGGGCAGAGCAATGGAAGGACGACGTGTTGCTCAGAGCATCTCACTGGTTTTTGGTGATTGGAACCAAACGATGAAGGGCTCTCGGGAGAAGGCGTCCTCGTCCCCGGCCTGGGTGTCGGGGTATTGGTAGGTTTGTTTCACTGACACCAGATTTCTCCTGCAACAGAATGGCAGAGATCCCGCTGGTGATGGCTGTGCTGTGACACCCAGAGCAGCTGCCCCAGCCCTGTTGTGCATCCTGTCCCCACAGGGTGATGGGCTGGAAGGGGATGCCACCCGCCCTTACCTGTAGAGGAAGGCATACTGCTCCTTGTAGCTCTTCCTGCCCAGCCGCCCACTGACCACGCAGCTGTACTCCTCCCTCTTCCCTTTCGTCTGGCTGAAAGGAGAGGGGCTGCTTAGTGAATTCTCCAGTGTGAAAGGCGGATACACTGACCACGCTTCTCCAAAAATGCATCCCTACATCAGCCTGGAGCCAGCTTTGCCCTGCCCAGCCCAGCTCTCCCCCCGCCACTGTCCCTGCAGCACGGAGGTGCAGAGCTGAGCACAGACCAGCATCCTTCCCAATAACTGCCTCCTGCAAGATTTATTGTCTTTAGAAATACCCAGCCCAGGCCATGGCCAGAGCAGGTTGGGTGGCACAGGGCTGCCTGCCTGCCCCAGCAGCCTCCTGCCCATACACGACACACCGCCTTACCCAGCCAGCTGCTGTACAAGCAGGGGACACGTCCTGTTCTTGTTCTCCTTTATCTCCATCAGCAGCATGATGTCACAGCGAGAGATGATCTGCAATGGGAAAGAGCAGAGGCAAGCCTGTGCTTGGTGTGCTCGGGGGCGTTAGGGAGGAGTGGGGAAGAAGTGGCTGCTGCTGTGCAGCTGGTGGAAGGGCCCCAGACGTGGGCAGCGGTTCGAGCAAAGCCCTTCTCCTTTCAGCACTGGGAGAGGGAACTGGGAGCAGAGCAGTTTCAGCTCTGTAGGGAAGGGGCGGCATGGGCTGGTTTTGTTTCTCTTCAAATCTCGTGGGTGACATTTGTGGGGAAAACAAAACCCCTTCTGCCCCCTGAAACTGTAAATACGCTGCCCCTCGTTTATTTATCCCACCCACAGTTCTGACTGCAGTACGGCCAGTCCAGAAGTGCGGGTCTGGCCTCTCTGCAGTGCAGAACAGCTGCTTGCACTGAAGGGATCGCAGCTCAAAGAGTGGCAGCAGCCCCAGAGCTGCAGCCTGGCACAGTGTGCTGCCCCACGCACATCCCTGCTGCTGTGTTGTGGGTGGCACTGCCGAGCTGCGAGGCTGAGCGTGGCTCCTTCCACGTTAAACCAAGTTATCTTCATCTCCACAGAGCCAGCAAGATAGTGAGGCTTTGTCTAAAGAAATTGGCAATCAGCTTTGCGGCTCTGCACTGCTCTCCAAGATGATACTCTGCTATCTTGAAAATACATTTAATTAGGCGAGAACGTTTCAGAATAATTAGCACTTAAGCAAGGTAAATAGCGTATCACAAAGCAAAGCTCTGTGGGTTCCAAGCAAAAGCTGCTTTTACTGTGCAGAAAGGTTTTCATCCGTTCCTAACTGAAATTCCAAAGGAAATAGCGAGTGCTGTCTGTGCTGTACTCTCACGCAAGCTGAAAGGACTGTAAGTGCGCTACTCTACTGCAGCCTTGATTCTCACTTTAACAGCATGAACGGTTTCAATTATTTACTCACTCTTCTACTTGAAATTCAAGCATGAATACAGAAATGAAGCACAAGATGATGCGGATGAGAAGCCCACGCTAAGCTCCTTGTCTGTCCCAGCCCGGCGGTGGACATACCTTCACCACAGCATCCAGCACCTCGGCTCTGGCTATTTTGGCTTCTCCAAAAGACCTCACGTTGAAGGAGCAGATCCTCAGGCTCAGAGACGGGTTGAAACAGAGGAGCGAAAACAAGACAAAGAACAACATCTTCGGGGACTTAGACAAAATGAGCAGCTGTGAGCGTTCCTATTAATATATGCACATGTGTTTTTGTGCATTCGTCCCTCTGCGGCCAGCTGAGAGGTCAGAATGCTCAGCTGTGTCAATCAAGAACAGGAATTGCCATTTCCTCCTTTCCCTCACTTCCATCTTCCAAAGAAGCTCCGGGACGCTGACGCTGCTCTGAAGACAGCTCACTTTTCTGAGCCAAGTGCTGTGCCCAGAAGGGGCTGTGGAGACCCGCAGTGAGAGGCAAAGAGCCTGGGGAGCAGGGGGTGCTGGATGGGGTCTGATGGGCACTGATGGTGGGCACCAAGGATCTGGTGAAAGGTGGTGGCACACCCTGAACGTGGGCAGGACAAGCTCTGGAAGAAAAGGGCCTTTCCATACACTCACCATCTCAGTGTCTGTAAGCAAATGTTTGCTGCAGGGCCCGTGGGGGCTGTAGCCCTGAGCTCCATGCCCTGCCTCCCTGCCCAAGGGCAGCTTCTATGTCAGGCTGACTCAGCTCCCATTTCATGAAGGTAGTAGCACGAGGCGGCCTTGCTGGGGATCCAGCTCCTCCCTGCACTGCTTTATCTCCTTCTTCTACCCTTTGTACCACGCTGTAATGCAGAGGTGGTACAGCTAGGGCTGTCCTGCTCTTGCACAAAAGCAGGAGAGGTGCTGGCTGCTGGGCTGGGTGCATCCCCACCCATCTCTGCCACGTGTGGCTGTGGCATCCCCCATGCTGACCATGGGCACACCTTCTGCTTTGCTGCAGGCTGGTTTTTCCTTTGTTTTTGCCTCTGAGCAACAACTGCAGGTTGTTCTCCCAGTCACCCCATAAAGCCCCTCCATGAGGTCCATTCTCTGGCTAGAGGTGTGGGCTCTGGGCTCACAGCAGCACCATGTAGATACTGGAGTTCTGCAATTTCTGGAGCAATGCTTCAGCTCTCCATCTTCCTCCCCTCTCAGGAAGATTCTGAGGAATAGGCGAGGCAGGATGCGTCCCTTATCATGTGTCTGCATGTGCCCTGTGGCGAAGTAGGGGCACAGGATGTCTGGAGCAATCCTCCACCCGCCGGCTGGGCTGCTTCCTCTCATAGAATCATGGAATCATTAAGATTGGAAAAGACCTCTAAGATCACCTTGTCCAACTGTTCACCTTACCAACAATATCACCCACTAACCATGTCCCCCAGCAACACATCTCCATGGTTCTTGAATACCTTCAGGGACAGTGACTCCCATCACTCCTTGGGCAGCCTGTGTCAGTGCCCAACCCCTCTTTTGGAGAAGTTTTTCCTAATATCCAACCTGATCCTTTACTGGTGCAACTTGAGGCCATCATCTCTCTTTCTATCACTGTTACCTAGGAGAGGAGACCAATCCCCACCTCAACACAACCTCCTTTCAGGCAGTTGTGTAGAGTGATAAGGTCTTCCCTGAGCCTCCTGTTCTACAGACTGAAAAATCTCAGCTCTCTCAGCCACTCCCCACAAGACTTGTACTCCAAACCCCTCAACAGACCCCTCCGGACATACTCCAGGGCCTCCATGTCTTTCTCACAGTGAGGTGCCCAAAACTGAACACAGCACCAGAGGTGCAGCCTCACCAGAACTGAGTACAGGGATGATTGCCTCCTGCTCCCACTAGCTGCACTATTGCTGATGCTGTTGGCCCTCTTGGCCACCTGGGCACACTGCTGGCTCATGTTCAGCCGAGTGTTGACCAACAACACCCCCAGGTCTTTTTCTTCCATGCAGCTTTCCAGCCACTCTGCCCTGAACCTGTAGTATTGCATGGAGTTGTTGTGACCAGAATGCAGGACCTGGCACTTTGTCTTGTTGAACTTCATCCCATTGGCCTCAGCCCAGTAATTCAACATGTTTAGGTCCCTCTGTAGGGTCTTCCTATCCCTAGGCAGATCAACAGTTCCCCCCATCTTGGTGTCATCTGCAAACTTACTCAATCCCCTAATCCAGGTCATCAATAAAGATACTGAACAGGACAGGCCCCAGTACCAACCCCTGGGGAACACCACTCTTGACTCACCACCAGCTGGATTTAACTCCATTCACCACCACTCTCTAGGCCTGGCCCTCCAGCCAGTTCTTTACCCAACAAAGAGTGTAACCGTCCAAGCCGTGGGCTGGCAGCTTCTCCAGGAGAATACTGTGGGAGACAGAGTCAAAGGCTTTGTTGAAGTCCGGGTAGACCATGCCAACAGCCTTTCCGTCATCCACCAAGCAGGTAACCTGGTCATAGAAGGAGATGAGGCTGGTCAAGCAGTACCTGCCTTTCATGAACCCATGCTTGCTGGGCCTGATCCCCTGGTAATCCCTCTCACTGCTGCCTGGCTGCCACATGGGGCACCACTGAAAATGGTGGCTGGCTGCACAGGCTGTGGGGCAGGCTGAAGCAGGGCAGTATGACCACTGCTGGTGGTCAGGGTGGTACCGGGCACACACAAGGACCTTTGGGCTCCTGGCAGACTTGGACAGCCATCTGACAGCGGTTAATTGTCCTACACTGGAGTTTCAGGTTAATAAATAACAAAGCACTCAGGCTGCTGAAGTTTGAAACCAGGTTACAGACCAAATATGGCCATTTGGGAAGGGAGGCTCCAACAGCAGTTGTCCTCGCATCGCCCTGAGGTTATCTAGAGTTAGTTGGAGGTAAAGAGGTGATATGCAGGGCAAAGGGTATGTGTTTGGAATCAGTAGAGTCTTGTCAGTACAGAGCCCTTGTTTGCTGCCCTGCCTTGAGCAAGGCCATGTAGCTGAGGTGCAAAACTTGCGGTGCTCATCTCTCTCATGTGAGATGAAGAGGTTATCTGAGACATGGCTTCACCAAGGACAGATCGTGCATGACCCTTCTGGTGGCCGTCTGTGATGGAGTGACAGCACTGGTGGACAAAGGGAGGGCAACTGATGGCATCTACCTGGACTTCTGCAAAGCCTTTGACATGGTCCCACATCCTTATCTCTAAATTGGAGAGATATGGATTTGAAGGCTGGACTATTTGGTGGATAAAGAATTGGTTGGATGGTTGTAGCCAGAGAGTTGTTGTCAATGGCTCTATGTCCAGGTGGAGTCCCCAGTTGTCTGCCTTGGGACCTGAGCTCTTCAACATCACTATTAATGATGTAGACAGTGGGATCGAGTGTACCATCAGCAGGCTTGCTGATGAAACCAAGCTGATTGGTGCAGCTGACAGAACAGAAGGTAGGGATGCCATCCAGATGGACCTGGACACTCTTGAAAAGTAGGCACATGAGAATCTAAGTAGGTTTAACAAGGCAAAGTCCAAAGTGTTGTACTTGGGTCGAGGCAGTTCCAGATATGAGTACAGACTGTGAGAACTCCTTGAGAGCAGCTGTGTGAATGACTTGGGGCTCCTGGTGCATGAAAAGCTGGATGTGATCCAGCAGTGTGCTCCTGCAGCCTAGAAAGTACAGTCCTCTAGGCTGCATCAACAGAGGTGTGGCAGCAGGGCGATGGAGGGGACTGTCCCCTCTACTCCGCCCTTGTGAAGCCCCACCTGAAGTACTGTGTCCCCTCCAACCTAAGCCATTCTATGATTCTATGAAATGAAAGGAAGCCCTCGGCACACACTGATTGCACCAGGCTTTGGGATTACAGGTCCATAATGGCATTGCAGCCACCAAATAACCAAGCTTTTGTGACAATTAGTGCACATCAATTGTTACTACCGAAAGATATAATTACAACACGCATAATGCATGCAAGGGCTTTGAGCAGTGTTAAAAAAATATTATTCAAAGCTGCTAATAGGCAATGGGAATTCTTGCTTGGTAACGTTACAGAAGCCAGGAGCGTTTGTGGCCGCGCTCCCAGGTTGTGCAATGGGAGGTGCACGGGGGCGGCTGCCTGGGGCTGCGCTGGGAGCTGCTGTGGGGCTGAGCAGGGAGCGTATCCCTGCCCTGCAGGTGGCTGCTGGCCGTGTGCCATCGGGCAAAGTGCTCCTTGCAGCAGGTCTGAATGTGCCAGGGGCACCTGCTGCCCTGGGGCTGCTCATGGCATTGCACCGGGAGTGGGAACAGACGGGGCTGCGTCACCCCAGCACGGTGATTCACGGTGGCAGAGCGGCGTGCCGCCACTTGTGGTTGCGAATCATCTCACCTTGCTCTCTGGGGCTGCGTGACCCAGTGGTGGGGAATTGCGTGGAAGCTTTTGGTCTGGTGAAGCAACGCTGCTTTCCAGAGTGGGGAAGCCAAAGCCTTGGTTCTCCAGGCCTGGGTACAGCAGTTTCCACATTCCTATGGGAAACAAGGCAGTTTGAGATGGTCTTTCTGCCCTCTTTCTGAGGACTAAGGCTGCGTCACCATGCTGTCCCCAGCCCCAAGTGCTGGCTCAAGGGGCCCGAAGATCTCCCCTTTCCCATTGCGACCGAAGCAGGCACTCAGTGACCTCTTTCCCTGGGCCCTGGCCGTGCACTGATGTTGGGATTGCAGAGCAGGTTAGCATGGGATGTGGGAGCTCCTCAGTTATCTCACACTGTGGTTCAACACAAATCCACTCTGCTCTGGCTTCCCTTCTCTAAGTGTAGTGGCTCATTGCAGCTGTTCACAGGGTGTTCCTTCTGGGTGATCTGTACTGATGCCTGTTGCATTGCTCACATCTGCACATGTCCCACAGGATATGTCCCGGGCTGCTCTCAGCCCTGTGCCTGGCACAGGAGGGCTGTGCAAACAAACAGGGCCACAAACAGTGCTTAGAAAGGTGTGGAATGCCTCACATGTCTGCTTAGCGCACCTTAGCCAAAGCTCTTTGCTCAGTCTAACTTTGCTGGGAATCCCTTTAGATGAAAGCCCTACAAAAGCTACCCAAAGTGTCGTCAGCCCCATTAGCAACCACAGGTTTGGTTTCTGACACTTACTGAGCTGGTGGCACAGCTGGGTTACGTCTGTTTAACTCGCCTGTGCTTGGTCTCATGAATGTCTTCTGACAGCTCATGTTATCAAACACTTGAGGTTATTGCCAGAAACTCTGACCTGTAAAGCCCTTTGCACAGCACTTCTTGCAGCTCTCACAGCCAGCTGGGCCAAAGGAACGTGATTTATCATAGCACAGATATGGTGAGGATTCATTGCAATTTGCTTGCATTTATTCAGGAGATTATGTTATTTCCAATTTAACTACATTTTCTCCTGGTGCAAGAGGGGTGTGCAGTCTGTTTCAGGTGCAGCACTCCCCTCTACACCTCTGATGTAATCCCATTTGCACCCACCCTTGTATATTTCTAGTGCAGCCATACCACGTCCTCTCTTAATCCTTGTTACATCACCTTCCTTTCACTGCTGCAGCCTCACTACAACCCCTTGTATCTCAGTTATATTTTCTCTCTATGCTCCCTTACATCCCCAGTGCACCCCACTGTATCCTACCTGCTGCAGCCCCACCCCACTGTACCCACCTTGCAGCCCTTTTGCAGCCTATTTTAACCCCACTGCCTTCTTGTTGCATCCCCCTTGCACACTCCCATTGATATGCTCCTTGTACCCCCACGGAAGTCCCACTATGTCCCCAGCTTGCTCCCCTTCTGTATCCCCGCTATTGCATGCCCCACTTGCACCCCCACTGCTGCTCCGCTGTATCCTCCTTTTTTACCCCTATTGCATCCCCCCCTTGTGCTCCTGCTGCAGCCCTGTTACACCTCAAATGAAGTCCCATTACACCCCCCCGTCGTGTCCCTCCTTACAGTCTCACTGAAGCCCTACTACATCTCCCATTTCACCGCCCCCCCCTTGC
>JACDJE010000103.1:433771-456855 GCA_016647715.1 Pavo muticus | reverse complement strand
CCCCCCATTTCATCCCCACTGCAGCTCCCTTCGCACCGCCCCTTCCATCACCGCCCGTGCGCTCCGCTGCGCCCCCGCGGATCCTTCCCGGTACCGGCGCGGGGAGGCGGGTGCAGCGGAGCCGCCGCGTTTCTCTCGGCGCTGCCATTGCCGCCCGGCCCGGCCCGGCCCGGCCCGGCCCGGCCCGGCCCGGTAAGCGATGGGGGCGAGGAGCTGCGGGGGGCAATGCTGGAGCCGGGGGGCACCGGGTGGGTACCCGGATACCGAACCGCTGCCCCCCGGGCCCTGGCATGGATGGAGGCGGGAGGGAGGAGGAGACTGAAAGGCCTTACCGGATCGCAAGGAATAATTTGTAAAGATATGCCTAGAAACTGTCGTTAATTTTCCTTCCAATTAAAAAAAATAATAATAGCAGGGCACAAAGAGGAGGAGAGCAGTGATGCTGCTCTGCTATCTGAAGGATGCCGTCATTTCGCTGGAGCAGTTTTTTGGGGAGGGATATATGGATGAGGGGAGAGGGTAGGGTGGCCTCAGCACCCCGACTCCATCCTCTGGAGGGGGCTGAGGCCGGGTGCACTCGTGACATCTGTATTGGGGTGGGGGTGGCGTGGCGGTGGGGTCCGGCTTGTGGCCCTGAGCTGCGCCGTGCAGCTGCAAGTGGGTCAGAGATGGGTGTTCTGTGAACCGGCGCTGTAGAAATAATGATCTCATTTCTGCCGTCTATAAATAAATGAAGGTGAAAGGGCACATTTCTTACTTCCAGCCCTCCGGAGACTGGATTAAGACAGAGAGCTGGCTGATGGACAGAAATCGTCTGAATACGAATAGATCTTAAATTATTGCTTCACTGGGACTGGTATCTAAAAGGTCACGCTGTGAAACATACTCTGAGGAATCGTAATGTTAGTTATGTCATTGATGACAGTCAATAGTGTTTTCCCGGCTGCTGGGGATGGCAGGGGGAGGCGGTTGTGAGGGAGATGTTTATTTGCATGGTGCCGGTTTTCCTTACACCATTAGCACTGTGAGCTGGGGCTCCTGGGGGCTCTGTTTGTGCTGCTGAAGCCCACTAGAGCCCCCTGGTTTTGCTGTGGGATCTTAAAATCGCTTTCACGCTATAATTAGAGTATGCTTAAACGTGTTCCTTTGCATTTGGACGTTCGGAGATGTACAATCTGTTGGGCTGCTGGGGAGAAACGGGGAGCTGTGGGCGCAGGGAGTGGTGTGCAGGAGGCAGCCCTGCCTGCCCAGCCCTGCCCGGCACAGACCCATAACCTTTCTACTTGAGTTTTGACACACCTGATGAGCAGCACAGTGTGCATGGGGGATTTGTCGGCATGAAAATGCTCCCTGGCCATGCACACAGCTGCACGCGGCATCGCTTCCCAGCTGGAGCATCACAAGGGCTCTGTGGCCATAGCCCCCCCTGTCCCCCTGCACCTCCTGCAGCCCCACCAGTGCTCATCCCATTGCAGGGGATTGCTCCGTGCCTGCTGCAGCATCCCCAAAAGCTGCTCTATGAGAGGCACTGCTCAGTGCAAAGCCTCACCGTCTCCCTGGGAAACGATGCGAGCTGCTTTCACATCCGTGGGCTCGGGCTTTGTTTTTGAGCTAAATGCGGGTTTCTGATCCCACACACTGCTGTGTGCTTCTGCTGCTGCTGCATCTTGCATGAGGCTTGGAAAAAAAATCACTATGTATACTAGGGCTGCACCGCTGGGTCTTCTCCGGCCTCCCTGGGGTGCCCCATTGAGCTTGGAAGAGAACAAATATTAATGAGGATTCCAGCCTGGCTGTCAGCCACTTGTCCCTTCAGCTGGTGGCCCTGGGGACTGTCACTGACATATTGTCCTTGCAGCACCCTGCAGCTCCCTCCCATCTCCTAGCCTCTCTGGCATATGTCAGTGCCTGCTTGGGGTGCCTGGACCCCAGCTCTGGGGTGTCTCCCAGCCCTCTCCCAGCAGCCATGGGATGCAGAGGCCAAACCAGTATTCCTAGTTCAGCATCCCGTGCCCTGCCAGCTACACAGCCTTATTGCTGTCATCATCACAAGGCATTTATCAGACTTGCCTAATGGGTGTTTGTGAGTTAATTGATGAAGGCAGGAGCCTTGCTTTGCACTGTTCGCCACAACTCTTGCAGCCTTGTGCTGAGTAATAGGTGGCAGTCAGAAGGCTCCTGGCTGTTCCCATTTACTTTCACTGTTCAGCCTGAGCTGCCCCTCCAGCAGGCAGCCAAGGGCTCCCAGGAAGCCTACCTTCCATGACACTGGGTGCCTGGGGCCACGCTTGCTTTTCCCATTATCTCCATCTGTAGTGCACTCTTTGATCCCACTTGGAACGAGTGCCCTGCTGGCACAACGTTGCACAAAGTTCTGCATTTACACAAGCAGGGGAAAGGTTAGTCAGAATCACCAGTGATGAGTTTGGAAGGGGAGCTGGTGCCTTAAATGCCCCGAACTGGCTGCTTCCCTTGCTGCAGGTCAGCAAGGAGAAGGAAAGCAGCAGAGTGATCCTAACCTCGTTTTCCTCTTTCAACAGTGAGCCACTATACCCACAGCGAGCAGGACCTGTGCCGAGAGGAGGAGGAGGGGATCTCTACAGAGTAAGTTGGGCTTTGAATGCCTCTCCCCTTTTTGCTTTGCTTTCCGGGAGTGGTGAAGGCAGAGGAGTTGAGGCAGTGACCTCGGTGGCAGTGGCCCCATCCCACTGCATCCCTGTGCTGTCCTTGCTGCTCACTTGTCTTCCTCTTGGGCTGCAGCGCCTGCGCTCTGTGCTTCATTTCTTCCCTGTCTTAGCGGCATTGCCAAAGGCAACACGTGCTGGCAGGTGGGTCGGACCGTGCGGCCCTGCTGCTGGCACGCGGTGTTCCTGCTGCTCCAAGGACTTGTTTATAGGCAGGGAGAACAGGGAGTAAAGATCTTCCTGCAAAATGACAATGAAACGAATAACTGTGTCATTCAGGCTTGAGGAAGTAGCTGATGTTTGGCTTTGTTTAGGAGGGGTCTGGTGCAAACATCTGCTGTGTTCCTTGAATTACAGTTACTGCTTTTCTTCTCTGGGGAAGGTGAGAAACTGGATTTTGCTATAGACTTTTTGTGAACTTTTCATCTTGGTCACATAGAGTGTGTTTGTAATGTGATTCAGCATTGCAGCAGCACTGTGGGAGAGGATATCGCCGCGGTGCTTTGGTTCCTGTTTCACAGCTCAGCGCGCCAGCCTGGCTGCTAAAGGAAGCAGAAATACATCTGCATGTGCTGACACGGGGAAATTTGGGGCAGAAGGAGACATGGGTGAGAGGACACCAGGCACTGGAAGTGTTTTGTTTTATAGCCAAGTGTGACAAAAGAGCTAGTGCTGAGGAAACAGGCAAGACATAGGCTGGTGAGCAGTAGGAATTAAAGGCTGTGTGTGGCAGGGTTTAATCCCTTAATGAGAAGAATAGATCCTTGCTGCTGGCAGTTGGGAGAGCAGAGTGAAGGGCTGTGGGCACCTGTCCTGGTGCTATACCTGGGGGGGACACTGATGGAGGTTTTTTGGGAGCTGGGCTGGATCCTGAGAAGGGCAGCAAGCACAAAATGGCTCCCGGGCATTTGGAGTATGGGGATGTTTTGGTGCCGTGTTGGGAACAGGGATGAATATGTCTCGGATAAGGGCTGGTGGCCAAAGAGCACCCTGCCAGGTTCCTTCCGTCCCTTCCCAAGACCACTAATAGGCTCTGCTCCCTTGATTAGTCAGTGCCTGTGTAGAGCAGTAATGAGCCTGGAGCTGGGCTCAGGCTGTGGATTCTAGGTCAGCAGCTGTGCCGGGGATTTGGGAGCGGGCAGGGCCTGTGTGGGGCCTGCATGTGAGCTGCAGGGCCATGAGCACCTCATGGCTGCACTGGCTGGGAGCTCTCTGCATCGGTCTGCACCCACCTGGAGCTTATTGCCCTTAAGGATATGCACTGTGGGGAGGATAACATTGTATTAGTCATACTGAACTTTAAAAGGGAAAGATGCTTTATTGCCCTCCTGACTGCTATCCTTTGCCTTGCACTTTGCCATTTTCCTCTTCTCCTGGCTGCCGAGATTTCATTTAGCCTTGACTAGTTTCTGATGTTTAACCCCTGATCTCTCACTCAATTCACCCAGGTAGGGCCAGGCCGGAGGAGCACCATGGACCTCGACGTGCTCAACATGTTTGTCATCGCTGGCGGCACCCTGGCCATCCCCATCCTGGCCTTCGTGGCCTCCTTCCTGCTGTGGCCCTCCGCACTCATCCGCATCTACTACTGGTGAGTGCTCCCCTTTGAAAACAGGGCTCAGCTTCCAAGGCAGGGCCTGTCCTCGTGCTGGCAGTTACGGAAAGGACTCTCCCCATTCTCCCCCTCTCTTGTGGGTGCAGGGATGGTTTTCCTTACCCACGTGCATCCTGTCCTTCCTGATAGCAGCAGGCAGACGCTATGTCCTTCATCCCCACTTGTCCCTGGAAATTAGCAATAAGCATGCTGTCAGCTTTCATTTCTGGGCTTGTAGCAGAGGGAAGCTGGAATCGTGCTCCTGCAGGGAGCTGGGCAGCATCTCAGCATCACACCGGCCTCCCACACGGCTGCTATCACGTGCCGGTGGCAGATGGTGGCTCCTGCAGCCTGGCTCAGGGGTGTTCCCCATCAAAGTGACCTCTTGTAAGTGAAGGATGTTATCCCGCCCTGCCGCTCAGCCGCACAGCATGATTAAGCCTGTCCTTCTAATGGAGCATTTAATAGCAACCCTCTAATCAAAGCATCTGGGAGCTGGTGAGAGGGGCGAGGTAATGCAAACCTCAGCAAACCAACCCAACAGTAGCTCCCTGCTGCACGTCACGGGGCAAAGCATCACCTTGTGGTGTTGGGGGGGAGACAGGGAAGAGCCTGCAGCAGTGTTCTTCAGGGCTGTGAGTTAAGGGCTGAGTGAGAGCAGAGAGGTGGTGGCGCATCCCCAGACACCCCTCCCTTCTCCCATTGCTCATTTCCCTCCTCATCGTCACTGAGATGCCACAGCACAGGGACCTGGAGGACTGACTGTGGCTCTCTGTTAGAGCCCACAGGGGCTGGGGGGCACCTGGGGCCAGCCCAGCAGGGTCAGCCGCTGCTGCCCGTGGGTTAAGTGGTTTAGCTGTGGCCGCTGAGCCTGTTAACACCTTGTGGGGGATCAGTTCAGCTTTGCGCAGATTATTTTGTCTTCTGCTGAATTGATCCATCAGGATCAGTTGCTAAAAATGTTATCAACTTGCCCATCAGTAGTTCACACCAGTGCCTTTGAGGCGAGCACTCTTAAGACACTTATTCAGGTAGAAATTCGCCTCTCCTTGTAGGACCCGCACATGGCCATGATATCGCTTAAGTCCCACTAACTCCCTCCAAAAAGGGATTATGATAAAAGAGGATTGCGCTATGCATAAGCTTTGAGTGGGCAGAGAGCTAGGTCAGCCCAGCACAGTGTTGGTGACCTTGATTCTGTGTCTCATGTAAATTCTGATATGGTGTATATAGGTATTTGGAAGCACCTTGGCTGCCAGGAGGAGCCCAGCAATTGTTCTGACTTTTGACTATAGGGGAAATGCAGACAAACCGTACCTATTCCACGGCCTTTGACTGCACATACACATCATCTGTCCAAAGTGTCACTGATAATCTCTGCCCAGGTCCCCTCTGGCTGGTAGTTTTACTGCAGCATCTTTAGCCAGGCTGCAGGCCTGCTCTGATGGGAGCTGTCTGCTTTCTGTGGAATAGCCCAGTTTTCTGTGGGGTCAGGCTGGTATCTTCTGGGTGGAGGACGGTCACCAACAGACTGCTGGTGTGTGTGTCTAAACACATTTTCAAAGACCATTGAGGTGGGATATGGGAAAAGGGTCCCGCTGCGCCCTGGTCTTGCTCCTGGAGCTATTTTCTCCTTGTTTCCAGGTACTGGCGTCGAGCCCTGGGCATGCAGGTCAGATACGTAAACTATGACGACAACTATCAGTTTTGTTATTCCTATAGAGGAAGACCTGGGTACCGGCCATCTATCCTGATGCTACATGGATTCTCAGGCCACAAAGACATGTGGCTGTCCATAGTCAAGGTGGGACTCCAGTTTTCTTATTGCTGCTTAGTGAGTCAATAGTCTGGGGCTCAAGGGTGGTGCGGGAACACATGGGCTATGATGATCGTTATAACATGCTAGGAATACCCTCAGCTCTGTGACTGTTGTTGGTTGGATCCTTTTCATCCCTGCGAATGCAAATCGGCCTTCTCATTGTTATGACCACCCCATTTTGTTTTGGCAGTTCCTCCCCAAGAACCTGCACTTGGTGTGTGTTGACTTTCCTGGGCATGAGGGCACAACCCGCTCAGCCTTGGACGATTACTCCATTCTGGGACAAGCAAAGAGGATCCACCAGGTAAAGTCTCTGGTGCTTCGCTGCCACTCCTGCTGCATGAGGGATGTAGGGGATGCTGGTACACATGCGGCCCCCTCCCTCCCACAGTCCTGCCCAGGCTGCTGGTTCGGTCCACTGGCCTCATGGTTTTGGGGAGAATTTCTCTAAGGACACCACGCCTTTGCTTCCTCTGCCCTAACAATGCTTCTTCTGCTCCTCTGCAGTTTGTAGAGTGCATCAAGCTGAACAAGAGGCCCTTCCACCTTGTCGGCACCTCCATGGGTGGGAACGTTGCAGGGGTTTATGCTGTGCAGTACCCGGAGGATGTGTGCAGCCTGACTCTGATATGTCCTGCAGGTGAGTAACATGGGGCAGGCAAAACATGGAGGAGAGTGAGCAGGAGCTGCTGCAAGAGCCCAGAGTAATGCCGGTGCTAAAGTAGTCCTTGCACACTGCATAGTGCAAAATTTGTTGAAACAATTCATACATATAGTCTGAAACTCTCTGGCAAGGCACAGAGCTCACGGGAGGAATTAACAGCCCTGCCCTGATTGCTGTTCTCCAGAGCTTTGGAATTTGCCCAGCTAGAGCTAGAGCCTCAGGCAGATGGGTGCAGGAGCCCATGCAGGACAGGGGGCTTCTCCTGGGGGCTCTGCTGCAGCTGTGTTGCACTGTGCTCACCCCTTCTTCTTCACCCCAGGGTTGCCGAGCTTCACTGAGAGCAAGTTCGTCAAGATGCTCCGGGAGCTGAAGGAGTCTGAGCGCACCGACAGGATCCCATTGATTCCCTCCACACCCGAGGAGATGGCCGACATGCTGAAGCTCTGCTCCTACGTTCGCTTCAAGGTGCCACAGCAGGTGAGGAACCGGGAGCGGGATTTTGGGGCGGCACCCCGGATCTTCCCTCAGGCAGCTTCCCTGTGGGCTTCCCTGCTGCCCTCTGCCAGTGCCGGCTGGAATAGCCCCGCATGAGGCGCAGGAGTTCCAGCAGCGGGCTGTGAAATAGAAGTGTTTTTCAATAAATGTGGCTGTCAGGAAGCACTAAATAAATAAAGAAGGCTATTGTCCGGCCTGGAGGGGGATTGTTTGTTGCTTTATTAGCAGAAGCTATGGAAATGTTAATCATGGCATTGTGAGGTGAGAGGAACTTGGCGAGGAGCTCGCTATTTAGCCAGGTTTTCCTTAGGAAGTCTGGGATGAGTAGATTGGAGAATAAGAAAAAAATGTGAAGTCATGCCAAGACCAATTATCTTGGCAAAAGAATAAAAGAAGGAAGAAAAGCAGAGTCATGGCTGGGACAGACAGCCTGCCAGCCATCGGAGAAAAATGCAGTTCTGCATCACAAAAAAGGCTGAAATAGTTTCTGGTTAAATGCTTGTTACCCAGGTGCTGTTGTGACAGCCAATGCTGTGAGCTATCTGGTGGTGGGGCGGGCATGCTCCTGGCCCCATACGAGGTGCAGCCCCCCAGTATGTCCCTGTTCTTCCCCTGCAGATCCTTCAGGGCCTGGTGGATGTCCGCATCCCACACAACGATTTCTACCGAAAATGTAAGTGTGTCCTGCGTCCTGGGCTGCCCCTGTGTACCCCATGCTGAGAGCCCAAGAGGGCAGTGGGGTGGATGGATTTAGGGATGCATAGGCAATGGGGCTGCTGCTTCGTCCTCATCCCCCTAGCTGGTCCAATGCATACTGATGTCTATGGGGAGGTGGGGTTGAAGGAGAATGCCTGTTGCAGTTCGGTGGAGGTGCTGAATGCCACCATCTTTGCAAGGATGGCCCTTCATGGCTCGTCCCACCACCCCTGCCCGTGAGCTTGTTCCCCTCCCATGTCATCAGGCTGCACACAAAGCATCCTTCTCCATGGGCTTACTCTCCCCCTGTCCACCCCAGTGTTTTTAGAAATCGTGGATGAGAAATCCCGGCACTCCCTCCATGAGAATATGAACAAGATCAAAGCACCGACACAGGTCATCTGGGGAAAGCAGGACCAGGTATGTGCCCGCCTCTTGGCTTCAGGCTTTTGGGTGCTGCCAGGTCTGATATAATCTGAGAAGAAGAATAAGAGGAATAAATTGCCAGTAGAGTTGTCCTGGCTACCAGGGAGAGATGTGCTCTTCTGTGTGCAGGTGTCAAGGAGAAAGCATCTCTCCATGTGGTTACAAGGGGAGGAACAGGGAGATCTAGAGGGTGAGGAAGGGGCAAGGTGCAGGCATAGGCTGGCACCCAGTGCAGAGCCTGGGGAGATGGTACAGCATGGCTTCAGCCCTCTGCCACCGGCATTGCAAAGGCCATGTCTGCACCCCTGCTCAGCATCTGTTTTGATGCTCAGCATCAGCATTTGTTGGGTTGACAAATGCAACGTGCCATGTGGTGCACTGCTGCACAGTCTGTTTCTGTTTTGGGCACCAAAGGGGGCCTTTTGGCAGGTGTGGTGGGCAGTGTCCTGCGCTGTAGGATTAACAATGGCCGAGCACTGCAACAGGGAAGTGGTGTAGTCGCTGTCACTGGAGGTGTTCAAGAAACATGCAGATGTGGCACTGAGGGACAAGGTTTAGTGGGCATGGTGGTGATGGGTGATGGGTTGACGGTTGGACTAGATGATCTTACAGGTCTTTTCCAACCTTAATGACTCTATGATCTCGACTGGGCCTGCAAAGGCATCTCCAATGGGGTTTCTGCCATGGTCAGAAGAGCCCAGTGCTGTGGCAGTGACTTTTCTCCCCAACGTCCAGGTCCTGGATGTTTCTGGTGCTGACATCTTAGCAAGTGCCATCCCAGACTGCCATGTGTCCATCCTGGAGAACTGCGGCCACTCGGTGGTGGTGGAGCGACCACGCAAGACAGCAAACCTCATCCTGGAGTTCCTGGCAATGCTGCACAGCGCGGGCAACAGCAAGAAGCAGGCGTGATGGGGCTGGAGCCGTGCCAAGGCCACGTCTCGGAGCTGTAACACATCAAAGCATTGATGAGTTCTCAGGGATTTGTACAAACTGTGGTGAACGTGCCAAAGTCCCTGAGGCAGGCAGTCACTGACACACTGACCTATAGCACTGCTGACACAGCGACCTAGGACCTCTGAGCAGCCCACGTAGATGCAGGAACAGGACCTGAACATTTTCTACTCCTAGGTTACAGTAGAAATGAGCAGAAACCACAACCCGCTAGCCATGCAGTGTGCTGAAGCTCCCAACGCAGCCCACGTTGCCCACGTTACTGGCACACAGTTGTAAATGACATCACCTGGACTCTCTGACAAACTCAGGGAGCAGGAGGTGTCCCGGAGCGGGACTCGCCATGTTCCCACCCCTGACCGCCGCGTTGCATGCTGCCGTGCTGTGCGAACCCCGCGCTCCGGGCACGGCGCTCCTTTCCTTGTTCAGATGATGAGAGAGAACGCGTGGAAATCACACGGCTGTGTGTGTGTGAACGCCTTCACACTTCGGCTGTGCAGATTTCCTCAGATCCCTGAGCAGCTCCTGTGCATGTGTGATGCCTTAACAGCCTGCGAGCAGCCCGTCGGGGAGGGCAAGTGCGGGGCGAGCGCGTCTCGGCACTTCTATGTCCCCTTGTGCTGCAGAATGCTCTGATGTAAATAACACATTTCTTAATGAATTCCGTGAATTCTGTGAATGGTGACGGTGCTGAAGACGTGTGGAAGAGGGGAACCGGCCGGCGCGTGGCGGCTGTCGTGCCCAGGTACCTGTACATATATCTGGAACTCCCCAGTGGTTTCTCTGCTCTTTTTGAGAGAAGAAACATTTGTTCTTTTGGAAAATGAGCAATTTCCCGTTAATCGCTTGTTATGGTTTCTACTCCAGGAGTTGATTTAAGAAAATATAATTAAAAACAAGAATCGCTGATAGTTTTATGTGGTAAAAGCCAGAAAAGAAATAGTTGGGTATCTGTATGGTTCTCATATGCTGCAGATTGCTGTCTGCAGGGGATTTCTATGGCAATTAAAATCTAGGAATTTAAAGAGCGCTCCATGTGGTGATTTCTTTCCTTTGGGACGGAGGGGCTGTGAGGATGGCAGTGTTGGGGCTCTCTTCTTTCCTCTCACATTTATGTGAGTTCCAGGTTTTGCCATGAGGAACACTTGCTAATACTGAGAGAGATCGTGACTAGCAGGAGGGTTCCATGCTCTCCTCCTCTAAGATAAAAGGTGAAATCTCTGTTTTTTTCCTTTTTAAGAGGAGGTAGCCCTAAGCAGTCAAGAAGCACAATAAAACCTTGGGGGCCAGGCAACTTGAGCTGAGTCTTTGCACTTAAAAACTAAAACATGGTAAAAGTATGCAATGGGCACCTCCTGGCTGCAGCTGGACTTCGCTGCAGGAGCAGGAGCAGCTCCTGCCTGGTGACAGAACCCCCCAGCCCTTTGCCCAGGGGCTGGCAACAGCTGAAAGCACTGATGGGCACAGGGAGCACCTGGAAGTGGGCACTGACACCTTGCCCCTCAAGCACTGCTGGGAGCTGGCAAAGCCTCACACTGCTGCGTGCCAAGGGCTGCCACTGGGAACCAGAACCCTCACCCCACAGTAAGGCTGTGGTGCTGGGAAGCGGGCAGTGGGGCTCCCATCTGGGATCTGGTTCAGCTATGGGGAAAGCAGGGTGCTGTGCTGCTGTGGGGCCGAGCAGTGCAGGGTGCCACCTGGGAGCTGCCCTGCAGTCCTTCCCCCACTGTCTGAACCTTCCCCTGACTCACAGCATTTCACAACCCTCCTGGCAGCAGAACGTGTTTATCCTGGGGAAGCCAGGACGGGAGCACTCTGGGACATAAGATTCTATGACATGTTCCTGCCGCCTGTGTGGGACGGGGCGCCCACAGAGAGGCACAGTGCCCCTCCAGCCCTGCGTGTGCTGCTGCAACCAGCGTGGGGAAGGCAAGGAAGATGCGTGGGGTCGGCGTTTCAGTGGGCTTCATTGTTTTGGGGTTTCTTTTTTGCACAGCAGACAGCTGTGAGAATGCACTGCTAACGTGGGGGCACTGCATCGAGCCGCTTCCTAGAAGCGCTCAGTTTGCCCTGCAGAGTGGGACCCACACGCAGCCTTGACGTGCTGCTCTATTGATTTTTTCCTTCCTTTCTTTCTTTTTTGCTGTGATTCGGGGAACAGCTGTGTGGGCGTGCTGGGTGAGCTGCCACACTGCCAGTAGCACTGCTGGGCTTTGTGCTTCATCCCTGTGCACTCTGTGCTGATCCCACCAGGACAGCATTTGCTTCTCGTCAGTCCTCTTCCTCTAATGCAGAATTAAACCTAAAGATCAATAAGGTCAACGGCACGTGCTTTTGCCAGGTACTCTTGTTCCGTGTCAACCTCGGGAAGTGACAAAAGTATCACAGCAGTGAGGACCCGGGGAGCGCAGGATCTGCTGAGTGCACTCAGTGGGTGATGCCTGGGACTGGAACAAGCCTGCCTGCTGCTGTGCAGCTGCTTGTCCGCACCTGAGAGCAGAATTGTGCCTTCACTGTTCCACAGCTACCCACTCCCTTCTTTTCCCCCTAGGGAAAGAAGCTCCCTCCTGCAGCTCTGCACGGAGCTCTGGTGGAGCTGGGACACATCGGGCACCTCCTGTGCGTCTCTTCCATCCCAGCAAGGAGGGTTTGCGTCCACCTCGTGGGCTGCATTAAGCCGGAGGTCCCCCAGCTTTGCAGTGGTGATGCCATTTTTTGCATGATAAAAGCCCCACTGGAGAAACGCAGCTCCTCCTGCTCTCCCCTTGCCCTGCCGCTGAAGGACACGGGGTTGGCACAGCACAGCCCGTGGGTCCGTGCCTCGGTCGCCGCCACTCCAGCACTTGTGGCGAAGTGGCACCAGGTGGCAGCAAGCGACCGCTGCGGGGACAGACGTGGCGGCGGTCCTCTCCCCGCACCCCCGCAGCAGAGGGCCGTACCCCCGCGCCGTCACCCAGGAGCTGGCAGCTCTCGGGTCAAACTCTCTCCTTCCCCACACGTCCCGACGTGGAGGTTTAAAAACAATTCGGCTCGGAAGGGGGTTAAATCATTAACTTGTTCTGCTGCGACCAGAAGCCCCTCGGTGCTCCTGGGGCACCTGTGCACGACGAATGCCGCTGTGCCGAGGGGCAGAAGGCTGAAGGCAGGGCGCGGGGGTGGCACGCAGCACACAGCAGCGCTGCACGCACAGCCCGAGCGGGACCCGCCGGGAGCACCGGGAGCTGCGCGCAGCAATGCGATCCGCAGCCTCTTCCTGTTGCACAACCGCTGCCAGCGGCCCACTGAATGTTTGGGAGATTTGTCAGGGCTGTTTTGCTTCCAGATAATGTGTATTTGCTTGTTTCAGGTCTGGCTTTCACAGGCAATGGATTTAAATAGCACAGGCTGAGGCAGGGCACGAAGCTTGCTCCCCAAGCCCCTGCAGCCCCCTCCACTTGCACTGTGCCCCGCACACAGCCCTGCACTCCTGCTGGCCCCAGGCTGGGCTTGGCGCCGACGTTATTTCCATTGTCACTGCTCCACCTTCACGCAATCCTGCCTTTATGTAATAGTTCAGCATGGGATAGGAGGCTGCTTGGCCAGCCCTGCCGATGGGGGGCCCATGGCTTTGTGCTGACTCCCAGGCCCTGTGTGGCACCACTGTGTGCTCCCACACCTGCCCCTTCCCTGCCTCCTCCAGCCCCATTTTTGGCTCGATCCCTTCCTGGAACATCCCCTGGTGCAGCGCAGTCTGGGAGCAGGGTGTGCCAGCAGAGCCGGGGTCCGTGGTGCAGCAGTGATCACAGAGCATGAATGCCAGCATCAAGCGCTGATGGCACCAGTGCCAGTGTGCTCTAGCTCTGGTGTGTTATGCTCTGGTTTTGTTGCCACTGGTGTTTTGCAGCTTTGTGATACAGGGCACCTCAAGCCCCAGCACCCAGGGCAGAAACCTTTGTGTGGCTCCTTTTCCCCTGAAATAAGGAGCACAGAGTCTTCTTGATAAGTGCTGCCATAAATCAAAAGTTGAACAGCCACCAGGAGCTCTGCAGGGAGGTGCCCGGGTGTGCCAGCCAGTGAGGACAGAACATGGCACCAGTGGGGATGTGATGTGTCATGGCCGTGTGGTCAGAGCAATCCGCGTGCCAGCCAGGACTGCTGTTCTTCATGGACACCCCTTCTAGGCACCAGGAGCAATGGGATTTTTACAGCTCCTCTTGGGGAATGAGGGCTTATCCGAGATTTAATCACACCGGGTCATTCTCCTGTGGCCATGACTGTGGTCACAGTGTGTCCCCCATTGCTGCCAGTTCTGTGTCTCTGGGCTCCACACCGCTCCCATCCTTCCTGAAAACAGCATGCTTGCATAATGTGCCCAAAGGCTAATTACCATTGGAGCGTCCTTCCTGATGGTTCCTGAATGTGTGCTCGAGGAATAGAATCATATAGAATCGTAGAGCTGGTGTGCAAGCCATGCCAGCGCGGCCTTCAGTTGAGACCAAATCTTGGCCACAAAGGCCAGCTGGGTGCTTGCTAAGCTATTCAGCTGTCGTAGGCTGGCACTGCTTTTTTGGGCAACATTGCCTAGCAGTTCCTTTTGGGGAGATTTATTCTCAGCTGCTTGCCTCTTTACCTGGCCCTGGCCATGTGGGCTGATGTTTCCAAAGCTGCAGAGGTCCAACAAAGAGAAAGCAGCAGAACCTGTTGGCATCATGCTCCCCCGAGAGCGTGGATTTGGGATCCATAGGAAGGGACCAGGCTCATCCTGCAGCACGGTGCCAGCTCAGGCTGTGCTTGCTGTCCCAGCACCCAGCCGTGCCCTGCAGGTGGGACAGAGTGTCCCTGAGCCAGCAAAGCCTGCTCCTAAAAATAACTTTCTTATCTTCCACTCCATCCAAATCAACATCAGCTCTGGCTATAAATAGCTTTGTGTGCTGAGTGCGTTTGATGCCAGGAAGGGCTGTGTGCAGGGGCTGCAGGGGGGGGGATGTAGGGGCTCTTCTGAGTGTCCCCCAATGGACAACCACCCCAAACCTCACTGAGCTGGGGGCTCTCTCGGGTGGGAAGGATGTTCCCCCTGGTTTCATCCCCTTGCAAAACAGCTACCAAAAAAAGTCTGGGTAAATAATGCCCCACGTGCCTCTGCTGAGTCAGAGCCTCGTGCAGGTCATCACCTGAACCCCCCACACTGTTTCGGCTGCAGAACCCTGCATGGGTATGACATGACCCGGTGTCATCCTGCCCGTGGTCTGGCCTCATGCTGCCATGCTGTGCCATGCTGCATGCTTAGTGACTGTCCCCTGGTTCGCTGCTTTCCTGGGTCCCAGCCCTGGCTTGTGGGGTGAGCACGGGTGGGCAGTAGGCTCAGGAAATGGGAATGTGATCCGGCGCCAGTTCCCCACAGGTTAAATGGGAATTACTGTACCTGCTAATCCCTTGGCTCAGCTGCTGGGAACAGCCCAGCTGGGACAAATCCTGGATTTTACAACCCTGTGTATGTACTGGAAACAGGCTGCATACCCCCGCTGTGCCCACACCTCCTGCCCCAGTGCTGGGCGAGCCACATCCCATGCCCACAGCTCCGCATGGCTGCGGTGGCAGTGACTCCCACTGATCCAGGCTGCTTCTTATGGGAATGCCCCAGCACAGGGCTGTTTGAGGGCTCGGGGACATGTGCGGCCCTAGCAGAGGTGCCAGCAGGGCTGGCAGCCCAGGGTGTCCGGGTGTCCTGCGCTGGGCCCCGGCCAGAGCCCTTGGGTTCGCTCCTCTGGGCACTAAAATTAGTGACAACATCAAAAGCGGGGGGGGGGGGAAAGGGAGGGAGAGTCTTTGTTTACTTTAATCAAAAATAATTTGCGGCAATGCATCTTCTTCCAAAGCAAACAGAGCAGGAGCCTGCCCATGCTAATTCGGGAAGCTGGAAGGGAGCGAAATGAAAGCGCAGACCTGGGACAAGGAAATGAGCAGTCTGCAGGGCGAAAATAGAGCAGCAGAGCTGGGCAGCCCGGCTTTCTCACCTGGGGGGAATGCAGGCTGATAGCATCTCCAATGACACGATGTAATTCTTCCCCCTGTGGGGATATCTTTAATTGGAAAATTAGGCTGAGGAGAGACATTCCACCGCTCCAAGTGGTTGCAGCAGCCCTGACTCAGGGTGATGCGCCATTCCTCACCCAATCATGGGGCAAAACTAATGCCCTTGGCCCTGAAGCACTGCAGGGGCTGGGCTGTGACTGCAGGCTCCTGGATTATTTTTACCTCTATTTTATTTGACATTTTTCTGGCGTTAGCTGGGCCCTGCAAGGACCTGGGGCCACCTCTCCTATGTTAATTTCCACTGGCATGTTATAATCTATTAATTAGGTAATAGGCACCGTGGCTGAAGTTTGGGTTTCAGCAAGATGTCAAGTGCAGGTCAGGCTCACAGCTCATCCCCAGCCTTCTCCCCACTGCTGGAGCTCTGGGGTGGGGGCAGGTGCATTTTGCTGGAGCTGCTAGGGGTTGCAGATGCATAGCCAGTGCTGCAGGGGCTGGTGGCCAGGAGGAGGTCCCCAGCAAGAGGGTTCTGAGGGCCCTGGGCACCCAACTACTGCATTAATTCTTTGATGTCCTTATAATTTATTTTTGCAGCCAAGTTGTTTTCATGATAAAATGGAAAACGCTCCCTACGGGCAACTTTGAAATGAAAAGCTGGGTGAGGAGGCTAAATTTAGCCCCCCGGAGCCACTGGTGTTGGAGCTGCTGGATCTGTGCTCATCGGGGGGATGTGGTGCACAGCCCTGGGGGACCCCCACTGCCTCTGAGGCCTCTCTGTGCTGGAGCACGGGGGCTGTTGCAGGGCTGAGCTCAGAGATGAGCTCGGCTGTGCCTCACTCGGGGTAGAGGTGTCCCCTTCTCCCTCCATCTGCTGGAAGTGACACTGCTGGGAACACGCAGGCCGCCATTGTGTGTGAAACAACGGTCTCATTAGCAGGAAAGTTCAACCCTGCCTGCCCTATTGACTCATCGCCTTCCCTTTCATCTTCTCTCAGAAGTAGCTTATTATATGCACTATAAATAGGTTCTTCTACTGATTACTGTTACCCAGCTATCACCATTCCCCTCCCAGGCATGATGCCAGCAGCTGGGCCCTCTGGCAGGGATTCCAATGGCAGTGGGCAGGTGGGTTTATCTGGGACCCCCTCCTCTTTGCCTTATTTTGTGTGACTGTTGCAGTGCCCCCCCTGATGCCTCTGACTGCGTGTCTCTGTGTCGCCCCTTCTGTTGCTTGCCCACGGCACTAACCCCAGCATCCCCAGCCAGAGTCCCCAGTGCCACCCGGTGCGGTGGCACGCTCTTGGTGGCCTTGCAGGGACACCGCACTGGGATGGCCACCCTGTATGTGGTCCCAATGGCCGTGCAAGAGGAGTGGGGGATGAAGGAGTGCTGAGAGGGATGCCAGTGCCCTGTTATAGAATCATAAAGGCTGGAAAGTCCACTAAGATCATCTAGTCCAACCATCAACTCGTCACCACCATACCACTAGACCATGTCACTCAGTGTGACATCTGCCTTTTCCTTGAACACCTCCAGGGGCAGTGGCTCCACCACTTCCCTGGGCAGCCGGTACCAGTGCCTCACCACTCTTTCTGAGGAGAAATTGTTCCTAATATCTTCAGCACAAGTCTCTAACGGGTTTGAGCACTGGGTGACATTGGCAGGTTTTCAGGGCCAGGAAGAACAATGATCTCCATTTAGTGTTATCTGCTCTGTCACAGTGACCATTGTGACTCTGGCATTCCTTGGCAGCCATTTGGGTGGCTAATTACCCTCCCTCTTAATTAAGTGGGTAATTGTGCCTTACTGAGGGGTGGAGGCTGCAGGGAAAAGAGGTTGGGTGTGGAGCTGCTTCCACATCCAGCAGCCCTTGTTCATGAACCCATGGATTTGTATTTGTCAGTATTTGGCATGGTTTGGTGGGCATAGTGGTGATGGGTTGGCGGTTGGACTTGATGATCTTAGTGGTCTTTTCCAACCTTAATGACTCTATGATAATGGTTTCAAAGTCAGGACTGAGATGCTGGAAACTGCTCTGGCAAGGTGGAGTCCACCACTCAGGGGTGAACCAACTGTGCTCACCCCATGACAGCCCCAGCTCCTGCTGAGCAGCACAGAGCTCATCCCCATGCGATGACGGCGGTACCGGATAATGACAACGATAACCATAACAATAATAATCCTTCCCAGCTATCAGCAGAGGAGCTCCACGTGCTCCACAGCCAGGCAGGAGCTAAGCCTCGTGGCTCCCTGCGGCGTGATGCCAACCCGCCTGAGAGGGGGGAACTGGCTGGGAGGGCTCGCAGGCTTCTTCATTAACCTTGGCCCAGATAGTTGGCTTCAATAATCCCTGCATAGCTTGTCCAGATCAGGGCAGCATTTGCCTCATCTATGAGATGAGAAAATCATCAGGAATATTTTTTCCAATACCCTCCCCAGTGCCATGGCCCTGTTGGGACTGAGGAGGGGACAGCAGCACTTGCTCTGTGCCAGGCAGAGCTGTCACATTCCTCACTTGCTATGCTTGCAAGCCTGCCCTGCTCCAGATCAGCCTGCAACATCTTTTATTTTGAGGTCAGCAGCAGCTGCTGGCAGCCTGGCCTCACTCCCTGTTTACTTTTTAAGCAGCTCAATGCAAATACAAAATTAACTGCTTCCTCCAATTGCTTTAACTATTTCATTGCTTCTGCTGGGGAAATGAGGACAAATGAACGTGGTGCTGGTGGCCTGCATGCAGCTGTTGGCTTGCAGCAGATGAAGCTTTGGTTCTTCTGCTTAATCCCAGTTTTGGTCAGCAAGCCCACACTAATCACTGGGCTCACATACACTCTGCAGCGTAATTCTGCCACTGTTTCACCCCTGGAGAGTAGAGGGGAAGGGGAGAGGGGATCTGTGCCGCTCTGCAGTGAAATCTGCACCTTCTGCCCCAGGGATGTGGAGGCTCTGGCGGGTGTTTCCCACAGTGGGGACAGCAGCCAGGAGCTGCGGGCGGCCAGCAAGACGTCATCCTTGTGCTGGGAGCACACACTGTTCCCTCTCTGAAAATGACTCGGGAGGAAGGAATTTAAGACAGAATTTCCTCCTTATGGGGCTCCAGCCCTTGTTCTGGACACAATCTCCCAGAAGAGGGATCTTGGGATGCAGGAGGCTGGGGGTCTGTGCTGGATGCTGCTGGGGACACGCAGGGATCCCCCTTCTTCCTGCTTTCGGCTGAAGAGCTTTCTTCAGCAGGCTGAACACTTGGGCAGTCAGGAGGAGGGCATGAGCTCCCCTGGGAAGCGCAATGACGGTGACAGTGCCAGGCAGACCGAGGGCTCACTGCCCTGTGCACAGCAAGCCTCCTCTCAGTGTGCAGCCACGTGGCTGGGCAGCACATGAACTGCTCTCGCCCAAAAGCATAAGCCTCTGCCAGCTGGAAATCATGAGCTCTTTGCAGGAGCAGAGCTGTTATGTGCACCATGGCTGCAATGTTAGGCGTTTGTGGCAGCAGTAGGGGTGATGGGAATGGGTAGCAGCAGCTGCGCTTTCAGTGCCACCTGCTTGTCACAGGCACTGGAGGCCTTTGCAAATTTCCCCTAAAGAAGTAGGTCAGCATCCAATCTCTCTTTGGAAAGAGGAGAAGCATGCAGGATTAATTAGTTTGTTTGGTACCACACGGCCAGGTAATGGCAGTGCTGCTGGGAGGCATCCCTGGGGCTGGGGCAGCAGGGCTCTTACGGTGTGTCCCTCCAAGCCCAGCTCATGGGTGCAGCCCAGCCACCTCCTGACCACTGTCACTGCAGGAACACGGTTTGCTGCAGCTGCTGCCTGGCTGTTCGCAGCCAGCGCCTGTTTCAAAGCTGTGCAATAGGTGGTGATGTAACTCAGCACTAAAAATAGCCCAGGAAGAGTCCCTGGAGCAGCAGGAGGAACTGCAGGGAAGGGCTGTATCAGCAGGATGACGTTCCTTCCCAACTGACGCTGACTTGCACTGTCCCCTTGGCATTGCCAGCTCTGCCTGCTCACTAATGGCTGCATTCGAGTTTGGGCTGATAGGTAGCTGCTGGCAGGAGGCGTGGGATGATGGAGCAAGGGAATGGAGCAGGAGGAAACCTGCATCCAGGCTCATCCATGGGAGATCATTGGTAAGAGTGGCAATTGATTTACTGGTGCAAAATCTCGCAAGCATTACATGAGCTGTACGGGGATGAGTTGTTCTCTGCAACTGGTTCTTAACCAGAATGGCTCAGAGGGACATCTGATCTCCTCTCACCCTGGCAAAATGCCTCATATGGGGTCTGTTGGGACCATCCCTTATCCCACAGAGATGGAAAGGGTCCAGAATCTGAGTGAAACCCAGCTGCACAGAGTGGTCACAAAATGGAAATCAGAGGGTGATGGTGGTGGGAGGCTGAGAGCAGCTGACGGATGAACTGGCTTGTTTTTGATTGATATTTATATCTGAAGTGGCTTTTCCCTGCCCTAAATAGCCTGCATGGCTGAGCTCTGAGCAGCAGTGCGGACATCCGCACAGCACCGTGCAGAGAGTGAGGATTTATTCACTGAGAAACATCTGAGGGAGGCTCAGAAAAAGCAGAATTGGAAAGCAAAGCTGCAGGGGGGTGTGCAGTGAGGGTCAGAGCTGCCTGAACAGAGAAGTGAGAGAAGGAAACCAAAATGGCTGGTGTTTTCCTGCCCCACTGTGCTGGGGCTGCAAGCCCACCTGCAGGACTGCCTTGCCATGCAGGAAAATGCAGAAAAATGGTACCGAAAATAATCCTCTGGCCTGCCCTAACCTTTGGGCTATCTCCATATTGTTCTGTTCATGTGTTTTTTGGTGAGGAATGTTTTTATCTTGCAATAGCACAGAGGAATTCTGCTGTGCCAGCAGCTCACAAGGGAAGGGAGAGTCATGCTGGAGGTCTGCCGGCACAGCAGACTCAACTGATAAAGACAGGGGAAGGAGGGGACAGAGCAGTAGCTGGAGGTTTGTTATCAGGAGTACAAGTTGAGTCTATTATGGTAGCAGTCTGGCAAGAGTCCCTGATCTCCAAAGGGGGAAGAGGCAGAAAGTACTTTGCCCACATTGCTGGCTCGGAGGCAGCCTTTGGTGCTGCCTCTTTGCCTGCAGCACAGCCAACAAACCAAACCCATAAACCATAAGCTACAGACGTTTTTGTTTGTGGTTCCTGGGTCAGATCAAATCAGTTAATAGAAACTTAGAGGGGAGAAAAAATATCCCGTTAATCACAGCCTTCTGCAGGGAAGCACTGCTCCGACACCTGTGACATCTCTTGTCCTGGCTCCCTGCAGCTCTTGAGAAATCCCAGACCCGAGCTCCCACCCTAGCCAACAGAGCCTGGCTGTGTTATGCCATGTTTATCCCCATCCCTCAGCCTTCATCTTGAAACTGCTTGGGGCTGACAGAAGGTGCCTGGCCAGAGCTCTGGCATCTGCTCTGCTGCCCCGCACAGAAAGCCCTCCCATCTCTCTTCGCCTTCCAGCTTCGTTCTCACATTATTATTATTTTTGGCCCCCTCAGGATTGAATGTAAAGCCTGGAATCTATTTCCGTGCAAGGCATCTTTAAAGCATGACATTTCCCATCTTCCTTATTAAATTAGGCGCTGGCCTCTTCAGTGGCCTGCCTTGTTATGTACTGAATCAGACACAACATCTCATGAAATGTTTTGCAAGTAAATAGTAATGAGAACCATGTGCATTCATTTGAACTAATGTAGGCACCACAAAAATGGCACAGACCGCACCATGCAGACAGAGCACAGGCTGTGTCTGACTGCTCGTGAGGACTACGCGGTGAGAAGAAAGCTGTCTTGTGTTGGAACTGGGCTGATTTGGTGAGAAGTGACTGCATTTTTTTTTTTTTTTGGCTTACATCTTTTGATTCAGTGTCTCAGTTTTCATATAAATGAAATTTTGCATCCCTCATCATGACAAGGATAATATTGAACTGGGGAACTTTACAGCATTCCTCTGCTCCCTGTAACAGGAACAGCTCCTAAGCAGGGAGACAAAAAAAACAATGTACATGAACTTAATGATCAAGTGTGCTTCTTTCAGGTCATGGACTTGACACAGCTCAGCAAAGAGTTTTCTCTGCTGCTTCCTATGGTCTATGAGTTCTGTTCATAAAGGGAAGTGCTTGTTCCTTTAAACTGTCAGCCTGGCACTTTTCAACAGCTCTTTTAAAAGTGTATGTACATGTATACATGCACACAGAGCACACAAGGGAGAGAAAGGTGCCTGGGGAAGCAGGATGTTTGGCTTACATCTTTTAGTTTAGTGCCTGCTTTCTGAGTGCCCACATGAGCAGGGGCTGAGGGGCTGCGGTGCCACATCCCCTTCTACTCAGCAAGAGGAGTGCTGCAACTCCCAGGGCCTGCAGAGCTCAGCATCTTGGGCTGCACTGTCCAGGCGTGATGCTCTCGGGTTGTGCTATGGGTCACTTTGCAGACAGGGGAGCAGCTCTGCAGGCCCATGGCAGGGAGGTGACTGCTAGCCACATGTGGGCAAGGGTAGCAGGGGCAGCGAGAGCTGAGCAGCAGTACACCCCTGCCAAGCCATGCTCCATGTCAACGTCTTCTTGTTACAGGCATGACCTAGCTCAGGAAAGCTGATCACAGGGAGGCAGGAAGTGTCAGAGTGACTTGTAGCCTGGAATCGCTCCCTGGCTAATTAAGAGGGACATAAAGAAGAGCAAGGCCCAAGGAAACCTAGCGCTGCTGTAATCCCATGGGAACACCCCCGGCACTTGCAGCAGGAGCAGTGCCACAGGGAACATACACCACCAGGAGCCCTGGCCCAGCCTGGGGGTGTTCACAGCGAGTAGATTAAAACCAGCAGCATGAGCTGATAATCTCCTGCCACAACTGCCAGTTCCTTGGGTAAGTTACACATGTGTTCGCTCACGGCTAGCTTCAATCCAAAGAGACCTGGTCTTTAAAAGTGCCCATGCTGGGCTGCTGCAGGGCCAGGCCATGCTCCCAGCATGCAGCAATGCCTCTGGACACGAAGGGTCCTTCTGGTGTGTGCTGCAAAAAAAAAAAAAAATGGCTCTTAGCTTGCTGACCTTTGTTTAAATGCAGCATGGAGTAATTTGTATCTTAGAGGAGTTGCTCTGTCTCATTAACGTGATTAAAGCGGCGGCAAGGCGTCACTGAGTTCACTGTCAGAGCCTGCTGCGCACTAATTTAAACCACAACAGTTGTTATTCGGCCCGAGGTGGCTGCACCGCCGCGGGACCGTGCCCCCCACACAGACCGGGCTGCTGTGGCGGCACCAGAAGCATCCGAGGAGCCACCCTCCTCGTGGGGAGTCTGGGGAGCCCCCGAGGGGCCACCGCTCGTGAGTGAGGGCCCAGGAGTGGGGCGGGCCGGCCTGCGGAGCGGGCCCCGGTGAGCTGAGGGGTCCGAGGCCTCCCCGTCCCGCGGCGCCCCGACCCTCGGCTCCCCTAGCAACAGCGCCGCCGGCGGCCGTCCAATCAGCGCGCGGCAGGGAGGGCCGAGCCAATAGCGTGAGGCGGGCGCGATGGCGGGGCGGGGCTTCGGGCCGGGGTGGGGGAGGGCCGGCCCCGCTCCGCGCCGCCATTTTCACGTCTGACAAACAAAAGAGGCGCAGCCGCCGCCGGCGCCGACCTGACCCCAGGTAACGGCTAGGGCCTGGGCCGCCCGCTGGGGGGTGTGGGGCTCCGAGGGGGCCCGCTGCCGGGGGTGGGGAGGCGGTCCCCGTTGGGGCTGTGCTG
>JACDJE010000103.1:373344-433726 GCA_016647715.1 Pavo muticus | reverse complement strand
CTGGACTGCGGGGGTGGAGACCGGGGTTCTGCGGGGGCTCCGGGCCGGGGAGGGCGGCCCGTGGCTCGGCGGTGCCCGTCCGTGCGGAGCGGGCGGTGCCGGCGTTCCGCGAGTCGGGCGGCGCTGCGGGCGGCACAGGCGGATGCGTTGCGTAACGCTGCGCCGCCACTGCCCCCGGGTGCGTGATATCGGAAGTGCGCGGGGCGGCTGGCACGGCTGCGGCGCGGGCCTAGCGCAGGAGGGCGGGCGGCGTTCTGTGTAGTAGCGTTATCGCTGTTGGTGGGAGTCGCGGCCCGGTGGGAGTCGCGCCCCGATGTGTCCTTGGCCTCGTTTCCACTGAGAGAAGTACACGTGCTTAGCGCAGATCTCTGTCCTGACACGAGCTGGAATTTAATTGCCCTTTGCTTCTGGTCTGTCAGCTTTTATTTTTTGACACAGTATGTGTCCATGCCCGGTGATTCTGGAAATGTGCGCTGTGCCCATGTGATTTTGTACTGTGTGCATCTCTGGGGGCACTTTGGGGTCAGGTGTTGGAATAAGGATTTAGCCTGGGGTTGTGGAACGGTTTTGAACGGCCTTGAAACGTTGGTATCTTTGCTCATCTTGTCTTGTTTTCAGGGTATAATAAAAAATGGGAAGTAGCTTTATATACAAAAGCATGCACACACGTGTACTTCAAAATTGAGTCATTATGTAACATTTACTTGTTGTTTACTATGCCGCCGTTGTAATTTGTAAGTGGGAAAAAGCAGCAGTTTAACTGCCGGAATCCAGAAAGCATTGTTTCTTCTTCATAAACACCTGAGGTGATCAGAAGTGTCTGCTGGTAAGGGTGGTGGGAAGGATTTGGGGAGGAGGGCTCACAAGGTGCTTGGCGAGGATCACAGCCATCTGGATGGACTTGTTTCTAATAAAAGTAAGACCTTACACTTGGCCAAGTAGCTTTCCATAAACTGAGATTCATTAACTTAATTGAAAAGCCCTCTTCCAACCTCTTCTGTTGTTGCTGTTCATAGCTTGCTGGAATGATAAATTGTCTGCAGTACTCTGCTAATACAAATAATGCAGTTTTATGTTGCTGTTTATTCTTGAGGCAAAGTAGATGAGAATCGGGGTGAGCATGTGGTACAGCAATTTGGGATGGAGCTGGACAGCTGGGTAGCGGTGGGATGTGAGTGCTGGGCTTTGTGCTCTCAAACATTCCTGCCCTACCAGTTGCTTGCAGAGAATACTTCGCGTTTGTCGGGCATGCTGCCTTGAAAAAGCAGGGTGAGCAAAGATGTTAAAGAAAGAAGCACTTAGCTGCCGCTCTGTGGTTGGGCTTCCTGCCGTGTCGGTGCTGTGGTAATGCCTTGTCATTGTTCTCTGATAGCTGGGGAGGAGGCAGGGTGTTTTAGGGATTTTGTGTTCTGAAGAGGTTGGGGGAAAGTAGGCGAACCTTGTTGTAACAGAGAGTGCCCTACTGTGGTCACATATCGTAGCAACAGAATGGCCTGGGTTGAAAAGGACCACAATGATCATTTAGTTTCAACCCCCCTGCTATGTGCAGGGTCACCAACCACCAGACCAGGCTGCCCAGAGCCACATCCAGCCTGGCCTTGAATGCCTCCAGGGATGGGGCATCCACAGCCTCCTTGTGCAACCTGTTCCAGTGCGTCACCACCCTCTGTGTGAAAAGCTTCCTCCTAATATCTAACCTAAACCTCCCCTGTCTCAGTTTAAAACCATTCCCCCTTGTCCTCTCAGATGTCTGCCTTCTTGCTTTGGTAGTAGGTTACTCTCAGGCTGACGGTGAAAAACCTACTGGTGACAGAGCATCTGCAAGGAAGTCCCACCCAAAATGATAAGCTAAACATTAGTCACTCTTAATCATTAAATCTTTATTGCCTAAATAAACTCAGCTAGATAAGGTTTCGGATTTGGAATGAACATCAGCTTCTCTCAGTAGTTCTGGTGAGGGTGTGTGCCTCTGCGGAGCAGAGCGCTGTCCCCGTGGGGAGGGCGGGGGTTGGGAGCGAGCAGCGGTTGGCTGTGGCTTTCAGCGCCAGGCCGAGGTGTAACTTCTGTTCTGAAGACGTTCATTGGCTTCCTTACAATTTCTGCACCAGTGCTCGAGTACAGAACTTGTTTGGCAGGTGGAATATGCCACGGTGAGATACTGCAGCAAAAGGTTGAAAGGATGGAAACTGAGTTGCAGATAAACAAAACCAAATAAAATTGCACTTTCTGGTCTAGGTATACCTATAAATGTAGAGGTAAGAACTAAGTATGGTGGATTCTAATCTGCTAGGCTGATACCTCTATATTCATAACGGTTCTTGAGTATCTACTGAATGGGGGTAGTGCCGTGATGTGGGAGAAGTCAGGTTTTTTAACCAGAGTGTGCAAGAACTGGCTGTCCCTCTTCCAATTCATCCACTTATCAGCTGCTGGGTTTGCTGATGCGTAGCTCGTCCCTGTTGGCAGGAGGCTGCGCTCGTTGTCTAGGCAACGCCGCCCGGCTCAGCATCTCTGTGGCTTGCTTGAAGAGATGAAAATTTTCCATTGCAGGGGAGAGGATTTTTCCTGTATGGCAGTTGTTGTACCTGGCTTTCTGTCTTGCCCAAGGTTAATGCATCTTTGAAACAAAATAGGGGTGGTTTTCAGGTACTGAGTGGCTACAATGTGTAGTTTTAAGTATAATTGTAGGTAACCAGTTCTATAGCTCTTAGAAATATCTCCTGATGTATTATTTTGGGCTGTTCATAATAACTATTTTTGTTACAATGTAATTCTTCAATTCTGCAAAAAAACAGTAGTAAAAAGATGGTGACCCAATGTAATGAGCTGTGAGCAGCCGTACTTTTCTGCTGCAGGGTCTGAAGTGCTGCAGATACAATGCAGGTAGAACTGTTGAAATGAAGATTTGTTGGTGGCAGTGCTCAGCTGGGCACTTTTTGATTTGTATGACAGTAAGTCCTTGAGGTCTGAGTGCCCCTCTGATGGGATGTGTTGGACTGACAGTCACCTCTGTAATAGGTACAGAAAGTACTCGTTTGTCGTACTGGCTGTCAGGTAGTTATTACTGAAGGTAGCTGGAACCAGGCAGTGCCCAGTTTTGCATTGCTTTACTGGAAAAAATAAAGGTTTGCTCCTACAGCACTTCTGATCTGTGAGAATCTTGCTTGATGAGGACGAACTGCGCATCTGCCGTGATGAATGGTTGGGGAGCAGCAAGTGCACGTGCCATGGCTGGTTTGGAGCTGGGTACGTGCTGACCAGCCAGTTAATAGGCCAGACAGGAAGGGCAATTACTGATTTCACACAGCAGCCCTTCAGTGGAGCTGTATGTCTTGGTTGCTGTATTCTGTTCCAGCTGTGCTAACGTTCAGAAGGGTGGAAAGATGTAACAGAACCGGGGTGACTGGCTGGGACTGGCTAACGATGCTCCAGGTTGTTGACATCTGGGGCTTGGGGAGCTCTGTGCCAGGACGGAATACTCATTTTCACAAGCACTGTTGAGTCTGTTAAGAATGAGCACTGGGAACTGCTGGGTTTGTTTTCTTGAGGCACAGATGGCTTTGACGTCAGTGCCCAAATAGCGGTGTGGTGCTGTGATGCAGGAGGCTTCGATAGTGCCTGAAACCTTAATGGATTGGGCTCTGCCTAATTGTGTGCTTACTGACAGTGACAGTTTCCTTCTAGCAGTTACTCTTCATTTATTTTTGCCAAAGAACAGCACGTTATCTGTCTTGTACTTTGGATATATAGTTAAGAACATCATGGCCAATTATTTACCATTTTTTGGCTGACATTAGCTAATACACCTTGTTACAAAGTGGAACTGCTGACTTGATGGGCATCAGCTTGATGTCTCTGAGGTATTAGCTCTTTCAGAAGGGTGGTTCAGTGTAAGTGAAGGTATGAGGTTGAACTGGGTGGATGTGATGTGTTCACACTGGAGTAATCAGCTTGGGGAATAAGTTTAAGCTAACCGGGGGAAAGAATGGCTCTGACTTAATATAATTGATCAGGTTTCTGAAGAGAAGTTTTTGGATATGAAACCAAGGATGTGACTCTAGGTGAGCAGGGAGCAAAGTGGTTTTGTAGAATCATTTCGGAGTTGATGGAAGTGAGCAGCCTCTCAGGGACGAGGAGGAGATGGAATAAATGCAGAGGTAGCCACACTGAACTGAATGGTAAGGGGGGGGCTGTCTTGCATTTGTTCTATTGAGAACGTATTTCACATATTTAAGCAGATCTTGAACGGTTATGTCTTGTGTTTGAGTGAATAAGGACTTAACATCGCTGTGCACAGTTTGATTTCAAGGAATGTAGTCTTCCATGGTCTTCCATAAGCTCGATTTCTCCCTGACGTGTTTTGTTTTCTGACAGTGTTGTTCTTCAGAAACACACAGTTGGAATATGAGCACAGCATGAATGATGGTGCTGTACTGCAGGGTTCTGAGGAGAAGATAGGTTTGGGCAGTCATCCTGTCCGAGTCCTTTTTTGGCCAGTGGGTACACTTGTGCCAGCCATGCTTGCTCTTGTTAGGGAGTCGCTGGCTGGTACCAAATGTTGCTGTAAGCTGGTTCCAGGGTACCTTTAACAAGCATGGAGGGGGAACGAGGAGCGTGTAAAAGTCACTCAGTCGTATATGATCCCGAAGGATGCAGGTGCAGGCTGTGTGGTTTGGTCAGAGATGCTTTTTTGGGTGGTTCGGTGCATTCTGAAACAAACACAGTTAGAGGGTACTGTGTATGACTCCCATGAGCCTGCGCTGATCGGTGGCAGAAACTCAGTGACCAGGATCCTAGGTAACGTCTCAGACCCAGCACTGGAGGAGCCATGGAGTGAAATGTGGGTGGGCACGTCACGTCTTACTGCTGCCTGCCTTGTGTTGCTGTGAGGCTGCTTTCAGCTGAAAGGAACTGAGCTTCATTTGAGCATGCCGATGGTATGGATGAGTATGCTCATAAATAGGAGGTGTGAAATGTGTGACTGTTGGCACCGTTCTTCTGGTGGTTCCCTTACAGAAGCTCTTTGGTGCTCCTCTGGAGCCTTTTTCTCAAGGAGTTAAGAGTAGATTTTAGGATTTGGACAGCAAAGCTTAACAGGCTTGTCCATGTAAGTATTAGGATTGGGATTTCTGAAGGGAATGTGGACAGAAAAATCTTCCTGTAGTAAAGCAAATGCAGCCCTTGTGAGGGACTTGGCAGTTTCCCTTCTGAGCAACTTTACGTACAGAGCAGCTTAGTCTCAGCTTCCAGGGCTGCTCAGAAAGGTGCCCAGTTCTGTTATCGAGGGGTTAGGAGCACCAGGCTGCTAAATGTGTGGTAGTGAGGAAGGTGTGTGCATGGGCTTATTTCAGCCTCGATGCTTGAATTTCTGGGTGGTTTTTGTATCTTGAATAGTGCTTTTGCGTGTGTAATCCACGTAATTTAGCTTTTGCTGTCATATTTTCAGAAGATTAAAGGCTGAGTGCTATTTTGGTTTCTCCACGACAAAGGGCAGCATTGTCTTTTTATAGCAACCGGTGTTTTTGGCCAGCGGTGCCAGAATGCTGTTCTGGGATGGATCAGTTTCTAAATAGGAAGTTTCAGTAGCTTAGTTCTGGCGGTTCGGGTTTCTTAGTTTCCATGGCATTTTTACATGGCGAAGAGGCCAGCTCTTAAATTACACAGTCCCTGGAAATACTGCATGGTCAGAATTGCATGCTCTTTTCTGGCAGAGTATGCTTAGTAACCTGTAACTTGGCTTTATTTTTGTTTCAGGGAGATTAAATAGCTTTGAGACATAAAGCTGGCATTTTGCTAGAGCTTTGTTTATGTAATTGTTCAACTTGCAGATCACAAAGGGCGTATGGAGAGCCCAAAGCTGTTGCTTTTTGGTATTTCTAAAGCTTGTTCAGAGCCCCTGGCCTCCTTGTTGAGTTTAAGGAGTTCCCTCCTTCAGCTCAGTGGCTTCATCTGCTAAGCAGAAGCTGTATAAGCTCTCGAATTGCCTTGGTTGCTCTCCTGTGTTCTAAGACAAAATGAGGGGGCAGTGGGTTTCTCCTGGCAGTGGGTTTCTCCTAGTCATGCTGAGCTGGCTTAGGCATGGTAAGGGACAGTGCTTGTGCATGAGGAGCAAAGATGGAACGTGATACAACAGATTTCTTTGTTGACGTGTTTGTGCTGTTGGCATTACCCATAGATGTGTGCTGTGTAATTCTTAGCTTCATCTGTCCGGGCTGCGCTCAGAAGTCCTGCTGATACTTGCTGCAAGAGCAGCTCTGCAGCTGTTCCAGGCTTACAGCTGTAAGTGCGTGTCTCAACTTGCAGGGCAGTGTTTTTCTCATAGTAAATGTTGCTGCTTGTATTTAGAGGAAAACAACTCCATGGTTAAAAGGAGCTAGCGAAAATACTGCTTTTTGTTTGTTTTGTGCTCAAAGTGTACATCTTTAAGGCATTCCAACACTTATACATGTATATCTTCTGTTTGTACGTTGCAGACAGCGTTAGTGTTGGGTAGGAGGGGCCCAGTGCTCCTTGCAGGAGGGGAAGCCTGCAGCAGGTGCTGCTGTGCACTGCTGGCCGCTGCAGGCTGAGCTGCGCTGCCCCGCTGCTCGCTGGAGCTGTGCCTGTGGGTGCCGCATGCCTGCCGTGAGCAGCCTGGGGTATTTCCAGGTGTTTTCAACAGCCCTGACCCTTCTGTTTAAGTTTATTGCTGATTTAGAAGATCTGTAAAGCTAGCAGAGATTTACAAAGAGGCTGAAACCTTTTTAGAGCTAAATACTCAGCTGTGTTTTGCTTGTTGTGTGCCAGTGATGGATGAGCTCTGGCACAGCGCAGACCTTTTTTTAAAAGCTAATGCCAGGGGATTTGCTTCGGGTTCTGTCGGTGCATTTCTCCAGTAATACAACAGGAAAATGTGTGCGGCTTGAAATAGGAGTTCTGTAACTGGAGGAGGGCAGGTGCTGCTGCTTTAATTTCTAGATGAACTGATACTTTCCATCTGATAAGAAGTATGCAGTCTTTCTTGCTGGGAATCATTTGTTAGTGATCTGATGTCAAAAATGAGCTTAAATGTCTACCTTGGTGTGAGCAGAGACTGCTGTCTGCTGGGCTCTGCTGCTTTCCCAAAGGGGTTTTGCACACGTTTTGTATTCTGTTCCTGAGTTATGCGTAATTCTGGGCTCTGGGTTCAGTCTAATTTGTGTGATTAAGTGAAGAACTTAAAGGAATTGTCTTTCTTTTTGTCTGCTGAAGCTTTTCTGTTGTTCCAACCTACACGCTTGTGTTGCTGCAGTTGCCAGCGGTTTAATAAGAGCAGATTAGAAGAAAAAACTGTTTGGTGTCAGTATTTCTAAGAAGCAGGTGGGACAGACCAATAGAAGAGACCGAGCAGTGTATGTTCAGCAGGCAGAGCTCGCTGCTTTGTGGCAGGTGAGCTGGTGGGGCGAGCACATCCTTACAGTGCCACACTCCTGTCACCCTCAGCACCGACCAGTGAAGGATGGAACCCAAGTCTTGCTGCTTGCAAAGTGGATGCACACGTTGTCTCAACGTGTAGGTGTGGAGGAATTGATATTTAACTCCTGTCACTGTTCCCACTGAGTATTTTTACAGCACCTCGTACTTACTCATCTCTGGGTACATGTCACTGAGTGACAGCTGAAAGATCATTATATGGAGTGATTTGCTGCAGAAGAACACAAAAATAAGTTCATTTGCATAGAAACTCACAGCTCAGCATTCTTTTCCTTACCAGTATTTATAAGTAACGAGGTAGTGTGGGTAGTCACAGGCCCATGGCTTAAAGTTATACCTAATGGAAGGACTTCTTTCCCCCAGCCTTGTCAGTCTTTTAAAGCAAGTTTGGTAGAGCAGCCTTCTGAGATGCAGAGCAGAGTGTTGCGGACAGCAGGCAGATTTGTTAGCAGATGCTGCAGGCCTGCAGCATGCCGCTGCCCCGTGCCGTTGTTCTTGCATTCAGGGAAACCAGGAAGCATTTAACCTAACGGTTTTGACATCCTGATGTTGCATCCCTCTGCTTTGTATTTGTATTCAAGGAGTATACCTTGCTATTTGCAATAGACTGACAGTGCTGGTAACACAAGACGAGGCTTGCTGGTAGTGTGGTCACGTAAGGGTTTGGAGTGCCGGTAACAATCCCGCTCAGATGGGTGTATCGCAGGTTCTTGGTGTGCTTGTGCTGTGAAGGGTTGTTCTCTTTGCACATGGCAGTGACTTCCAGCTCAGCCCTCAGTAAGGTTCCAGCTCTGTGCACAAAGCAGGCGGTGGGTGTCTCACAAACTTCCCATGGTGCTTTCCACGTTGATGGCTGCATGTTCGTCTGTCCCTTCTCGGTTGGTTTTCAGCTTTCTCTGTGGCTTTTCCGGTGGGTCACTGATTTTCTTCTTTCTCACGTTGCCCATCTGTGTGGTTTGGCTTCCTTGGAGTCTGGAGGAGGGACTCATCTTTGGTTCTGTGGGGTTGGGGCATGTTGTAGCAGCTCAGCTCGGCAGGCAGCTTCCCTTTTGCACTGTGCAGTGAGCTGTGGGAAGGAGGGCAGAAAGCTTTGCTGCCTCGTTTGTGTCTCTGCATGGCTGGCTGGGGGCTGTTGCGGGCTGCAGGTGGGCCCAGTGTGTGCAAGTCTGTGCTCAGGGAAACCCAGCTTTAACAGGGGGTCAGAAGGGTGGTTTGGAGCCTGCAGTTCTGCTGTTGGGTGTTGGGAAAAGGGTTATTCAGTGAGATTGTTAGGAAGGAGGGAGTTGGTGCTTAATTAGGATCTCCAGAGGATGCATTTGTTAATACAGTCGCATACTGGACTAAGTTAAGAACCGGTAAGGGCATAAAATACTGCCAAAGAGTGGAGTCACCAGAGATGTATTTTAAAACCCTGAAAACATGACTTCATGGTGGGATTCTTTTATAGTCACTGTCATGCGTGGATGAGAATAAGAGTGTGTGGTGAAGGGCAGAGCATGCTGAGTTTGGTGTCTGGGAAGGACGCTGGGAGGCGGCTGTGTGCTCTGTCCTGCCTGAAGAGCACTGGTAACAGGCTGGTCGCGGCGGGGGCAGAAAGCGGTGTGCAGCTGCTGTGCTCAGCCTGGCTGAAATCTGCTGTGCAAGCAGCCAGGCTTACGTTAGAGCTTTTCTTTTGAAGGAAGTAAAACCAACCTGATGTGTTTGCAAGGTTGTTTGTGCAAGTGTGGTGCTTGTAAATAGGCTGGTATAGAGTGTTTCTGGTGGGCCTTACAGCTGTGATTCAGGTTCTGTTAAGCTGAGTGGCAAAATTCCCAATATTAAGTGAAGTTAGAATAACAAACGCATTGCTTGTGGTAGAAAGTCTGGGGTTTTAGTGTTACAGAGCAAAATCTTAAGGCTGTTTTTGCTGTTACATGCAAATGAGAATACCTCTGAGGGCCACTTCATTGCATGGAAACAACCTGAACTTATTATATATCTTTCATATCTTGAATGGGTAAAATACAGTAATTGTTCCCAATGCAAACTGAAGTGCTTGATTCACTGAGATATAAATCACTGGCGGGGCATGCAGGCATATCACCTTCCTGGGCACTGCTGCCCTGTTCAAACCTTAATGCATTATAGGCTTACAGCAAGACAAGAACAGCGGGGCTTGCTCATACAGGCACACTGAGTTGTCTTTACTGGTGTGAATTTCTCTGTCTCCCCTGCCTTCACATCTGCCCTGTGGCCGTGAGCACACGGTGTTTGACTTGTGGAGATGTTTCTAACATCCCTCTCCCTCCCTCCTCTAAATATTGCATAACTGCTATTTTTATAATATCAGAGCTATAAAAAAACTTGCTTTGTTAGCCTTTGAATGGGAAGCCGTGCTGTATGGTGTGCTGCCAGACCCGTGTGTTTCGGGAAGCAGCGGTGGAGTGCGAGCGGCCCTGCTGGGGGCTGTGCTGGGGAGCGCTGCTGCCAAGTAATGCGCTGCGCCATGGGCAGGAGTGTTGTCTGCAATTCTTGGGCATGTGCGAAGCAAACAGGCTGAGCTGCTGCTAATGAGTTCCCTGAAGGTGCATTGGGTAAGCGAGGTGTTGAGTACTGGCTGTGCTGCAGGTGCTTTCTGCTACACAGCCCTGTGTTGGAGCAGTGTCTGTAAGGCTGAGCTCCCGGTGCAGCTTCTGCAGCAGTAGGACTGGTGCTAACCAGGAGCCGGAGTCACTGCTGCCAGTCGGTGTCTCTGTATCAAGGAAGGTGCTCACAGAGCTGTACTGCTGTCTTGGAAAGAGCCCCTCTTGCAGTGCCCGTGTACTCTAACTGGTGCCAGCACAGAGCTGTGCTCTGCTGGGTCCTTATGCGTGCTGAGCTCTGCCCCCTGTGAGCGCCAGCAAACCTCTGCCTTGCACTGGGAGGCTCCAGAAGTGTTGCTGGTGTGAGGAAATCCCGGTTACAACTCTGGAGAGATGTGGAACTGCTGCAGTTGGGAAACGGCTGGGGTGACACTGAGAGGTCCCGACCTGCCTGCCTGCAAGGTGTGTCGTGTTGTGGGTGTCTCTGGGGACACAGTCACAGCACGATGACGGAATGTGCTGGAAGGGAAGCTTGCTAATTTGGTAATACTGTTACGGTTCTTGAAAGCAAGGGAGAAAAAACAGCTAAGTGTTGTGTAGTGAGTAAAATATTGATCTGTTAGCCGTGGTGCAGGTAAACATTCCCGGAGCTGGAACTGAGCTATCGATCCGTGTCCTGAAGTGCTGCTTTCACTCCAGCAATGCCCCCACGGCCGGGGCACGCCGTGGGCAGTGTGCTGCTGCCCGCAGCGCTGCTTCTCGGGTTAATGGAAAGCCGCTGGGTAACAAAGGGAGGGCAAATAAAAATAGAGCCGTGACCTGGAACGCTTTGTGGTCCCTTTGAACTAAGTGCGTTATTTCGTCTGAAGATCATTACACAAACAATAAGTAGGAGGCTGTTTTTGCTGCAAAAAGTTAATGATTAAAGCTCCGGTCTAAAATTAGAGCGACTCAACTAAAAAGTTACAGGCGGCTGCAGGGGCGGGCGGGCCGGGCTGAGCTCCGCTCCGTGACTCCACGCCCGGTGGGTGCAGGGGGCGGCCGCGGGGGGGAGAGGGGGGTTTGCTGCGTGCCGGGACAGCCCGCCCCTCGCCGACACTGCGCAGGCGCGGGCGGACGGGAGCTGTTGGCCCCGCCCATCGGCGTCTGCCATTGGTCGAGGCGCGGTGGGCGGGGCGAGGCGCAGCGACCTGTCTGGCCGCGTCCGGAGGGCCCGCAGTCCGGCGCCGGCTGAGCGGCGCGCGGGACTGAGCTCGGGTGCTTCTCTGCTTGCCTTACAGACCGCTGGGCTGGAGCTCCACCTGCGCGCCTCTGGGACCTCCGCCTCGGAACCGCCCTCACGCCGTCGCCTCCCTCTGTCTAATGTGCTACAAGGATGAGCCCAGCATTTGGAGCAATGGAAGTGGAGCACTATTCCAAGGGAGTCCTGCTCGAGCCCTTTGTCCACCAGGTCGGGGGGCACTCCTGTGTCCTCCGGTTTAATGACAAGACGATCTGTAAGCCCCTTATCCAGCGGGAGCACCAGTTCTATGAGACTCTCCCAACAGAAATGCGTAAATTCACTCCGCAGTATGAGGGTAAGTTACAAACTATAGGATGGGGTCGGGCTGCTGCTTTCTGCAATACGAGTGTGTGGTGTGCTCTGCTGTCTCTGAAATCTCTTCTGCGTGGAAGAGGTTTTGGGGGTTTTCTTTTCATGTATTTTGATGTTGTCTGAGGCAGGCTGTGGAGATGCAGGGTGGAAATGCTTGCCCAGCTGGTGTTTGGGCTGCCTAACAGCATTAGAGTAGAGCAGCTCTGCTGGTGATAGCCCATATATCTCCCTTAGGCATAGGTAAGTGGCTAACAGCTTGTGAACGTTTTTGGTAATTCTCTGCTGCTTTTTTTGTGGATTTATAATTAATTTTCACCACTTGTCTAATGTCTGTTCACAGGGATTTGATAAGTTGGGTGGTGTTGTGTGTAAGCTTAATTGTGATCTCGTTTATTTTGGGGTCTGTCTTCTCACTCTCATTTTGATCACAATAAATACACGTTGGTGAAGCGTCTTGTTGAATATCTGCAGCTTTGTTTCTGTCATTAAGGAAACGAAAATCCGTGGCATTTAGGTAGGCAAGGATCAAATAGCCGTGCTGAGGCTGAGTCAGATGTTATGTAGGAGTGGAAATTCCAGTTCTCCTAAACATTGCTCTAGTTAACAGAAATACTGTTCTTTGTTATTCCATCGATGGCTGGCTGGTGATTAATAAATAATGACTGAAGCATTTTTTAAATGGAGTTGCTTTTTGTGGTATGCTGACTTTAACAGCTGTAAGGGTGACCGTTTGGCACTGTGTGTGAAACTGGCAGAAGACTTCAGAGATGTTTCCCAGTGGTGCTGCCTGCGTGCTCGCAGTGACTGACACCTCTTACACGAGTTCTTTGGGACTGGAAGAAAATGTGGGCTTTGAGTGATCCTTCTCAAAATGTAATGGAATGATTGTACCGGTCTGTGTGGCTCTCTGGGGAGTGTGGGAGGGGTTTAGGGGGTATGGGGCCTCACTTAGGCCTTCTGTTGTTATTTTTCCAGGATAAAAGCCATTTGCTAGCTGGTTTCCCCCCTTTTTTCCTTTCCTTTGTGGCAGCAGGAGTGTCAGTCAGAGCTTCTGCACCCCCTCCCCTGGGTACTGTAGGTGTCAGAGCTGCCTGCCCCACTCAGAAGCGCCCATCTGTCGCCGAGACCTCTCCCTCTGGCTCAAAGATGAGCTGCAAGAACTGTGCAGGCGGCTTGATTTGAGGATAAGGAGAGGGGACCGGAAAATAAAAAACTAAGAACCAATCCAGACATTGTTATGGCTTCTTAAGCACACCCAGAAACATGCTAATGTTAGCATTAGGGGGTCTGTGTCAGAGCACTCTGCTGGGACTCGAAACGCAGTGCAATGCTCCAGAGCCTGTGGAGAGGGAGGATAAGAGAAGTGTTTTCGAGGTTCACCATCTCTCTGTGTACCACAGATCTGTTCTGTATTGCATTTTGTTATTTATTTCACAAGACTACTGCATTACTGCTATCAATAAAGTATATACCAAAAAGAAGGAAGTGTGTAATTGAATGTAGTGATTTAAGAGAGAAGCACTTGGACTAGTTCTATTGTAACATGACGTCGTCTTGTTTTGCTCTGCTTGCAAGTCTTTCCCTTGGGGTTTTGCTGACCAAATCCTGTTTGGACAAGTGGGTTTTGCTTTGCTGTCATGCAAAACTTAAAGCTTTCAGTGTCTGTCTGGATTTTTTTTGTGTGCAGGTCACTTTTCACTGCGAGTTGTTACCGTGTTTTACATCTCACTTAGGGCCAGACCAGTCAGGTTTTTTAATAAACATTTCTGTTAATTGAAATTGTCTCCTGTTATTATTTGATTCTTACTTGATTCTGAATTGGAGAGAACAGATTTTTTTTGTATTGTTCTTTTGTCATGATGATAAATTGTCTTTTTTGAGGAATCATCTTTGTCTGGGTCTTTTGATACTTGTTAGGATGGCAGATGAGGTTTGGCCTGTGGCAAGATAGAAACTAAGGACCAGGGTAAGAGAAAAAAACAAAAGTTGCTGTATTTTTCATGTCATGTTGTGTGCTGTAAAAGGCTTGCTTATTGCTTCAGCAATTCACAGCTGCTTCTGTCCTTTCTCTCTTCAGGTGTGGTGTCAGTGAGCTTTGAAGAGGACGAAGATGGAAACTTATGTCTGATAGCGTATCCGTTAAATGGGGACCACGATAACTTGGAAAACTTAGATAATTCTGACTGTGAGCCCAAAAGTAAGCTGCTGAGATGGACTAACAAAAAGACAGTGTTGTTAGAAAATGAGAAGCTATCGAAAGAGTGGGTCCGGCAGCACAGGAAGGAGGAGAAAATGAAAAGGTAGGTTTGATGGGGTGAGCTGGGACGCGAAGTGTTGAAGCGTAGCGTTTTTGCTGGGATGAGGTCTCCAGAATTCCAGAGAGCTCTGCAGAGCTCTGCTTTCAGTTTCTGTTCTCATTTCTTTCATTTTTTTTCCTGACCTCTTCACTGCAGTCAGGCTCAGTTGTGAAACTCCCTTGTCCTCAGCCTGATAGCATGGTGGCTGCTTTTTGCTATGATTAGCTAGGAAAGGTTTTCCAGCCTTCAAAAACAAAAGATGTATTACAAGCAGCCATCACATTCCAGCTGTGCTGTTGTAGGAAGCCAGCTTTATCTGTGTTAGTCATGTTCTCCCTCGCGTTTTCTTATAATTATGCCTTCTGTGAGCTGTGAAGTACTGTGCTGGAACACTAACCTCAGCAAGGGATAAAGCTTAAAGTATCCCTTACTTCTTTGGAAGTAATTCAGATGGGTAAAGAATGTATAAATTGAATTACTGCGTGTTTTGTGACATCTAGCTGCATGCTAATTTACACCAATGTGAAAGTAGCTTTCCAGTGGTTGATGTATTACTGATGTGCAAATTGTCTGAATGTACAGAAAGGGTAAAAATGTAGAGAAGGCAAGTAAAATAGAGCTCACTGGGTTTAACTCCATAAACGAAGTGGTCGTTGTTGTGTTTCACTTCTAATCTGATGCTTTATTCTGCTTTCTAGTCATAAGTTAGAGGAAGAATTTGAGTGGCTGAAGAAATCTGAAGTTTTGTATTATACTGTAGAGAAAAAAGGAAATATTAGTTCACAGCTTAAGCAACATAATCCTTGGAGCATGAAGTGTCACCAGCAGCAGTTACAGCGGATGAAGGAAAATGCGAAACATCGAAATCAATACAGTATCCTTTCCTGAAGATGCTTCGTGGCAATGGAACGAGTAGGGCTGTGCTGCTTATTGCTTGGACGTGGCAGATAAGAATTCAGTGCAGGCTTAACTGTAGCCTGGAGAGGCCTTGTGAAGCAGGCATTTACATGGTGACTTGGAAGGGATTGCCAGCACTTTCCAGCACACAGGCTTTTCCAGTGTGCTGTGAGGTAGCTAGGCTGGGAAATCCAATCTGCAGATTTCAGTTATTTGGGACTTAGTTAATGGAAAGGCTTCAGAGTGCTTGGGATCTTCCACAGAACCAACTTACTAATGTAAGCTTTTGGAGGAGGATAGAAGTTAAGTGACTCTTTTTTCCCTCGGTGAGAGCCATCACTGTGATCAGTACTGAGGATCTTAAAAACTAGTTGCTGCTTTCCCTTTTCGGCAACTTCTCAATGTTGTCTTAAATATAGGGTGGGATGTTCTGATACAATGAGCTGTCTGCTTTAGTAGTCTCTTTGTAGTGAGCCTCTTTGATAAAGACAGGCTGAATATAAACTGTCAGGATGGGAGCACGAGAAAAAAGCAGTGACTGCATGAAAGCTGAGGCACACTTCTGTGCTCTGCAGCTACAGGCAGAGCATGGGAATGCATCCAGAGAGGGACAGAGAAGCTGTGAGGGGTCTGGAACAGAATTCTTATGAGGAACAGCTGAAGGACCTGGGGTTGTTCAGTCTGCAGAAGAAGAGGCTCATTGCTCTCTACAACTGCCTGAATGAAGGCTATGGCAAGGTGGGGTTCGGGCTCTGCTCCCACATGACTAGCCATAGGACAAGAAGCGATGGCCTCAAGTTGGAAGACATTCCAACTTGTTCACTGTAGGAAACATTCTTTCTCTGAAAGAGTGGTGATGCACTGGCATGGGCTGCCCAGGGAGGTGATGGACTCACCGTCCCTTGAAGTGTTCAAGAAACATTAAGTTGTTGCACTGAGGAACACAGTTTAGTGGGGAATTACTGGTGGGAGGTGGACAGTTGGACTGGATGATCTCGGAGGTCTTTTCCAGCCTTGGTGCTGTCTGTGTGGGTGGGGGGGTCCTGCTGTATGCAGGCTTGCATGCAGCCAGTAAATCCTGCAAAAATACTGATATCTGTGTGCTTTGGTAAGCAGATCCTCGTGTGTGAGGAGTTCTGGTAATGAATTACCAGAACATCTCGGTGACTAATAAACTGTTCAGAGTGAGAGAAAGTGCCTTCTGGCCGGCGTTCTCACTGCTTCACTGCAGGCCATTGTTAAATTGTCTGGGGAGTGTGTGATATTTCAGTAACAGAGCTCGTGTTCTGCAGTATTTGTAGGCTGCACTTTGTCATTCTGAGCCTGTGGCTCATCTGCCAGATTTTATCTGTGACCTCAATTACATTTTTCCCACTTACTGTAAAATAAATAAATCACCTGTCTCCTCTATCTCCTCTAGAGACCAGTGGAACTAGGAGTAGATAAGCACTTTGATACCGTGTGTCTGCAGCTGAGTTTTGATAGGCTGCTGTTTACTGGGCGTGCTTATGGTTGGAGTTATGACACTCGAATGGCTGTGGTGGTGGCTTTAAAATCTTGTGGTTGCCGTGTGAGGATTGTTCCTTAACTAGCATTTCCAGAGTTCATTTTGCTGGAAAACCTGACATCTCGATACGAGGTACCGTGTGTGCTGGACCTCAAAATGGGAACCCGGCAGCATGGGGATGATGCATCAGAAGAGAAGAAGGCTAACCAAATCCGTAAATGCCAGCAGAGCACATCCGCTGTTATTGGAGTCAGAGTTTGTGGCATGCAGGTGAGAGGAAAATGAGTTACGTGTAAGGCAACACACAAGTACCTGTTTCTGATGATGTCTTTTACTTGCTTCGATAGTAATTCTTTGTGTTGCTGTCCTTGAGATGCTGTGCTTCATTTCCATCGGTGAGAGGAGTGAGGTTTTGTGAATGACTTACCAGGTGAAGGTAGCAGCATCTGCAGGAGCAACCTCATGCAACTCCTGCATCACAGGGATTGTGTTCTCTGAGCAGGAAAACAGGCTCCTGCACCAGAACAGTAATTGAAAATGGTGTAGGAAAGTTACTGATTTGATTAACATCTCAGGATAAGCATAGGAACAGTTGAAGAGGTCTGCTGGCACGTGCGTTCTGAATAAAACATGGGAACTGGCCTCAGCTTTGACCAGCGGTCAGTTCTGTCTTACAGGCCTTGAGAAGCTATAGATCTCTTTCTGTTCAAAGTAGGCTTGTTGTGAAGTGGGTTAGAAAGTGTGATAAGAGTAGTGGCCAAATAAGATCCTCTCGTGGACTTTCACCCAAGTTTTTTGTTTACTTGTTTCTGTATTTCCTAGAGTGACAAGTGGGAAAGAGCTTGTTTGTTTTTGAGGCTTTTCCGAAGCCTCTCTCCTCCCATCGCATGGATTCCGGGAATGCCAGCAGTGTTTGCTGGGACTTGTTCCACAGCAGGACTCTTGGCATGATTGGTGTTCAGCTCGCTGTTCAGATTCTGAGAAAAGCACGAGACAGCTCCCACACTTCTGCTTCTGCCTTCTAACCGCACTGCTGGGATTTGGGCTGGCTGCCTTGCCGGTTGGCCTTCCAGTAGAGACCTGTGGTGGAAAACAAGCAGGAGCTTTAGAAGTACCTCTGGTGCTTACTTCACGGAGATGCTTTGGCGTTTTTTCTGTTATGCTGGAGCACTTTGCCATAGGAAGCAGTCTTCCTGCAGGAGTACCTCCAGCTTCTTGGGAATACGGAGATTTATGGGGTGGCACACCTTAGTTTTATAGAACAGTGTTGCTGCCCCACAGAGCACAGCATTCTGGGAATGAACTGGTATGCCTGTGAGCAGAGGCAGGCGGTGTGTGAGTGGCTGTGGTACAAGCTGTATCTTGACTGGGGATCTTGGCCACAGCTTTCCTAATCTCACTTAAACTCCTCAATCATACATTCCAAGTGGAAAAGCTCAAATGTAAACTGAAGGAATTTTGCACTTCCTCTGAGCCTCCAGGTTCCACAGACACTGCTGGGTCTGTTGCTGCGAACAGTTTCTGTAACTACAGGAGCAGTGTTAAGAGAGCAGGGTATCATCGTGTGAGAGCTTTCCGTAGCAGCCTTGGGGTCAGTGTTGCCAGCAGTTTTAACTCTTCTTTTCTCTTGTGTGTGCTTGAATACGCAGGTGTACCAGGCAGGCACTGGCCAGCTGATGTTCATGAATAAGTACCACGGAAGAAAGCTCTCAGTCCAAGGATTTAAAGAAGCACTTTACCAGTTCTTTCATAACGGCAAATACCTGCGCAGGGAACTCTTTGAATCCGTTATCAAAAAACTGACTGAACTCAAATCTGTCCTGGAGAAACAGGAGTCCTACCGCTTCTATTCGAGCTCCCTGCTCATCATCTATGATGGGAAGGAGAGGCAGGAAGTTGCTGTCGACTCGGACCCCGAGGACTTGGAGGACCTTTCAGAGGAGTCTTCAGATGAGTCGGCAGGAGCGTATGCCTACAAACCGACTGCTAGTACTGTTGATGTCCGCATGATAGACTTTGCCCACACCACCTGCAAGTACTACGGGGAAGATAGCGTGGTGCATGAGGGCCAAGACACGGGTTACGTTTTTGGACTTCAGAATTTAATAGATATTATTAAAGAAATAAGAGACGAAAATAGCGAATAAACAGTGTGAATGCACATCAGTAGAAAGCGCACTATTGTGACTCTGTATTCCAGAATTATTGGCCACTTTCTGGTGGTAGGAATCCTTACAGACTCTGCAGGGATGGTCCCGTCAGAGTCAGACTTGTTCAGAGGGCATTTACTTATATTGGTGCTGGACCTAGCACTGGCAGAACTTAGTATCCTTATTTATTTTAACTTTCTTAAACATTCCATATTTGATTACTCAGATACCTCTGTTATCCCTGTGTGTATACGTTCCAATAAAATTCTTTTTGTTCATTGTAAGTGATGCTTCTGTTGTTGCTGCTGACTGAGGAGGAGGTGAAGTTTGAGATCTTCCTGGTGGTGGTACGCAAAAGCAGCATTAGAGCAGCAAAGCTTACCTCATTAGGCCACGCGTGGAATAATGCATTGCTTCTGGGCCTCTTGTCAAGAGCGATGAGTGAGAACCATGGCAGTGGAGAGCTGGGGCCTGGCCAGCAGCTGGAGCACCTGCTGGGGAGCAGGGCCTGTGTGGGTCTGGGAGAACGTGGCTCAGAGGGACCGGAGGGACAAAGGCTGGGTTGGAGGCTGACTGTTGGCTTATAATAGCCAACAAATTGTTTCCTATTTTGGGATCTTGTAAACTGACTCCTGCTGTGTAACCCGTTTCTATATAAATTTTCCTAATCTAACATGAGCCAAATCATACGTAAGAAACTCCTACAGGATTAGCTGTAATAGCAGCTGGTAGGGCAGAGCTGCAGAGCCTGCAAGTTATCCTAAGCAGCTTAAAATCTTACTTGGGACAAATAGGTGGGAAAGGAATGTCAGAACGTCGGAAGATGGGTGAATAACAGAAGTTAAAGATAACCGAGCAGCTCTACTAGTTCCTCTTTGGAAAGAGGGATGTTTATTCATCTAAACATTTTTAGTTGGCTGACTTCCTCCTGGGAAGCTTGTAAGTCAGCATGACAGTGCAAGAGCAAAGTGGTGTGGAAGTTCTGAGGAGCGCTGTTTCTTATTCCATTTGCTCAGGATAAAGCAGCAAAGGCATGTAGAAGTGAGATTTGGGTGTGGGGGGGTGCTGGGGGTCCTGGCCTTGGCCTGGCTCAGGCTGCAGAAGTGAGAGGGCTCCTGATCCCCTGGGTAGCAGCACACGGGGCTGGAGCAGGCACGCAATGGGCAGGGAGGCAGCCTGCCTGCTGCGCTCGGGTTCTGTTCGAAGTCTCTGCAGTGGCTGTCCTGTGTTCTTTTGTACTTTTCATAGAGGTTTTTTAACCTTTACTCTTGCAACATTAGTTTGTGGTCGCTTTTCTTGTTTGTTCCACGGCACTAAGATGCAAACCAATGGCAGAGTCAAAGAGGTGCATTTACATTTTGCACTCGATCCGCTGTTTTGCGGCTGCACGTTGAGATGGAGGGTTGCTGCAGGAGGTAGTGGTGTGTTTGTGCTTCGCGTGTCTCTGTGCTTAGCACAGCTGACAGCCCTGCTGAGCTGCGCCGCCGTGGGCTGTGCATGCTCAGGGGCTGTTTACTGTTGGCACTTCGGGTTGCAAAATTCCTTGGGCAGTGATCAGTGAAACTTCCTGCTGTCCTCTGCGATGTGCTCTAGGTGTGAGTCAGAATACCGGGAACGAGGAGCGGGATCGCCTGCAGCAACGTGACGTTTCCTTTTCAGTTCTGCTTATGCCCTCTGCTAATGAGCTAATGACAGCCTCCTGGCAGGCAGCGGTCACCCGGCACTGCTGCTGCATATAAATAAGCCTGCCTGTGCAGATTCATCTGATACACGGTTTGACTTTGTAGTCTGAAATTAGCAGGGATAAAGTCCTCTAATGGACTTCTGTTACGTACGAACTCTGGAGGGAATTCGTAAAATCCGATGAGAACAATCGCATTTGCTCTGATGCAAGCTGCCTTCAGAACAAGCCCTCTTTGTTCTGCTGCTCGGGCTGGGAGCTGCCGGGAGCAGTGCGAGCGTGGCCCTGGGCTGCTCCCACAGCCCCTTGGTGCCACAGCTGTGTGCGTGCAAGGACACATAGCGCTCAGGTGCAGTCGGTGTGTGCTGGGGAGGGTGCAGGGCAGCAGCCCTTCCTTCTGCTCCATGGGTTCTTCTGCTCGTTCTGCCCAGGGTGGGGGAGTGGGTTGGGAGAGCAGGAACAGTGCTGCCTTTTTTTTCCAGTTGCTTTACAGGACCAAGGTCAGGCTGTTGGAAGGCGTCCCTTGTGCCCACATGTTGATTTAAGCCCCTGGGTGCCCTCAAGGGTTAATGTGGGGGCAGTCGGGACAGCGTGTCCCTCCGAATGAAATATTATCCCGCAAAGTTCAAGAGCGGGGCTGGTTTCCTCCCATGCTGCTCTGTGCAGAATCCTCGGAGCAGTTCCTTGTGTTCGCAGAAAGGCGGTTACATGAAGTGGGGCTCCTGTGGGACTCTGGGTACAGGGTTGCGCATGGGTTGTGGAACTCTCTGGAGCAAAGCAATGCTGGGTACACGTCCCTGCTGCTTGGGTGCTCCTTGCTGCCCCATCTCTGCTTCCCCCCACTGCTTCCTGATGCTCACAGGGCCACACCTTTCCTGCCGGCCTCACGAAGCTCCCTAATTCCTGACCCACACAGCGGCCCTGTGGGGCCTTGCAGGTGGCAGCGCTCGGAGCAGGGCTCCTGTTTTGCCCTGCACAGCATGGGGAGCACTCCTCATGTAAATGGGTCGCTTTGAGCCCCAGATCTGGGACAGGCTGCAGGGAATGCCCGTGGGCTGCCTGGATGGAGAAGGAACGCGCTCCTCCAATGGTGGGCACAGGGCCTTGAGTTGCTGTGGGGGAGCTGTGGCCCCCAGGTGTGGTTTCTAACAGAGCTGGGCTGGAGTTTATGTAACCGGGCGATGACAAAGCGAGGGAACAGGGAGCAGCGCTCTGAGATGGAGCTGCCTTCCCTGAATTGTATGGAAATGAGGGTGTGCCTGTGGCCTTCCCAGCTTGTGGCATGTAGAGCCCACGTCATGCAGAGCCCACAGCATGCCAAGCACCCCGCTGTGGGCTGCCCCCAGCCGTGCCCCCACCAGATCCCATTAGGTCTCGGGCCGTGTCCCACAGCCACTTCCCCTCCTTGGGCACAGCTCCACAGGGCTGTTGTTGTTCCTCCACACAGAGCTGGCCGTGAGGCTCCCCCCACCCGCCCTTCTGTCTCAGCCGTTTCTAGGAACTGCAGCTGTTGACAGCAGCTGGATGTTCCTTCCCTGCGCTGAAGGAGGGGCCCTGGGCCTGGGCCAAGCCGTCCATAGGCACCGCGCACGCCTTGCAATAGGCCGAGGCCGGGCTGCAGCTCAGCTCTGCACTGCTGCCTCTCCCCACTACTGAGGGAGCTGGAGGCCGTATCTCCCTGGATCAGGGTGCATGGTGCTGCTGGGGCACCTGGATAGCACAGAGGCACCGCTGCTGCATCCCTGCACCCCAGCCCAGGCTACGATGTGGCCTTGCCCACTGCTCAGTTCCGGAGCCCCTCTGACTTTTGGCCCAGAGAGAGCTCTCTACTGCACAATAATATTTGCACGCCTAAAAGTAGCAGGATCGATCACAGTGCTGTTTTGCAACCTGTTGACGAGTGGGCAGCGAGGGATTATATAAGTGTACACAGCACTGGCACCGCTGTGCCTCAATCATATGAGCACTATTGTGTAATGCTTCCTATCGCTGGCATCGCACCGCTGCGGCCCCCATGCAGCCCCACACCATGCGGGCTCCGGGAGTTGGTGATGGCCTCCAGGGGGTTTGGATGTGCAGGGACGTAGCATACCCAGCAGGGAAATGAGCTCGTTGCCTTCTGACCCTGCAGCATGGGGCTGTGGTGTTGGGTTTTGAGGGCAATGGATGGAGGTGCCGTTATCTGAGGTCTGAAGTTCGCCTTCAGAAGTCACCCACACATGACGCAGTTTCCCCACCCAGGCCAAGATAAATTACCTGCAGCTCACAATTAAGAGCCATTTCCTAATCAGCAGCTGCTCATGGTGAGCTCTGAGTGCTCATTGCCCCCCACACACCACAGGCACAGGGTCTCATCCTTACCCTCTGCATTGCGGTTTGGCCACCATCACCCAACTCCTGCTCCAGCTGCACTTGTCATGTGCAAGTGCTCATTCTTTCTACCTGGGGCAGAGGTAGACCTGGCCACCCCAACACGCTGCCCGCTGCCCCTTGGCTTGGTGGCACAGGGTCTGTATGCTGACAGGTCCATCCTGTGCCCAACACACAGGGCGCCGTGCTCTGCACGGTGATGGCAGTGCCATACGGGACGCAGAGCCCTCCTGGACACACTCAGAAAACACATTTGACATTGTGCATAGTAAGGAAACCTCACCCTGGGACACAAGCTAATCTCTGCGGAAACACAAACCTGTTTCTGTTCCAAGCACCGATCCCCCCCATTCTTTCTGTTCCCTGCACTGGCACCAGCCCATTCCCACCTCCCCAGCCCCTGGCACGAGTGCCTGCACGCCCCACGGGGAGAGGGACATACGTCCTTTGCGAGCCAGAGCCTTGCCCCATCGGCGAGGTGCTGCTTCCCCGCTGTCGTTAATACCCCCCGCCTCTGAGCGCGAGGAGCAGAGCATCGTCCCGCAGGCGGACGCTTGTGGGTGCCAGAAGGAACAGAGCACAGCACGGCGGCGCCGAGAGCTGCAGCTCAGCCGCGGCCATTAGCGGGGCATTGCTGCCCTCTGCTGAGCAGGAGCCCGGCGGGGAGCGCCGCACCCTGCGCTCTGCTCCGCGCACTCGGCGCCCCGCACGCAGAATCTTGCAACCTGCACCTTTCGTTCAGCAGCCTTGCACCTAGCGCCCTGCATCTTGCACGCTGAACGCTGCAAACTGCATCCCTCTATCCCACACTCTGTATCCCTAGATCCCTGCAACTTCTCAACTCTGCATCTCGCATTCCTGTATCCCCACATCCCTGTACGTGGCACACTCCGTTTGCATCCCTCCCTCTCTGCATCCCCGCATCCCTGCACCCGCAAATCCCGCATCTTCGCTTCGCCGCAGCGTTCTCACATCCCTGCAGCCCCCACTGCGGCACCTCTGTACCCCCGTACCTGCAGCCCCAACATCCCTCCGTGTTATACATCCCCTGCACGGGTCTGCAGCCTCGCATCCCTCCACCCCTACCTCCCAGCGCCCACATATTTGCGTGCCCCGCAGCCCCACGCCCCGCAGCGCCGCACCGCGGCCCCGCTCCCAGCACTTCCCCGCCACGCCACCAGGGAGCGCTGCGAAGGGACACGGCGGGGGGCGAGGTCTAGGCGGGGGCGTGGTCTCACTGGAGGGGCGTGGGGAAGGGGGGCGTGTCGGCGCGGTGACGCAAGGGGGCGCGTCTCGGCGGGACGGCGCGGGCCGGCGGCGCGGAGCGGTACCGCAGCCATGTACCGGGCCCTGTACAGCTTCCGCTCGGCCGAGCCCAACTCGCTGCCGTTCGCCGCCGGGGAGACGTTCCTGCTGCTGGAGCGCAGCAACCAGCACTGGTGGCTCGTCACGCGGGCCGGCTCCGGGGAGACGGGCTACGCTCCGGCCTCCTACCTCCAGCGGCTGCAGGTGGGCCGGGGGCGGCGGGCCCCGGGGGGAGGTGCGGAGGGCCCCGCGTCCAGGCGCGGGGAGCTGCGCGCGAGTGTCGCACGCGTGGCTGTCGGCGCCGGGGTGGGTGCGGTAGCGGGGCGCTCCGGGTCCGCGTGCCCGTGGTGCTGCTGAGGTGGTGGTCACGCGGTGATGCCGCGCGGTGTGGGTGTGCGCTGTGCGGGCGGCGGGCCGGGCGCGGGGACACAGGGGTATGGGGCACAGGGACGCAGGACAGCGGCCTGGCGGCGGCTCGTCCTGCTGCCAGGGGGCACGGCTTGTGTCTGTATAAGCCCTTAAGCAGTTTACAGGCGCTATTCAGTTACAGGGCGAAGGCCTTATTAAAACGCTGGGTTTAAAGCCCCGCGGTGGCACTGCTCCAGGCTGCTGCTCCTGCAGCCCCCACTCCATTGCCCGTCGGGCATGACGTGACGTGTGCTCGCCATGGCGGGCAGCAGCCTTCTCCCCTGCAGCTTTCTGGAGCAGCCCCCCCGCGCTGCCTCACCGTGCTCATTCTGGTTTCAAAATCTTCCAGGAAAAGCATTTTGCTTTTGAACTTATGTTTGTTATTCGCGTTGTGTTTTGCTGTAGCCTTGAAGTGCTCGGAGGTCGCTCGCCTTCTGCTGTGGTGACCCCAGCAGTCTGTTGGTCGCCCACTGACCCTGAAGTAGAGTTGCTCACGACCCTGTGACGCTCAGTTCAGCTGCAGCTTCCCCAGTGCTCGTGGAGCTGGTGGCAGGAAACAGATGAGCCTTTCTTGCAGCCTCTCGTCTTCATTTGGTGGTGAAGTTTCTGGAGCCAGAACTCTCCTAGTGGTGCATGAGGCAGCAGGACCCAAAGCGCTGTCCTGCAGCTGTGGTAGTGCCCTATCTGCGTGATTCTGATGAGCTGAAGTCAACCTGCATGGCAGTGGGGCCCTGCCTGGGAGAGAGCATCCTCTGGCTGAGCTGGGCTGCGGCCATTTGCTGAGCGTCAGCCTCCTGACCAGCCTCAGCTTTAAAAAGGCACCGATACCAATTAGTAACGGTCCTTTGCAAGGCAATTAGTTCTACCCCAATCGCAACAGGGAAAATGCAGCTCCTGATTAGCAAGGAGAGCGAGTGGCCAACAGGAGTCACCATTGTAAAGCAAGGCACGGCTGTCAGCAGTGCGTCAGGTTCCAGGTGAGCGCTGGCAGCAGCTCTGAGCCCTTGCAGTGATCTCAGGGAGCACGGTGCTGCTTTCCTGGTGCCACCCACTGCTGGGAGCATCAGCTTCCTTCTGATTTGCAGGTTTGCCCTGTCTTCAGGCTGTGCTGGCTCAGGCTGCATTCCCCTTGTCAGCAGAGGTGTTAACATTGCTTGGTGAGGAGGGGAATGGTAGCTCTGAGCGGTTCTGGTGAGGACGTGGACACAGCTGAGAGCACAGCGAGCACTTTAAGGGTGCCTCAGGTTGCTCTGTCTTTTTCTTTTTTCTTTCTTTTTTTTCTGCAGGAACAAACAGGCATGTGATAAAAATAAGACTGCTTCACGCAGCCTAGCAACAACTTAGAATTCTCCTGCAGCATAAGCAAATGCACAGAGGCTCAGCACAGGTAATCCTGGTTGGATAGGCACGGGGATAGTGTTTCATTCCCCAGCTGAAGAGAGGGGAGGGTTTGGGAAGGAGTGAAGCGTGAGCTCCCTTTGCTTGCAGGAAACCCCTTCATCCTGATGCATTTTGTAGTATTGACACGCACTCTGGGCTAACGTGGCTGCTTTTCTACCAGGATAGCAAACAGGTCAGTTCAGCAGCATGTCCTGGAGCTGGTGTTGATGTGAGTTGGGTCAGAAGGTGAGCAGAGGGCTGTGGCACTGACCATCTCCTGCACTGCTGGGGAGCCCGAATCGCCATGTGTCATCAGTTCCAGATCTGCCACAGCTTGTAATGGGCGTGAGAGCTTAATCAGAGTGCTCACACAGATCCTGAATAAGCACTTAGACTAAAAATAAAGTTTTATTTTGGAGAATAAGCAGCTGGTAGTTCTTTGCAGCTGAGGCTGCGCTTCTCAATACATGTAAGGAGTTGAAAGAATGAGGCATTTTTCTCCGGGCTGTCTCAATAAGAGATGCTACCCTAGCAGAGCTGCTGATGCTTCAAAATGAAGTTTCATTCTTGAGATTAAATGACAGTCAGGGGAATTAACCATTTCTAATTACTGCAGCTAAAGGTTGGACATCTTGGCCAGAAGTTGTGCAATCTTTCACAGTTCTGAGTGATTAAAGTAGAAATGCACTATTGGTCTTTAGCTTCTGTTTTTGCTTGGTCATGTATCTTCTGGGGGTCATGGGGATGTGTTCTCACTCAGGATACTTTGATTAAAAACAATTAAGTGCTGCTGTATCAGACAAAATACTTGGATCCTGAGCTCCCAGGCCTGAACAGGTCTGTGCCTATTGGTCCCACTGCTCGTGGTAGCACTGGCAGGCTCTGGGGCTGCCCCTGTGGCTCTCCTTTAGGGTGCTGACTTTAAGGCTGTTGTAGGGTCTGTTCAAAATGGCTGAGCCTCATGGACAGAAAATGTAGACATCCTTCCTGTCGCCCCATTTGCAGGAGAAACATCAACACTGAAATTTAGTAGAGGCTGATTGGAGATGACCGAACTCATTGTTTGCCCACAGGGAAAGAAAGAGTGCTGACCAGCAGGAAAACAGAGTTTGGATTGCTTTTCCGTGGAGGAAAATGTGCTGGTATTAATGACCATGGAAAAACAACATACAGAAGGGTGAAGGGCTCTCCTTGCTGGAGAAGAGCAACCTCTTTGCTCGGTGCAGGCTGCACGCCAGGAAAGGCTTTGATGGGAGCAGACAGTATCATGGTTGTTGGCTGACCTAAGAAGATTCCCTGCAAGGTCTGGGGCATATTAATTCCTGTGGGGAAAGTCAAATCCCATATAAACGGGTATTTATGTCTCTCCGTAGCTGAAACATTGAAAACAGCTGAATCTCTCTGTTAAGGTCATTAAGAGATTTCTGTGCAACAGAAACAACCTCCTGTTTTTCTTCCTTTACTTATATGCTTCAGATGTATGTAAAAATAAGCAGCATTTTTGGGCACCCCAGCTACACTCCCTCATGAAGGATTTAAACTTTGTCATTCCTGTTCAAGATTATGCATGCAGCACATGAGCTGCCAGTCCTGGCCTTGGAAAGATGATAAATTCCAGCAGGGAGAGAATTTCATAAGGAGAGAAGAGCCAGCAGCCTTCATGTGCAACTGTAGCATTAGATAGTCTGTAAGAAAATTAGACTTATCAGATGCTGATGCCCTTCGTGGTCAAAGCTACAACCAAAATGTTATAAGCCATGGCTTCTGACAGCTCTGTGTGCAGGTGGGTTAGGAGATAGATAGGCTGCAGCTCCAGTTTGCTGCTCTGTTGCTGAGCCTGTGTGTGCAGATTGCTTTGTTGCATCTGTAGCTAACTTGTGCTCACATCTGAAGGGAAGGAGCTGCTTTCAAGTCCTGTCATGTGCTGAGGATCACAAGCTGTGCCACAAGGCCTGGTAGAGGTGATTAAATGGGATGCTGGAGTGCTCCCGAATGTGCAAGGAGCAGGTTGGTCCCTGCCCTGCAGTAGAGAGATGCCAGCATGTCGCCTGGCTTCACATAGAAGACAATTCTGTTCTACAGAGCGGCTCCCATTGAGGGAACTGTGAAGGGTTTGGGGCCCATGGCCTCAATGGGGAGAGGAGTGTGGGGGAGCATGGCCTCTGGTGTGCAGCAAGCAGCATGAGCGCATCACACACACTCCTGGCTGTGGGTTGTTGCCTTTTGTTGTAGCTAGATGGGGTCCTGCATGCCGTGCCTTCCTTCTTCCTGCACAGACTGCTCAGCTGAAGCTCATGCTTGTGCAGGCGGTCTGTGAGACTCTGGCTTCTGTGCCCGTGACCTGGAAATGCCAACGTGTGCTGGTACTGGGGTTTGCTCAGCTGCTCATGGCTTTAATTTGAAAAAAGAGAAGGCTGTCAGAGTGTGTGCTAGATAATTCCAGGCTGTGGGTCATGTCTTGCTAAATCACCAGTTCCACATTCAGGAGAGATCTCTTCCAAGCAATACTATTAATTATTTCTTGGTTTGTTTATTTTTTTTCACTACGAGTGAGGTAGTGCATTGCAAGACAAAAATCTGAGGGCAGGCCCCAGCTCACAGACTTGCCTTGTATTAAGCTGAAAACAAAGGAATGAAGGTGTGGCAAGGTCCCCAGAATAGTGACCCTCCTTTGGGGAGGTGGGGCTTGGTGGGGGCTAAAGGGTCCTGAATGATGCTGTCCTGGCCTGGGGTTTGCTCATTGTTGCGTGGCTCTGCCTGTCCTGCCCTGCAGGCTCAGCCTCTTGCCACAAACAGGAGATCCAAATTGCTGTCGACGGGTTTTCAAGGTTGGGAGCTCTCTGTCAGTTGAGCTCAGTGCAGTGTCTGTGTGCCACAACGGGTGTGCTCCGGGACAAAACAGATGGCTGCCTGAAGAGATCAAGCTGAAGATCCCCACCAAGCAGACAAATGCAAACCTCTGCGGCCGTGCAGTTTCTTGTGGTGACAGCCCCATTTTGGGTGAGCTCAGTGAGCTCTGCACCCAATGAGGCTGCTCACAGATGGCCTTTTTCCATCCCTTCCTGAGGAAAGGATGTGTGTTTGCAGAAGAAAGAAGGGGTAACGTGATGTGACCATCCAAGATCAGGTGTGTTATGCCCTGTTGATGAGTCACACTGAGTCTCACAGGACTGCAGTGCCCTCCTTTTGGCCCTGTTCCTATGGGAGCACCCCACAGCAATGGGTTACCGCTGTCCTTGGATGGAGTTCTGGCTCACCTTATGCCATCAGGGCTCACGTGTCAGGGAAGCCCACCCTTCTTAGTATGTGTAAGGAATAATTGCATTAAAACCCAGTACTTTAAGTAGGAACAATGAGTAGAAAAGTTCTTTACCTACTTAATGTATAAGCTTAGGGATTTCCCTGAGCCTTGCAGAGTCAGTGTTTGTAGCTGGAGGCTCTTCCATCTGACGTTGTGTCCCCTGAAGTGCTGTTGTTCTAAGTAACAAAGTTTTTGTCTGCCTTAGAACCACATTCATTGATTTAGACCAAAAAATGCATTCTCTTTTTGTTTTATTTTTGGACTTGATTTAGAGCATGTCTTTGGCAGCTCGATGACAAGAGAGAACTGCATCATTGAAAAAATTGTAAAGTTATATTGTACAGCCTTTTTAATAATAGTTCTTTACATCAGGGATGGAAGCAAGCCCCTCCAGCATCCATTTTTGGGAAGCATAATTTTGTCTGTGGTCTCTGGCTCCTAGAAGCCTTCCCTTTGTGATATGGGACAGCATCTGAGACTTCTGGGTGCATGAACCACATTTGGAATGGCTGTATGCTTGAGCTTCTTATTCTTGAGATCTGATCCAGAAGTTTAAGATCTCAAGGTAATATTGAGCTCTGATCACTTCAAAAGCTTTTAAACACAGTGATGCAGTATTGATGTCTGAGCAAAACATTCTCCCAACAAAAGCACTGTTGACAGTGGTTGCTCTTGTGTTGAGTTGTAGAGGAACACCAACCCTCTACCAGCTGGGCCGTGTGGTGTATAGAATCATCTAGGTTGGCAAAGACATTCAAGATCATCAGGTCCAACCATCAGCCTAATCTACAGCATCCCATCACTAAACCCTGTATGAGCATGGAAGGGCAGCCAGCTCCACCTTTAGGCATTCAGAGAGCAAGAAAGGGAGGGACAGCCACTGTGGGCTGTCCCAGCCACGCACCCTGAGAGCTGCTGTAGCCCCGTGCTGGCTCTGAGGCAGCTTCCACCCCTTCTCTGCCCCACGGTGATCCTGTGCACCGGAGGGTTCTCCGGGCCCCACTTGTTCTGATGGGGCTGAGCTGAGCCCTGGCTATCTCCTGTCCTGTGGGATTTGTCTCACTTTGAATGGACATGAAAGTCTCTCTGGAATATGTTCATTTTAATTTGTCCTTGTGCTGCTGAGCAAGATGGAGACTGATGAGGGTGAATGGGGCATGCGAAAAGGTGGATGTGGGAAATCAGTGCTGTAATAAGGCAAATGAGCTGGGGTGAAAGTTTTGTACGTGAGAAGCGAGCAGTCCAACAAATCTAGGTTTCTCTTCTTCACTGCCTTGGTCAGCGAGGAAAACAGGATTATGGCTGTTCTGCTGCCTTTAGCACAACGTCCAAAGAGGACATTCTCTTCCTGTTCCAGTTTCTTCATGTTTTCTGAGCCTGTGTCATTTTAAGCTGCAAAAGGAGTTGGGATTATAACTTGCAGCTCGAGCAGCAGGCTGGTTTTTCCCGCAGATAGTGTGGGCACTAATGAATTGCTTTTCTTCCGTGACCCACCTCTTGCTTTGCTGTGGGTGAAGTGTCAGCAAATCCAGTTGAACTCTTTAATCTCTAAGGAGGCAGGGGGGGGAAACAACTTTAAGCAACCCCCGTATCTGTTCTTGAGCTGAATTTGGTGATAACAGCAAGTTAGCCTCATTCCACTGATAAACACAGCTCGACTTGCAATTCTCAAGATACTTTTGTAGGTCAGCGTGGAAACTGTCGCTGTGTCTTCAGTTTTGCAGCCCAGAAAAATTGTGCATTGTCCACCCCCACCACCTGCCAGTCAAAAAGCAGCTCACAAGGCCGCAGGGTTTGAAGTTTACAGTTCTGGTGGGGTTTGTGGTTTTCTTTTTTGGTTTGTGCTCTGCCTTTATGATCACGCACACAGCAGCTCTAGTTGTGAGATGCAGCTACAGATCTCCGTGGTGTCTTCATTCTCTCTTAGCAAGAGTTAACATTAGCTTTATCGTTGTCCCAGGATAGCTCAATTGTGTTGACTCCCTGAATTTGCTGTGTGTCTCAGCAGAAGCATCCGCTTTACCAGGAATAAATATGCTTGCGGCAGCAGCTCTTAATAAATAAGCACATTGGCAGGCCTGGGATTTTTTTCTGTGGCCAATTAGCATGCTCTACCTCTCGACAACACAGCCTATGTTGTGTATTTCAGCCCTTCTGGTGCCTTTTCCCTTGCTGTCCTGCACCTGCACCCTCCACAGTCTTTAAATGGTTCTGGGCACCAGTAGAAGCATCATACAGAAATGATATTTTGTGGAGTTGTCTACTTTGGAGAGATTATGTAAGCGTGCCCTCTGAAATGCCATTAGCAGTCCTCAAGGATCTCCTTTTCCCTTCACTCCATCCCTGCTGGCACCGCAATTGAATGCCAGCAGAGGAGGCAGCGACTTGCATGGCTTCCCAGCTTGTTTCTGCTGGGCTCCATCTTTACCCCTTGTTGAAGCAACAGCCAGCAAACGTGATCAGCTGCAAAGGGTGTTTCTGTGGCTGGGTTTTCAGCTTGCATCCATGTTTTTGCTGATTCCATCAGAACACACATGAGCTGAGACTTGCAGTCTGGCCCGGGCATCTCCTGCGCTCTGGGAAGTTAGAAATTAAGCATGACCAAAAGTGCAACAAATGTAGATATTTTTCTTAATGTACTTAGGATAACTGCATGTGAGTCGCCTGGGAGCTGTGCTGAGTCTCACTGAGAAGTGAGGGGCATCCGGAGTGTTGGTTTGGGGCTTCTTATACGTCAGAAGTCCTCGAATAGCTTCTTGCACTTCACTGCAGTGACTTTCCTTCCACTTTTATATATCCTGTTCTTAACCCCGAGCCTTCTACAGTACAGAGACTATCTGCAATTTCCTTTTCAGTACAGGCGTTAGCTCTAAAATATATGCATGTACATTGTTTTTTGTTTCCACCTGCACAGATGCAGTGACCATTACTTGATTGTGCCTGATGCTGACTTGTCTTGCAAACCATGTGCCAAAAGGATGCTGAGCAGCCAAACCTTAAAGCCAGGGCCCTCTTTCTGCCAGTTATTTACCTGGGACAGACAGCGAGACGTCCCTTGGAGGGCTGATGACAGTAAGAGCTCTGCTCAGCCAGCGCAGGCTGCAGCCCCGTTGCAGTTTGTGCCCCCTCTGCTGCCCATAGGACTTGGTGTATCCCGAGTGCCTCTTGTGCCTGCACTGCCCTGGTTAGCACATCTCCTGCCAGGAGCTCTGCCTCCTGCTTTAGCGGGATTTGCACAACGGAAGCCCTTTCCCCTTCTCTCCCTTCTCTTCATTCCCCATTTGTGCACGCTGTCTGCTCAAGCAGCTGCTGTCAGCGGGAGCGCACGGGCTGTCTGCGGGCCGGCTCTTTGTCAGCAGGGCTCAGCCATGTCTTTGTTTGCTCACTGCTCGGCAGAGATGCTGCAGGTTGGTTAGGGGCATTGCTCATTCTATTTGCTCAGCAGCCAGGGCAGTTGCCCGTTGTTCCTAATGCATTTTTAAGGTGCGTGTTTAACTGCTGCCAGGCATAGTTTCTTTGTACCAACAGGAGTAAGTGAATGCCAGTTGCTTGGCCGATAACCTGGGGACTGAAACGTTCTGATTGGGGCTGCAAAAAGGGGAAGAGAAAGCATCTGAATTTCCGAAAGCAAACCAAAAGGGCTGAGTTCTGTTATTTTTGTATGAGCTGCGTGGTTCGGAAGGGGTAATTCGTATCTGTACATCGCTGTGCCGTGGAGCTGTAGAACAAAGGCCAGCTGGCTCTTTGTAAATCACTGCAGCGATCATTTAAATCTGGAAGGATTACAGCGTGCAGACGGCCGGGCGGTGACTGGGGACAGACTGCATGTGACCTCAGAGGTGGTGTTGGTCTCTGGTGTGAGCAACAAAGAGCCAGTCTGTGCCTACGTGCAACAGCAGGATCACACCCCAGTCCCATCAGTGTCAGTGCAGCTGCGTGAAAACGGAGCCGTCACCAGAGACAAAACTTTGTCTGTCCTCTGTCGTGGTGTTGTGAGAGCATGACATGGTGGTGCAGCCTGCAGCCCTGCTTGGGTGCTGCTGTGTGTCCCTGGCTCAGCCTGCTGTGACAGCACACAGCCTGCCCTGCGTTCGTGGGCTGCTCGCACAGATGTGGGGTCTTGCACACATGGGGCAGCTCAGCCTGTCTGCGCTGCTGCAGCTGTCAACCTGTTTGTCTGGAAAATGCCTTTCAGAAAGGTGTGATTATTCTGGGCTACTGGGCAAGCTCTTCTGTGTGACTGCTTTTAAACAACACGGGGTGGTATCTGAGGAGAAATCCAGGCAGTGAGGGAGGTGCCACGTGGGACAGAAGGAAATCTGCAGGTGGCCCTGAGGAGGTCCTCTGTTTGCTTATGTTATTAGCAAGGAGAGAGGAAATAATGATTTATTGATGCTTCTGTAATTCTCCTCTGCTGGGCTATGAAGGGAGAAATTTGGTTTTCTTTCTGATATTCTGGGGTCTAATTGAGATATAAGGGCCGCCTGGAGGGCAGCTCGTCTGCAGGGCTGTGGGTGCCTCGTGTCTCAGCTGTGACTGAGCTGAGGATCTGCCATCTGCACAGCTCAGCGAGCAGCAAGTTAATGCTGCGCTTTGATTCAAGCCCTTCTGCCAGGGCTGTGTTAATAGAGGGCTGGGTGGGAAAACACAGGGAAGAGTGTGGCAGCAAAAAGCTGGTTGTCACAGCACTGTTCTGTCAGCGTAAGAAAGCCGTGCTGCGTAGAAAGGCAGCAGTGCCTATGGGATGCCGTGGTGCAGTGGGACGGCAGTGTTACGGCATGGCAAGCACTGCCAGCATGCAGGCAGGGATGGGGAGCAGTGCTTGCGTAGGCCATGGGGATGGCAGTGTGAAAGGTGGAATAACATCCTTACCAGAGAGCTGTGGGTGCCCCATCCCTGGATGTGCTCATAGCCAGGTTGGGTGGAGCCCTGGGCAGCCTGAGCTGGTGGGGAGCAACCAGCCCACAGCATGGGGTTGGAGCTGGGCGAGCTTTAAGGTCCTTTCCAACCCAAGCCATTCTGTGGTTGTAGGAACGTGGCCTTCCCTTCCAGTGAAGTCATACAGCTGCATCTTGAGTGCTGGGTTTGGCCCTGATCTGATACCTTTGTGAATTTGGTAGATGTATTTTAACAGACTTGCTTTTATTTCCTGATGCTTTCCCCTATTGCTTTCTCTTTTTTTGATCTTTCTTAGGAAAACAAACCAACCAAAATACCTCCTACATTTTTCATGCTCAAAGCTGAGGATTGCAGAGGGCTCCCATCCCCACCTTGTGTGCATTTCTTTCCCACCATGTGCAGTTGTTGTTAATTCACATTCGGGTTAGTAATTAATGGGGGAATAAATAATACATTGCAGGTTATCAGAATGCTGCACTCTGGTGCTGGGGGCAGCACTCCTGGCCCTGACAGGGAGGGGCTGCATTCTGCTGCTCTGTGGTCCCTGAAAGGCCGATTCAGGCGCATCCTTGATGAGATTGCAGGGGTCCCAGGTGTGGAAACTTCCTTCTTCCCATGCCCCTTCACCACAGCTCTTCCCAGCTTCCTGCTGTGTGTTGGGTTTGTCTTGTTTCAAGGCTGGTGTGCATCTCAGCCGAGCTGGCTGGCAGGAGGATTAAGTGTTGCTATGACAGTTTGGGTGTGGGGATTTGGAAAAGCCACCAAGTTGCAAAACAAGCAGCAGGAAGAAAACGAGCAAAAATGCAAACACGGAGCAAAGCGACTCTGAAGGGCACCAGGCTTCAGGGCTGTGACGTTTGTGGCTGTGTGCCTGCCCCGGGGCAGGGCGGTGAGAGCAGCAGGAGCTGGGTTGCACTGCCATCCGACCTGCTGTAAGCTCCAACAGTGCATAAGTTCAAGTCACAGCTGAAGCAATAGGCTGACAGGTGGAATGCTGCATTTCTCAGGTGCTGGAGCAGGATGTGGTCCTCCAGTCCATCGACCGTGCCATCGAGGCTGTGCACAATGCTGCCATGAAGAACGGAGGGAAATACAACCTGGAGCAGAGGGATGTCCTGCAGTGAGTGGGATGGTGCTGGCGGGGAGTGGGCGGTGTGACAGGAGGGCGTGGGCTGCGCCTGGGGATAGAGATGGCCATCACCAATGTGAGTCCCCCTGCTGCAAAGTGCTGTGCCCAGAGAGCTTTCCAGTGCTTTTGCTGGTAGCTGCTGGGGCTCCAGTCCACCACATCAAGTATAGCGGTGCTTTGGTCCTCACACCCTCGGTGTATATAGAGGAAGAAGAAGCTGTAGGCTTAGAGGAGAAATCCAGAACCTCTGCGTCTGTTTTCTCCCCTCTGCCAGCCAGGAATTGTAGTGGTGGTTGGCTGCGTGGCACAGGGCCCTTAAAGCATTCTCAAATAATTGCTTGTGAGGAGACTTCTATTTTTTTCCTCCTCTGACACCTTGCCCTCTGCACTGAGGCACGCTGGTTTAATCTCAGCTGAACAGTGATTCTAAAGTGCAGGCAATTTCTGGAGCTTGCAATGCAATATGTGACTCTCCCTTGAGGAAGAGACATTTTTCTCCCATGAAGTGATGAATAAATCATGGGCTTCGTGCAAAGCCTCTTCCTTCCTCCCCTAGAAGCGCTTCCTTAGTTGTTAATGAAACTGGCATCGGCGTTCGGAGTAATATAACCCATCCCGGTGTACGTAACCCCAAAGCAATATATCATGTCGCCCCCTTCCTTAAGCTTTGCTCTTCCTGATGTCATCGTTCCTTTTCAGAAAGCTGATCCATCACCGGAAGGAGACTGTGTCCCGCAAGAGCCACTCTCCCACCCCGCAGGGGATGGTGATGACGCAGTCCTCCAGCGACCACCACCTGGACGCGGCGCGGCAGCCCAACGGCTTGTGCCGGACGGGGTACGAGCGGCACCACAGCCTGCCGAACACTGAGTTCGAGGAGGAGGATGAGGGCCCCTATCAGGTAATGGCAGCTGGGCGCCTTTGAGTTCTTCCTTCAGTGGGATAATGCTGCTTGGCTTGTTTAATAAGATGCCTTGAAGTCCCAGAGCAAGTGTTGTGTTGCCTGCCTGGGGCTATGGCAGTGTGTCCCTGGGTGCGGTAAGCTGATCCTGTGCTATGTCTGTGAAGCCTGGAACTGTCCCTCCGTTGTTCACTCTTGTGATGACTTTTGGGATCCTTGAGGGTCCAAGACCTCACAGTGCAAGCTGTGCTCCAGATTGAGTGATTGTTTCCTGAGGACTTTCTGAAAGATTTGTGAGCTCCTCTGAGAACTCTTTGCAAAACAAGGGGGATAAGTGGGGAGTGGTTCTAAACTGAGACAATGGGAGGTTTAGGTTAAATACTAGGAGGAAGTTTTTCACTCAGAGGGTGGTGACGCACTGGAACAGGTTGCCCAAGGAGGTTGTGGATGCCCCATCCCCGGGTGCATTCAAGGCCAGGCTGGATGTGGCTCTGGGTAGCCTGGACATAGCAGGGGGGTTGAAACTAGATGATCTTTGAGGTCCTTTTCAGCCCAGGCCAGTCTATGATTCTATGGTTCAAAACAGCACTGATGTGAGCTGCAGAGCTTCCTCCACGTACTCAGCACTGCTTTGTTTCCTCCTTCTCAAATCTGCACTGTGATATCTTCAGTTCTTAAGTATTTATCTGCTGTGGGTGCCAATGTTTACTGCTTAAATCATGAAGAAACAAAGACCTGCTTTGTTTGAATGCTTCTTGTCATGATGAATTGAAGGTGGGATGCAGGGAATATGATTTATATGTAAAAAAGCAAACTGCCATAAGTGTTATACAATTCCAAGGTTACTGCTTGGTGTTGGCGAGGCTTCAGCGAAGTGTCCAAGGACAAGGACAGATGCAGCACTTGTTCAGGGAGAGTGATGTGGCCGATTATGCTGTGTGGGTACTGCTGTGTTTTAGGGCTAAAGGCTAAGCAGGGCTGAGCACAGTGATTTTTTTCTCCTATAGATGAGCATGTACACTGTAGTTTGTCTTCATCTCCACACGATTATCTGAGATAGGCAGTGCTTATAAGGCACTGATATGCTGTCACTGCAGCACACGAGGCTGCTTTTGCACGTAAAGAATTGCAAGTTCCCAGAGTGGAAAGGTAGCTCCAGCTTGTGTGGAATGCAGCAATCCCTACAAACTCCATTTTTCTTAGTGTTAGTTTTCTTCTCTGGGCAGCCAAACCAGCTCTGTTCTCAAGGCCACGTTATAAGCTCAGGAAATGGAGCACCTGAAGGCCCATTCACCACACTGATTTCCCATCTCTGTCTGGTCTATGCTTTGGTTGCTTGCCAAAAAGGAGCAGGATGGACCCGTTGGCTGACAGAGCTGTTTCTGTCTGATGGCGCCAAGGATGCAGCCAAAAAGATTCCAGCTTAGCCCTGTGCTGAAAGAGCTTGTTGAGGTTATAGCCGCTCAGCAGAGGGGTTTCCTGTATGCTTTAGAAATAGGAAATGGAGGAAACATCACTGCTTTCTTCCGCTATATCTGGTTATGCAGCTGTCTGAGAGACCTGCTGAAAATTAAATTTTCTCAGCAACTCCAGAAAAGCAGAAGTCAGGGCGTGTTTTTCACTGGGTGCATTTTATGTTTGCATATAAAAACATGAACAGAATTTGAAGTGCAAATTTCCTCTCGGTAGCTTTGTTCCCTGGAGGCTGAACTGGCTGAAATGTGTGGAGGTGGCACCATGCTGAGTCTCTGCTCGTTCCCCACAGCAGTACAGGATGGGAGATGCTTCCTCTGTTCTCTCCTCCTTCCCTTGGGGTTTTGATGCTGCCCATCGTCTGCTCAAACCCACTCTGGAGCACAGAGAGGGGATGGTCATCTGTCACCCCCGTGTCTGGTGGTGAAATGCATTTGGTGCTTCGCATTCCCCCCACAGCCTCTGGGGCTGAATTCACAGGGCTGGAGAGCTGCCTGCGTGAGGCTATGCGGGGCTGTGCACTAACATTAGTTCTGCATCTATTAATTTAGACATGAATCTGCAATAGTTGTGTTAAACTCGTGTGGTAAATTTGGAAAGGAGAATGAAACCCTGGAAATACTCCAGAACATCCCAGCCCTAGCAGCCTCCAAATAATGTCACGCTGCTGCTCTGAACTCCACGGCTGCCTGCTAAATCCACTGCTCCTGTAATTGTGGCTGTGCCATGCCAAGCAGCCCCGACTCGGGTTGTTATCTGCTGCTTTGCCTTTAGCACAGCTGAGCGTGCCGTGTGTTGGAGCAACCCTCCAGCCTTGCACTGTTCAGTCCCTCCTCATCTGCTTTGGTGCTCGCAGCTGTGCAGGCTCTTTTTGGACCAGTGTGGGTCATTTTTAAAGGGCAGGCACCTACTTTGTGGATTCCAGCCAGTTCTGGATGCATGTTTCACGTAGCATTTCATGCAGATCAGGATGGGAGATGGATTGACAATAACAGCAGGGTTCGGCCTGGGGGTTTGCAGCAGTACCTCATTGTACTCAACCGGCTAAGGGCTCTTGGAAAGGAGTGACGTGCTGTGTGACACTAAGTACACTTTTCCTCCTTGTTGTTCTGGAGTCATTCAAAGTAGAGACTTCTCAGGACCTGGTCTCCATTTGCTGTGGGTTGGGCAGCACTACCCTGTGCACCTGGGCTGTGCCACACTGGTCTCTGCCCAGCTCACACGAAAACTTCTCTTCCAGGGCTAGAGAAACCTAGAAAATCAACTGTCTGGTGGTCCAAATGCCTCTGTAGCAGATTCCAGCTGGTCCCAGCCAGGTCTGTCGGGGATGTTCAGCCATCACCTCCTTCCTCTTCCCATTCAAAGCCGAATGGTTTTGTTGCAGGCAGCAACTGTAGTACCCCGTAAACACAGAGGCACGTTGCAGGCAGCCAGCTGCTGAAGCACAGCAGTCCTATGAGACCCAGAACCGTGTCTCCTGACCCGGTGTGTTGGGATATTGATGCAATGTGCTCCTTAGTCCCCCTATGGATTTTGCTATAGGTCATGTCGAATTGCACAGAGGGTCTACCCTATTTTTTCCCTCCTGCATGAGCAGGAATAGCGATGAGAGTGTGGAAAAGGCATTTACACATCGCCAGTCCTTGGCTTTGTCTTTCTGCAAGGGTATTTGTGGCTGATGTAATGGATCTCTCCAGAAGAGTGCCTAAATACGCGCTCTGTTTGCAGCCTCTGTGGAGCTATTGAGAGTAATGTAAAGCCATAGTGAGTGTGTGGGATTGCGCTGGGAAGAAAGGAGGAGTAAATGCTTGACAGGTCTACACGACATGTGCTGTGTGCTGCTGAATGCAGCAATTAAACAAGGGCTGCTCCTCCTGTCACAGGGAGGGGATGGAGCGGGTGTGAGTCCTGCTTTGTTCTTCTAGGAAGCTGCCTATTAATAATCCTTCCTCCTGAGAAAACTTCCCAGAGTGGTGAGAGAGATGTAAGGGCAGATTTACGCACGCAAGGAAGAAGGTTTCATAACAGAATGTCTTTATTGCCTGCCTCCTTTGATTGCTGTGAAATCTCTCCTTGCAGATCCCGCCGCAGCCCCGACGTGCCGCTCCCGTCACTCCCCCACCTCCAGAGAAACGCAAGAACGCACAGATGGCCGCACCCCTGAAAAGTAAGGGCGACTTTTGGGGTGAGAAACCTTTGTGGTCCTGCCACTGCAAGGGCCCTGGCAGCCTGGCACAGCCATCCAGGTATGGCTGGCATCCTCCTGCCTGGGTATGCAGCACAAGGCTTGCTGCCTGCTGGCCTGGCTTGCTTGGCCAACACAGGAGCAGTGGGGCTGTGTCTCTCCCGCAGCACCATGGAGCTCTCCCAGACAGGCAGAGGGACTTTATCAGGGCTGTGCTAAGTGCACTGCTTCACCAGGGGGAGCTCACTGGCCTGTCCCAGAAGCACTGCCCAGGTCTGCTTTTGGCTCCCAGTCCATCGTGCACTTTCTTTGTACAGTGGTCAAATGAGATTTCCACCAAATCAGTTGGTCTCTGTATGAAGCAGAGGCCTACAGGGCCTCTGAGCAGAGCAGGACCACAAGGCCAGTGCAGGAGCTTCTCCACCCTCAGCGCAGAGGGACTGGAGGGAAAACAAGCAGTCATGCTGCTGACTTACTGCCAACCTGCCCACTGCTCTCCTGTGCTCTGATGGATATGCGGTTGATGACACTTGTGACATTGGTGGCCCATGTCAAGCTCACCTGCGTTCCCCTGTGAGAAGTAGGGTGGATCTGTTGAGTTGTATGTAGCTGATGGAAACCTGGGGCTGGCACAGGCTCCCTGAATGATACTGAGCTATTTCACTGTGGTAGTGGGAATTCACAAAGGTCAGTTCCCTTGAACTCATTATCTTGATTTAATGAAACATGGTGAAGAGGAAGGAAAAAGAGGGATGCTGAACCCCTGTGGGAGGGGGCCTCTCTGCACAGCTCATGCTTGCTGTGAGAAGGAGCCCTCCTCCCAGTGGCCTCCAGAAACAAAGGGCAGGGGCTGGGGGCAGCAGGGAATTGGGGTTGGCTGTAGGATGGATTGCTCAGTGGGAGACACATGGTAGGTGGTCTGTGTGGCTGTCCTGCCAATCACTCACTTGGTGCTGGGGAAGGAGGTGTAGCTCAAAGGCAAGGGGAGCTTCCTGGGGACAAGCAGTTGTATCAAAAACAAAAAACCTACCAACAAACCCAAGCCAGACCCTGCAAGGCTGCAGGAATACTTGTGCAGAGTGAAGCTGCCTTCCCTGAGAGCTGAGCTCCCTGTCACATGTGCTCCACCAGAGCCACCATCAGCTGTTCTCTCCAAGTTCTAGGTGAAGACATCCCAATGTCTGCCCAAGTAACTGTCGACTTTCACAGTCAAGGGAGGGCTCAGTTATGTTTCTGCCCCTAATGGGCATAGTTTGGTACAAGTATATATTAGACTGGATGTTGGGAAAGAAAAATCATGTCTCTTTGGTTGGCTGTAGTGGATTTTTTCCTAGGAAGGTCAGACAGCTAGACTGAGGCATTGCTGGAGAAGTGTGTAGAAGTAGAGCAGAAAATGCGGTGGCTTGTGATAGGAGCATGTGCCAGTGGGGCTGTGGGGTTGTGAGCAAATGCTCAGGAGTGCTGAGAAGGAGGAACTACAGATGCATGTCAGCCAAATATTTCCCTGCTCTCGGTGCTGGCTGTGGTGTGCAGTCAGTGCCACAGGGAGAGGTCTGGGCAGGAGGGAGATGCTGTCAGCTGCCTGTGCCAGCATGAGTCCTGCAGGCATCGGTATTCAAAGTGATGGCTCATAGCCTGAGCGCAGGAAAAAGGCCCTTGCTATGCCATGGGGAGAAGGCTTCTTCTGTCCCTTAGTCCTGTTTCTTCCTCCCTCCCATCCCCAGTGTGAAACACTAAGCCCTTTGAAGGATATTCATCTCAATAGAGCAGTTTTCCCCCTTCTAAAGAGGTGATTGTGTGGGAATGCTCCGGAGGGAACTCGGTACAATTTTGCTTTGAGATAAGTGAGGCAGGAAGAGGAGTTAAGCTGCTCTGGTGCATGCACAATGAGCCTTTTAATGGACTGCGCTGTAGCAATTTGTTTGTTCTTTTTCCCTTTGATGCTGTTGCTAAGGCATTTTAATTGTTCCCTTTCAGATGCCGTGGAAATTATCCCTGGGTCAGCTTCCAGTGCCTCCTCCGTGAGCACCACGTCCCTGGACACCCTGTACACCCCTTCCTCCGCCTCAGACACCGCTCTGCCCACGGCCGCCTCCAGCCCTGCCACCACACCTCCGCCCGTCCCCAGCCGCAGCGTGCACACCACCATCACACGCAACCTGGACACCGGCCCTGCGGCCCACTCCCGCTACACCTCTTCCCCAAAGGATGGGGCTAGCAAATCTCCTCAGGCCAAACGGGCTGCCCCAGCACCGCCATCCGAAGTGGGGGCCACAAGGTCCCACGCTGCAGATGGGGAGAAGACTCTGCAGGGCAAGAAAGCTGCCCCAGCGGCCCCCACAAACCTGGAAGCGTTCAGCTCTCTCTGTCTCGAAGATAAGAAGGCTGCTGTGGCGGAGCCAGTACCACCAGAACCCAGTGGGCTGGTGGCGTCTGTCCCCAAGACCATAGGTGCCGAACTGATCGAGTTGGTCCGCAGGAACACCCACCTCAGCTACGAGCTGTCCCGCGTGGCCATCGGTGTGGTCATTGGCCACATCCAGACCTTGGTCCCGGCAACCAGTGGCATCATGGAGCAGATCCTCATCTCCGTAGTGGAGAGTAAGGTAACGGATGCAGGGCTCTGCTGGCTGGCTGGTGCCGAGGGCCGGGGTAGTGCAGTGAGCGCAACATGAGTTCCCTCCTGATGTTTGGAATGGGAAGTGCAGGAAGATGCCAAAGGGCATCCGGGGTGCTGGCTGGGGGTAAACAACTAGCTGGGGAGACCGAGGGCTCAGGATTGTTGTTAATCCATAAAAGGTTGAATCATAGAATCATTACTGTTGGAAAGACCACTGGGCATCTAGTGCAGCCATCAACCCATCACCACCATACCTCGCTGAGTCATTAAGGTTGGAAAGAGCACTAAGATCATCTAGTAAGAGATGCAAAGAGGCATTAAAGAATTCGAGAGAGATTTAAAAAAATAAATGGATAAAAGGGCAAGGAGCTTGCCATCAAAGAATGGGGAAAAACCTAGAGACGACATGTTGAGTGTACAGAATGAATTAGCTCTACCTGAGCAGAAGCATGAAGGGGAAGAGGAACAGTTCCAGCTCATGGGTGTGACAAAAAGATGGAGACTGCAACAAATCAGCAGGCTACTCTCCTTGCTTCTTTCTTCCCTGATGGCATTGACCACGGGTTGTGAAAGCTCATGGAGAGCCATTGTGGTGGCGTAAAATCAGACAGAAATCAATAGTGACTTTTTCAAGAGGTGTTTTCTGTTTTGAGTGCTGCAAATAGAAGCTATAGAAAATGGAGCCTTAGCAATATGTGCCACTTAATAGAAGCACCTTGTGAAGTAAGGCATTGTATAAACTTATTTTTCTAATACTGTGCTACACATACTCTGTGTAGATCTAGCATGCCAATGCAGACTGTACATCTGCATCTCTCTTGACTGTGGAGCACCCAAAGCCTCCATTGCTTGGCTTGGTCCTTCCTCAAAACGAAGAGAACTGCTTTTCCACAGGGGTGTTCTGTCATTCTACAACACACTCCTCAGCTCTATTTGCTGCTTTTTCTTTACAACCACCAAAGAGTAGAGTGTTTTTTTTTCATCCACTGGAGGAGGATTATCATGACCTTGTTCTAAACCTTGTACCAAATGATCACATGCTCCTCCTCCCTCTGTTACAGGCACACAAGGGGGGAAGTAAGGGAATGCTTCCTGCAGCAGTTGTTAAAGTAGCAAAGTGCATCTGGGTGGCCCTCTGCCTTAGCTGGAGAGAGAATAAATTTCAGCTCCCACTTGTTAAACACAGCCCCGAGGTGTGCATTTCATAGCCACATCTGAGATTGAGTCCCATCGCTCATGGCACGATTGTAACGAACCATTCCGAGGCATCTGAATATGAAAACGATGGCATTCAAATTTCAGATGGAATCATAATCTAGTTAAATGTCTCACTGAATAGCGTCCTATGAGCAATCATCAATTCTCAGTCTGTGGCCATGACCCAGTGGTTAATTGCTTCCCTCTTCAGTAACAAGGCGGTGTCAGTGTGCGATTCAGCAGAAATTTTTAGCTGTTTCAAGTGACTGTTCCGGCTCTGACTCATTTCAGAGAAGTTCTGTTGTCTGTTATTAGGATCTTGGACAAGGGGTGGGATATTGTTTTTATCTTTAGCACCTGTTCTCAGGATGCAGTAAGCATAATTCCACGGGAGTCATTTTGTCGTGCTGCCGATAGTGCCTCACCTGGCACCGGGCTCTGGTGTCCCTAATGGTGTCGGAGACCAGCTCTGCCAGTTCCAGGGGCTGCTGTGTGTCACTGCAAGTGGCTGGCTTTGTGAGCATCGTGTGGTGGTACAGGTTATTATTGCAGGCGTTGTGTTGTTCTTTATACCAAACTATTCCATCGTCTCAGGGGTTGCCATGCAGGATTGTTGCTGAGTTGTCTGTTCTAGGTCAAGGGCATTTTGTCTTTAATTTGTAACTTTGAAATCCCCCTGCACCCCAATCCATGCAAATACGTGGTTGTTGCTTCTTCTGCACGTTTTCTCAAGGTTGTTTTTTTCTTTTTTTTTCCATAAGTGAGATATTGCCCTTGATTAAAACTTTGCTCCGGTTATAGCAGATATTATACTTGTTTCAACCTCTTGTACTGCAGTCTTTAATTAGTTATGTCCTTCCTGCTCCCGTTCCAGTCTTAATTTGAAGTCAGATCACTGGTTTACTGAATCAATCCCAGAATCCATTACCTTGCTCTTATTCCCAGTGCGCTCTGAAGGTGGGAGCGCCGTGCCGTTTCCTTTTATTCACACTGCTCCTCATCTGCCAGGTGCCTGCCTAAAAGTGGGCTTTTAGGAGGGAGAGAAGGGCCTTCTGCTGGGACAGCATCACACCCTCTCTTCCACTTTGTTCTTGAGTTTGGCTGTGCTTAAAGGAGGAATAGCTTTAACAAGCCACAAATGCTTCTCTGGGGTTTGTCTTTCCTCCAAGGGAGCCTTTGTCCCTTTGCTTGCCCGGGATAATGGCAGTCAGCGGAGTGGAGCACTCAGAGCTGACTCATTTGGCTATACCCCTTAGCGAGATACTGAAAGAAATGTGAGTGCAGAAGGGGGAGGAATGCATTAGTGCTTAGACGGATCCGCTGTGCGCTAATTGCTGGAGGAGCAGCCCTCATGCTGTCCAAGCCCCAGCCTTGCAGCTCCCTGCTTGGCCATCCGCAGCTTCCCATGGCATCATACAGGCAGGGTCTGCTGTTAAAACTGAACTGCTCCTTCCTTCCTTGGTTATCTGCTCGGCAAACGTTATGTAATGAGCAGCCCCGACAAGAACGCTTCTTTAATTATATAATTGAACCACTGAATCAAGGTCTTAATTAGTTCACACCCCAAATACCACAAAGCAAATTACTAGCAATCCTGGCTCTAATAAAGCTGATTAAACGTTGCAGTTAATAAACTCGGAGCCGTTCTCCCCTTCTGGCCGTGGGGTTCCCAACGTGCAGAAGGTGCACACCCCTTTGCTTGGCAGTCACAGTGTGGCTGTGCCACTCGTGCCCTGGTTGTGCTGCCCTGTGTCAGTGCTACAATTCTGTGATCCAGAAAAGTCTTGGGTACAAGTCTTGTTCCCATGGCTTTGGGAGCGTTGGTGTGACTGGCTTGGCTTTGGTTAATGGCAGGCTGTCAGCAAAAAGGGGTGCAGCTTGTTTGAGTGAGGCTTCTTGGGTTCTTTAGCATCCTCAGAAGCCAGCCAGAGCTCCAGCAGGGCGGTGACAGCTTGGATTTAAAGACTTTGACCATGCACCAGTCCTGGCACCTATTTTTTAGGGCAGGAGTCCAATTTGATTCATTCACTGCACTAGCTGTGCAAGGAAAGGAGGGGGAGTAGAGGCCCAGCAAGTATGAAAGCTGAAATAATGGCTGTGTCTTTGCTGCCAGCCCTTGACTGAATGAGGTCAGCTGCACTCCTCAGTCAAAGTCCGCATGGAGCAACACCCAGCTGCCAGGTCCCCAGTAACCACTGTTCTGCTGTCCTGCAGGACCTGAGCTCGGGGCTGCCCTCAGGACAGATCTGTCACGACGAGCAGCGGTTGGAGGTGATCTTCGCAGACCTGGCCCGGCACAAGGATGACGCTCAGCAGCGCAGCTGGGCTCTCTATGAGGATGAGAATGTTATCTGCTGCTACCTGGAGGAGCTGCTTCGCATCCTGGTGAGCCAACTCCTCTGCTGTAGGCACGGCACAGCACTCCAGCACTGCTGAAGTTCCTTTTATCTGCCTGCCTCTGTCCTTGTGTTGCCATCAGACTTGCTGTTTCAGAGATGGAGGTTTCCTGTGTATCCCTTACTGTTTGCGGAAGGTCTGTGTGATCCTTCTGCTCCACCTTACAAAGCTCTTAAGGAATTACAGAACTGTTATTTACAGTGGCCGTGGTATTTCCCTATTACAGGAGAACAGAAAACCTCACTTCTGAACAGGTATAAAACATCTCAGCATATTTGTACGTATGAGAAGTACATTGTGGCAGTGAGAAATACTGTCCCAGCACTCTCTAGCATGTACAAGTCTGTCTGTACAGGGAGCACGATGGCATGGGAGCTGTCATCTGGTGCAGTGACATGCTCTCTGCTACGGGTGCCATCACTGTCTTTGTTGTAGCACCTGTTTGTCACTCTTCATCAGTTCTAACATAAGCAGAACTGATTTATTTTTTGTGGAGTAAATGCCACTGTCTCTTTTAACTCAACACATGACCTCCCTTCTTGCTGTGAGGCCTGCAGGGCAAGGCGGGGGTGGATTGGTGCAACCATTTCCTCCTGATTTAGTGGGGCTCTGGGTGGGAGGTACAATACTTCTCACTATGGGAAAACTGGAGCTGCTGTATGTAAGGTGCTTGCACTGTGATTCTGCTCAGGTCATGGGTTTTGAGATGCTTTCAGCCTAAGACATGCTGTATGGCAGAGTTTTGGTGCAGAAATCTCCATTGTGGCAGTTCTTGAACTGTTTCTGTTCTGGCTTCAGTTTCTTTGAGAGATGGTTGGGCTGTGGCTGCTGAAGCCAACAAGCAGCTGGCCTCCCTGGAGCTCTCTGCAGCAGCCACCTTACTGCTATCATGCAGCACTGGGCTGACCTGTCCGTTCCTGCTTCCAGACAGATGCAGACCCAGAAGTTTGCAAGAAGATGTGCAAGAAGAATGAATTTGAATCCATCCTGTCCCTCGTGGCGTATTATCAGATGGTAAGGTGGCGGCATGAGTTGCATTTCTCTTCTTTTTGAGGTTTCCCTGAAGGTGCAAAAGAGCAAGTTTGTGTGATGAATATATGTTACATGTTCCCCTTGGGTAGGGCAGTTCTGTGAATGCAATGGAGTTGTAGCATGCCCCTTTTGAGTGCTGGGAAATGCCACGGTATGCATACAAGCTGTATGGAAGAGCAGAGAATGCTACAGCTCTGAAGCAGCAGCTAGCAGTGTGAAGGGTAAAGCTTGCTAGCTCCATTGAGGAACAGAATCAGCATCTATAATATATAGAGGAAGAATTTCTGAGGTTGCCTTGGGTAAGCTGACAGGCTGGGACTGCCCTTCTTTTAATTGATGCGCTCCTGTGCATTAGTAAATAGCTTAGCTTGGGAAAGTAGGTTGTGAGTAGAAGCCTTGGGAGTGCGGAAGAAAATCAGTATTCAGAGAAAGAAGTGGAAGTTTTGTCTTCAATGCCTATGCAGTGTTGCTTTGCTCTGCTTCTTCTTGGACCTGGCTGTTGTAGGATGCTGTTGGGGTTGGAGGCTTTCCCCCATCCTGTCCCTGAGTCCCCAGCTACAGCACAACAAGCATCGTTGCATTCAGCTTCCATTTCTGTGTCTGAACCCAGAGCTCAGCGCTGGGCGCTGTCGTGTATCTGAGAGCAGTGGGCAGCAGGCCACAACCTGCACCAGCCCAGTTCTGAATGGCATCTGGAAAGGACTCCTGTGACACTGCTGAAAAGGCAGTAGAGCTGCTGGGGTTACTGTTACTCTAGGAGGGTCTGCAGCTGTCCCAGCAGCAGGAGCTTCTCCCAGGTATGTCTCTCACCTTAGAGTGAGCCCTCATCCGGGACATCATTTGATCTAAGACACTGTTGTTGCAGGAGCACAGGGTGCCGCTGAGGCTGCTGCTGCTGAAGTGCTTTGGAGCCATGTGCAACCTGGATGCTGCCATCATCTCCACGCTTGTAAACTCCGTGCTGCCGATGGAGCTGGCGCGGGACATGCAGACTCACACACAAGGTGAGCTGGGGCCGCTGTCCTGGGGTCACTGGGACATCTTCCCGTGAGGTGGATTACAGCAGCCGTAGTGGCCTGTCACTGCTTGACTGCTCTGTGTGCTCTGGGGACATGGATGCTTGTTTTTACAGTTACTTGGGTTATTACAGCTATAAATGGAGAATGCATGGGAGAGGATGTTTCAGTCCAGTGGTGCAAGGCCCTCCACTTCTTGAACGTGCCACTGGTGATCTGTGTCATTGCTTGGACAGGTCTTAAAGCACGTTTTGAGCTGTTCCAGTTGGCTTCATGATGCTGACAGGAGGCACCTACAGATCTCTGCAGCCCCTTATTGGCAATTTTTCTGTGCCTTCTATACCAGGTCTCGGAGGTGTTTCTTGGTGACGGATGAGATGTGTGTTGCATCAGAGGAAATTACCTCCTCTCTGTCTGTGTACGAGGAGGGCTGCTCGTGTTGTTAACGAAGTTGCAGAGCTGCCACAGCCCTGCTTTCCTTAGCTGTTTGCCTTCAATACCCAGGCTTTGCTGTCATGTTCCTCCTACTTCGTGCTCCTACTCCCTGTGTTAGGATAACCTGTCCCTGCTGTTAGCAGGAATGTCCTTCCTGCCCTTTGGGCTTGATGTGTTCTATATCTTCTTCCCAAGCACTTCCCAATTGGAAGTGCATTGTTTTGTTCAAAATGCAGCTCACAATTGCAGTAGCTGTTGAGTGACCATTTGGATGAAGTCAGAATGTGAATGTTTGGACTCTTGCTGCCTGTCCCCCGATTGCAGTCTGTGTAGTGCTGGTTTGCTGTGGGTGTTGTGTAGCCTTGGAGAAGTGTAATTGGGTGATGAGACTGTAGGATATTTCTGCTCAGAACAGAGACTGTCACATCCATTGTTTGTGAGCCAAGTAAATGGCCAAGAAGACCACCGTGGATGTGCATAATAGATGTCCCTGTCCCCAGCATGCTGCTGCAGCCTGTGTTGAACATCTGTGCTGCTGACAGGAGCAATGGGGCTGATCTGGTGCCTGGATAGGGCTGTGGGTTGGGAGCCAAGCCTGCTCCGGAAGGCTTTGTGGTCACATTTGCTTTGCAGCGTGGGCATTTCGTAGGTGGGGGGCGACTGAAAAGCACTGAGGGCATCACAATGCACATTGGGTTAGCGTGGAAAGGGACTGAGATCATTACGCCTATGTTGGCTTAGCTTTCTCTTTGTGTTACCGCAGCATATCAATTATATGCAGTGAGCCTGTCACACCGTTGGTGTTTTTTCCTGGGTATGCGTGAGAAGCCTCTTCTCTAGGCAGAGGCTTTTCTGCCTGAGAAGCAAATAATACTTGGTTATGGAACTATGACTGTGCATCTCTGACATTATTCCTGATTTTTGTGCTGCCAAAAATAAACTTTGTTATGCATCTGTCACTAATTCATAAAGATTGTCTCCAGGTAAAGGTTTTCTGTGCAACGCTGAAGCTGGTTTCAGTCTTCTGCTCTGTTCTGCAAGCTGCCCTCATGTAGGTGGGGTGGGCTGATCCATGTTGTTAGAGCTGCTTGCCATGCCCCACCTGTTCACTGCTTTGCTGTCCTGGGTGCTTTCCAGGGGCTGTGTCATCCCAGGCAGCACAGCTAACTCTGCCTGTGGAGCACCAAGCTCTGACATAGGGGACTTCTGCACATCTTTGCTGATCCCCTTTGCTGATTTCTGCTGAATCAGAACATCTCCCAGCAAGTGTTAGACTCTGCTTTGGGCACCCAAAAGCATGCCAGCTGAAGCGGGTGGAAAGTGGCTCTGCTGCGTCCCCTGGACTTGCAACCTGCAGCTGCGATGTCTCTTCTTTCCTTAAACTTCTCTCAAGTGAGGTGCTTTTTGCCCTCTGTGCTGTAACACTCAGGCAGTACAGTTTAAGGGTTAAAGGCTGCTCTTCCTTTTGCTTACAGGAGCCTCCCAAAGTCATGTCCTGATGCTGTGCTGCCTTCCTCACACTAAGCTTGTAGCAGGCACTTGCAAGCATTCCATCTGTGCAGTGTGCAGTCCTCCTGGCCTTCACAGCAGGGCTACAGAGAGGTAACCATCCTTGACCCAGGCATGTCTGTCCTTCAGAGATGGCTTAGGGCATCAGTAGTTCCCTCCTGCCATCCCGGTGCTTACTGCTTCATGTCCCACTGCCAAATGGCAAGCAGTGCCTTGCATGAAAACACGACCTTCAGCACTGGAACGACTTGAGCTTATTTTGGTACTGGGAACTGGGGAATAGCAGCTGATCCATGATATGCTATGCACTAGCTAATCCCTTCAGTGGATGGCGGGGGCCAGAGCAATTGGTGCCAGCACAAAGCCACTGGGGACCACTGCACAGCTCCTCAGGATCCCTCCTGGCTTGTTACTGAGGAACAGCCGAGGCTGAAGCTCTGTGCCTGGATGCTGGGTGCCTTTGATGAGAAGGAGCTTTACCCTGGGGCTGAGGCAGGCGTGTTGGCTGCTGGCCAGTTCTGCTGCCAGATGCTTGGGTCTTATTGCTTCTGGATGGCCACTTCTCTCTGATGCGGCTGGCCTGCACATCTATCAGCATTAGAAGAGCTTATAATAAGGCACAGAGAGGCAGAATTAGCCAGAACAATTCCAAAGAAAACAGACGGGGATAATCCACTCTGTAATTGTGACTTTCTCCCCTGTTGCAGCTCAGAGTACGTGCAAGTCAGCTGCCAGGCTCTCTTTACTTGAGTTGTAGACAGCTGTGTCTGCTCCCTGTGCCCTGACTTTGCCCTGCTGTGCTTGGAGGTGGAAAGCAAGGTCTCTGGTGGCCTCTGAGAAATTCCTGTCAGACAGAATAGCAGCCCTCCTACCAGTGCTGAGGGAACACGGGCTGGTGAGCAAACAGCCACATCTCTTCTGTCCTTCATGGCCACTTGAGGGATACCTACCAGTCTGATGTCACCAAAGTCCCTCTGCTTCAGGAGAGCTTTCTGAATGCTATTTATTCACTTGCTGCCACTGGTGCTGCTCTGGAAGAAAAAAAAAAAAAGCCATGCTTTGGCTGGCAATGACTGTGTTTTTCAGGATGATGCAGACACGTCAGGGAATGCAGCCTTGGCTGAGCCTTATCACAGCGGGAGCGCTCCAAACACTTGCAGAGTCTGTGCTGAGTGAGTGCAGCAGGTTAATCCAGATCTGCTCCAAGTTCAGGTTTCAGACTCTTCTCAGCAACCTTGCATCCAGCATCCGTAGCAGTGGAGCCTGTAGTCAGCTGCCATGAGTGGACATCAGCTCATGGCAGATGGGGCAGGGACGTGTGTAACCACCCTCCCCCATTCCATGTCTAATTAATCTCTTCCTCTGTGTTTGCTACAACCACATGTCCAGTGCTGGCTTCTGGTTCTCAGATCATTGTTTCATTGCTCCTCACACAACAAGAGAAGTTTTGTTTGTGAAAGCATTGTTAAGAACACAGGAACAGCAGCTCCCCATATCTACCTTCTGCCTCACCCTGCGTCTGATAACCAGCTCCAGGCACCTAGGATGGAGAAGTGAAGAGGTCTTGTAATGAGCAGTTAGGAAAACAGCACAGCCAGACATGGGACGTGCCCATGGTGGCTGGGTGGTGGTGCCTGGAAGCACCTCTGCCTGTCAGTTCTGGCTGTGCAGGTGCCTGTTGATGCTGTCAGATCCTCTTTCTATTATAGCGAGCTTTGGTATACTGACACCTTATAGCTGTGAGCTCCTTAGTAAGAATGAATTAGATTGAAGTTACTCAGTGTCCTCCCTCTCCTTTTAACAGGAGCAGACAGCAGTTTCAAGCTTTCTTTGCTGCCACATTGTCTAGGCTGCTCTCATACGAACTCGTAACCTTGTTAATGCTTAGTATCTCTAGCTGGGCCCCAAATGATACGTTTTCACTGAAGTGTTTGCTATTTCAAAGCTCAGGCGTCTTGTGGGGCTTTGACGAAGTCTGCATGCTCTTTGTTTATAGAGCCTCTGCTGATGGAGATGGATTCTCAGGGTTATTGGGCTGAAATGATTCTCTAGCATTTCTTCCCTTGTGCTAAGAGTAAATCTGCAAGCTGCCAATTGCTGCAAGTCCTTTAGCCAACTCCAGGAGCATTAGGGCTGATGAAGGCACCAGCCTGAGTGGTCAAAATCAAATTGAGCTCGCTAGTGCTTAGAAATGGATTGATTTGTGCACAGAGAGGTCTTTCTGGGTTGGAAGGAGAACCAGAACCAGGGAAGCATCATACACGGAAGGGACATTTTTCTTCAGACTCACTGCACAGGACAAAGGCTGCGTTTTATTATCACACAGATCATATTCTGCGACTTTTGTTTCCCTGCAAATATCTACTGAGGTGTGTCTGTTAATTAACATTCAGGGAAGGCACCGGCTGTGGAATATTCACTTGGAGCTGCTGCCAGCACAAATGGTGTTGGATCGGCAGGCTGCGGGGTGTGTTGGCGGTGGAAGTGTGTGTGGCCTGGGCAGTGGGCAGAGGCACAGCCCGAGCCGTGAGCAGGGATCTGGTGGTCTCCCCGGAGGCTTCCCATCCCTCCAGGCAGAGCTGAGGGAGCAGAAGTGGAGCAGAGCAGAGGTGGTAACGAGCGGCACAGTGCTCCGGGGGCGGCGGCGGTTGGAACAGGCGGCACTTCGAGGTGGCCAGATGGATGCTTTTTCTGGGCTCAGTAATTACATAACTATGGGCTGTGTCCTGGGACTGTGCAGGGGAGGCTTTTCATTATTCACGTGGAGTTTGCCCACATTCTCTTAAGTGGAGGGGAAAAAAAATGAGAATTTTGTTGTGATTATTTTTAAGTTAATTTAGAAATGCATGGTGCAGAAAGCGTGTGTTGAACAGGAGAACACCCTGATAGCTCAGTAAATACAGGAACAAAGCAGTGCAATCAGCGTGAAGTGTCTGTATTAAATATGTGGCTTACCAGCTGGGGGTGCTGCACCACACCCTCAGAAGAATCTGGCAGAACCTCTGGGTTTCTCTTGCAGATCATCAGAAGATGTGCTACTCTGCTCTGGTGCTGGCAATGATATTCTCCATGGGGGAGCCCCTTCCATACCATCATTATGGTAAGAGCAGCCCGTGCATGTGTCAGAGCTGGTCGTGGGACACCTGGGGATGGAGCTTTTGTGGGGACAGCCTGGGGCAAGCTCAATGTCAGCAAGCTGAGATTAGGGTCTCCTTTTCATCACTGGAGTCTCCCTGCTGGAAACACCGAGCAGAGATGCCAGGTTTTCAGAAGGAGCAGCACAAATCTCTTGGAGCAGACGCATTCTGCCATGCTGCAGAAGAAGCAGTTTGCCCAGCATGTGGCTCAGCAGCATACTTGTCCAAATATTTTGTTGTACTGGTGCCCTGCACTACAGCACTCACCTCTTATTGGCCTCAAACACATTCTTTCTGATGCTGACTCAGATCGCTCCATGAATGTCCGCTAAATCCATCAGCTGCATCACGTGGCCTCTCCCTGCTCTCCCTTGAAATTCACAGGGCTGTGCCACCTTGTTACAAGTTCTTCGTGCGAGTGGAGTTGATTAAGAGTATTGCAGTCAAGAGGGAAGTGCAGACATTGCTCCAGATCTGCCTGTTTCACCCTTTCTTTCATTTCAGCCTTCAGCTGGAAAGTGCTCTCTGCACGCTTCTTCCCCGGCCGCGTTGTGTTCTCAGTACTTGGGAAGCTCTGGGTTCAGTTTTCCTAGAAATGCAATGAAGATTTTTATAATTATCTCCTCAGCAGCTTCACCTTAACAGTCCAATAACCACGTACAAGGTTTAAGCTGGTGCAGCGGGGACTGAGGAGCGAGTCTCCACATCTCCTGCTTTTCTCTCCTTGTATAACCCTGGCAATTATTTCCAGCAGGTGGACTTATTTGCATGAGCTCCTGAGCTTTCCTAATAGCTAAATTGAAAAATGGGTTATTACTAATGATCTGGATGATTACTCTTTTTTTTTAAATAGATGGATTAGACCAGTGGTCAAGAATACAAATCTCTTCCTACCTGAAGCCTTCATTGGTGGCTGGGGTGCGGGAACAGCAGCTAGAGCGGAATTTGGCATTCTATTTACTCAAATAAATAAGAAATAAAAAAAGCCAGTGGGAAATGAACATTCAGCATTTGTCTGAACTGTGGGTAATTCTGAGCCATTCGTCTCTTGCACAAAGCCATTTGTTAATTTCCTGGTGGCTAACACTGGCACTCTAGTAGTGGCTTTAAGCCTAAAGGCATGAAGTGGCTCACGTGGTCCCTTGCTGCTTGGTGTGCTTTCCCGATGATGTAAGTGCCATCTTTATCCTTCTGCAGAACATCTCAACTCTCAGTTTGTGCAGTTCTTGCTGGATGTGATTGAAGATGGGCTGCCCTCAGACACCACCGACCAACTCCCTGACTTATTCATCAACGTCCTTCTGGCCTTCAATCTCCACATTCCAGGTCGGTTTGGTGCTGGTCTGCCTTGGCAGGATATCAGTGGTCTGGAGCAGTGAGGGGATGATGAGTGGGGATGCAGAATCTTGCTGGTACTTGATGGTGTTGCAATAACCTGTGCAGCTCTCTCAGCCTCTGGCAGCACACTGTTTCTACTTTTATCTGTTCAAATACTGTACAAAACTCTAGAGGGAAAATCAGCCTGAGAGCCCATGTCCAACCAGCTGACCCTCTAGAGCACAGCAGCCATGAAGTTCAGTGGATTTCTGTCTACACATGCGAGCTGGCTGGATCGAAGCAACTGCTGGGCTGCAGGACACGTGTATGGCTAACTTCTAGGCACAGCTAATTTGGAAGGGAGCATGCTTCGATGGGCATTTCTTGGTATCTGTCCAGAAAGAAAGCTTTTTGCTTTATGAAGGCCTTCACAAACCTTCTGCTTACCCAGCTGCACTTCTTGAGCCCTACTCAACGCTCACACCTTAGAGCTGAGATTATTATCCTTAGCCTGAGCTGCACTCTCTCCTGCTTTCCCTCACTGTCAATCCTCCCTCCTCTGCTGAGCTCCTTAATAGACAAAGCCTGTGATCCCCAGAGAAGGGTGTTTGCCCATTCCCTGGGGGGCTGACTGGGAGCTTCAAAGCTTGTTGGAAAACTGGGAAGTAGTGCCAGGTCCTGCCACTTGTTAACCCTGAGTGAGTTTGCAAAATCTCCTGTTGCTCCAATTGTGTTTAATTATTTACTGCTGTTCTGCTTCATGACCTTATCCGTGGCTTTGTGGAGAAAGGGGAGGATAAAACAGCAGGACGTGTCCAGTAATTTACTTACTATGAGTTGTACTTCATTAAAATTTGTGTGAAAGTTTCTAATTTCATGTGAAAGTTGATGGCACAGAGGCTGATTAAGTACAGTCTCTGCTGCTTTCTTTCATTACACTTTTGCACAGTTACCCATAGAGTTCCTGGATGCAGTAATTGGGCAATAATGTGCGATGGGCAGCGTGTTTCTGGGGGATCATTGCCTACCTGGGGTGTAGCTGAGAGCGGTGATTTGTTCTCTGATGCTAAGAACCTGTTAAATGATGCTCAGGTTGCTTATCAGTGGATTGACTTGTTATTTCTCTGCCTGCAAGATTCATTTGTCCTGCATTGCAGCTGTGCAGAGTCGATTCAAAAACTGCTAAAACGTGTTATGTTCACAGACTCAGAGAGAGGCTTAGGTTGGAGGGCACCTTAAAGATCTCCTGGTTCCAGCCCCTGCCACGGATAGGGTTGCCAACCACAAGATCCGTCGCTTTAGGGCCCCATCCAGCCTGGCCTTGAGTGCCCCCAGGGGTGAAACCCTGAAACCTTTCATAGCCCTGCTGGGTTGGTTCCCTGCAGTTCCCCAGAGCTGCTGTGAAGTGGGAGCCCTGTGCTGCCTTCCTTTTTTGTTTTGTTACTGTTGTCTTCAGCAAACAAAGGGATGTGCTGAGCAGATTTCTTCCCTAGTTCCAGAGCACAGCGTGATCATGACGACAATAAGCAAGCACTCCAATGTCAAGACTTTCACAGAGAAGCTGCTGCTGCTGCTGAACAGGGGAGGTGAGTGCAGCACTGTCACCTGCCTGGCAGGGGGTGCAGCTCCCAGGAATGGTGCTTGGTAAGAGCTGGGGGTGCCGGGGCTGCAGGCAGCTGAGAAGCTGTCGGCTCGGGCTGACCTGCTGCTCAGAGTGAAGCTTCCCATTTCAGACTGGCCAGCAGAGGGTTAGCTTTCTGCCTGCTCCAGGCGTGGAGTGAAATCCGCTGTATGCACAGAGCTTGTGCACAGCAGATTGTTAGAAAGCTGGAGATCACTGCAGGCGGAGCAGTGCCAGGTATTTCTGCCTGCGCTGCATGCCACTATTGTGCTTTCTAATACCTTCTGGAGCACAGGGGCTTTGCAGCTTGAGATTTGTGTTGTTGATTTGCTGGTAAATAACTCACCCTGTGATGCTTGCAGCTCGTCTTACTCAGGCTTCAGTTCTCTTTGGGGTCGCAAATCAGTTTCCACACTATACCAGCTTGAGGGCAGCCTGCATTTCAATGCTTCTCTGTCTAGCCCTGTCCAAAAGCCTTTGTTTAGCTTTTTCCATACGAGATTCCCTGAAAGGATTTCCTTACTTTGAGGAGTAGGAAGACCACAACCAAAGAAAGATGCTTCTCTTGTGCTTCCTACAGTACCCATAGCCCCTTCTGTGGTCTGCAGGGCCGTGTTCTGATAGAGAACGGTACAATGGGTAACTTAAACTTGGAGGTGTTTCTTTTATTGCTTCCAGAACAGTCCTAGCCTGGTCTCCATGGTGAAAGCTTATTTCTGATGCAGGCTCTGGTGGGCTTTTCAGAGGGGTCATTGGACCAGACTTAATAAACCAGGGAGAAAATGAGTGGTGGCTGTTGAGCAAGGAGGGGAGGCACTGGGAGGTAATGTGCTAATGAGCTTTCACCTGGGATGTTAGGTGAAACATAAACAATGATTAATGCTAATGCTAATGAGTTTGGTCTCAGCTTGGTGCCCTGCAGAGCTGCCATCCTGATTACACAGCTTTGTGCAAGGCTCTAGGGTCTGCTGGCACGAAAGCTAGCCATGGGCAGGGAGCAACTGGCTGAGGTGGGGGCAGCCCCCTCCCCAAAACCTGTAGGGAACAATGCAGGGGTTGGCAGTGAAGGTGGAGGAGGTGGGCAGCAGGGAGTGTGTGGCTTAATGCGATCTCTCTGCCACCCCCAGATGATCCAGTTTGTATCTTCAAGCATCAGCCTCAGCCGCCACACTCAGTGCTGAAGTTCCTGCAGGACATCTTTGCCAGCAAGGACACAGCCAGCATCTTCTACCACACAGACATGATGGTCCTGATAGACATCCTGGTGCGGCAGATTGCTGATCTCTCCCCTGGAGACAAGGTGCTCACACAAAGCCATGGACACTGAGAAGGGGAGCATGGTCCCAAAGCAGTGGTGTTTCTCCTCACCTGTGGGGCTTGATGGTGCAGACGGGTGGAGTCCTGGGGCAGGCAGTACATTTCTGAGTGCTGAAATCTGTCTGAGGGGCTGAGGAGGAAGGGAGGATTTGTCCTGCCTGGCACATGGCATTAGGAAGGTATGTTTGAAGGAAGGTCTGCCAGGCTCTGGTGGTCTGTGCCTTTCTGTTCAGGGACCTTTGGGAAAAGGGCCCCTCTGTGAGTAGCAGAAGGAGAGATTTCCTGTGTTTTATTAGTGCTGGAGGCAGGGAATGTGCTTATGTTTGAGAGTGGATCAAGAGCATTACTGAGGTGCTGTGGGAAAAGGACAGTTCTCCATAGCTAATGATGAGTCCTCCAGAAAAGCGGTGCCTTTGGAGTTGTCTCTGGCTGGTCACGCAGCAGCAGCTGCTCCTGTGCTCATGCTGTAATGGAGGCTGGCACGCTTGTTTATCTCATTTTGAATCTTTCACTGTGCCCTGTTTTTTCTCCCCTCCCACTTGGCAGCTGAGGATGGAGTATCTGTCTCTGATGCACGCCATCATCCGCTCCACGCCGTATCTGCAGCACCAGCACCGCCTCTCTGACCTGCAGGGCATCCTGCAGCGCATCCTGGGGGAGGAGGAGGAGGAGCAGCAGTGCCAGATGGACAAACTGATCATCCTGGAGATCTATAAGGAGTTCCCAGAAATCTCCCCTGGGACCAGCTAACCGCCCCTCGCCTTGGACTCGAGTTTGAACCACTTGGATCAAAGACGTCTCTTGTTGACACTTTCTCCCTGTTCCCTTCCAGTACAGCTCATACCTTATCCTCCTTTGCGCGAGGCCTAAGGTTTGGACAGTGTTCACCGGCCCTGTAGGAGTGTCAGCGGGGTGCCCTGGGGCCTGGTGCTCCAGGGAGGGCAGCGCTGGGCAGAGCAGGCTGGGTGCTGGTGCTTGGTTTGCTCCCGGCGCTTGAGCAGGAGGCGCTTAGCCAGCAGGAAGGGCAGAGCCCGGAGGGACTCAGCAGCCAGGTGGGGTGTGTTTAACTGCGCTGGTGTCCCAAGGTCCTGAAGCGAAAGGCCTTTGCCTTAGAGCATCACTTTGTTTTCCATGTGCATCTCTCCCTGCAGTGACCAAGTGGAGTCTGTTGGTGCTTGGAAGAAGCTTTTGTAACATCTGTTTTGTTTCTGCTGCTCGTGCCAATGTGCTGCAGCGCTGCCCCGGGAGGCAGTGGCTCACTGCCCAGCGCCTCGCCTGCGAGCCTGACCCTCCCTGCTGGCCTGCAGCTAACGCTTGGGGCAGCACTGCGCCTGGGGTCTTAGAGCTCTTAGTGCAGCAGCTGCTTTGTTCAACCCGCTTTCTATAGTGACATTTAGACCTGAGTATCTTGCACACTGCAGCAGCCCAGAACTGTGACCCCTGGGCCACTGTGACCCCTGTTAGGAGCCTTTGGCGTGGCTGTGGCACAAACAGTGCCCTGTGCAGCCACAGCTGCTGCTTGCCGCCTCCGCAGCAGCACTGCCCCGGGCAGAGGGGCTGCATGTGGGCAGTGCTCTGTTCATAATGCCTGTGGGTTTCTTGCCTTGAGCTTCGCAGTAGCTCTGCTCGCTGCCCTCCTGTCCATGAGGCAGCGTGCACCTGGTGTCCAGTGGCTGTTTGTGACCATGCACGAGTGTGGGGAACCCTTATTTATATCCCCTTTAGGTTTCTAGCCAACAGGACTAACCTGTATGCCTGTAACAGATCGTCACACACTAACGTGGGTCCCTTTAGGTATCCGTGTGCGCAGTCTGGTCGCTCCTGTCCCCAGCTCTTCCTCTGCGGTACCCTGTGTAGGAGCTATGGGCATTTGGAACTGGAAGCTCTGGGCACAGATATATGGCTTTAGGAGACAACAGCTGAGCTCTGCTCACAGGCCTGGGCACTGTCGTGCTCAGGAATGGAAAGGTTTGGCCTGGGAATGCCCAAAGCTTAATAACCGCCCTTGTAGAGAAACCTATTTTTCCTGTGTAAAAATGTATGAATGTCAAAAGGGATGCTGTATTTTCTTAAACACTGAGTGTAACATGCAGAGGAATAAAGATGTCTTAAACTGGAGTTGTGTGAGCACAGCCCTGTCCATCCTGTCTGGCCGCGGTGAGCCCTGCAGTGTGGCACTGAGGCGGTGGGCTGCTGGCTTTGAGCAGTGCTGGGCTCGCTTTGCCCACACGCCTCCTGGCACTGCATTGTTCCATGTAAACTCATCATCCTGCATCAGCTCTGTGCGTCTGTTGTTGTACCGGGCCCGTATCAGGGCAGTGTCTCGTCATACTGGCGTCCTGGTACAGGGCAAGCAGTGCTGCCCTGGACCTGCACCTCTGCTTTGGTGTGTGGAATGATTCAATCGCACCTACCTGGATGGGTTCCTCATAGAAGCATAGAATGGCTTAGGTTGGAGGGGACCTTAAAGATCATCTTGGACCTTGATCATCTCATTCCAACCCCCTGCCGTGGGCTGGTTGCCCCCCCACCAGCTCAGGCTGCCCAGGGCCCTATCTATGGCTTTGAGCACCTCCAGGGATGGGGCATCACAGCTCTGGGCAGCTGTGCCAGTGCCTCACTGCTGTGAGTACGTAATTTCTTCCTAACATCTAACCTAAATCTCCCCTCTTGTAGTTTAAAGCCATTCCCCCTCTGAACGCTATCAGGCCGTGTCACAAGTAGGTCTCACTCCCCCTTCTATGCTCTCTTCAAGTGCTGGAAGGCTGCACTGAGGTCTCCCTGGACCCTTCTCCCAGCGGAACTAGCCCAGCTCCCTCAGCCCCTCCATGTGAGAGGTGCTCCAGCCCTCCGAGCATCCTCGTGGTGCTCCTCATCCTCCCTGAGCTGCCAGCTGGGTAATTAGCACAAGCAAACTGGAAAGCCGTCAGCACTTTTTAAAAGCATGGGCTCTGCTGCTGGGGCTCCATGACGGCAGACGCTGCGGTGCTGGAGGTGCGGTGCGGCGCGGCAGCCCGGGATGCCGAGTGCCCGCGAGGACGCGAGCCCGTCCGCCCTCGGGCCGTTACACATACGAGGCCGCGATCTTTGTTAGCCGGGCCCTACGAAACCCCACGCGGCGCCGCGCTTGGGAAAACGGGACCGCGCGTCCGCTCCGCTCCGCCGGCCCGCAGCAGCGCCCCGTCCCCGGCCGGCGGCGGACAGCTCCGCACCGCCGCTCCTCCCTCCCCAAGATGGCGGCGGGGCGGGGCGGCCATGTTGAGCTGCGGGAGGAGCCGCCACCCCCGGCAGCGG